>VDFB02047397.1:99246466-99414963 GCA_007258455.2 Sequoia sempervirens | reverse complement strand
AACCTTTTTTGTATGTATCGAAATTCAATTTTTTTTGTTAGATCAAGGATTTCAATATCTGGTGCAGTCATATTTTTCAAAAAAAAATTGATAATTTGCTATTTTTCCACGTGTAAAACAGAGAGCTTGATTTTCAATGAAAAACCTATGTTTAATAAAACTAAAAAAACAAATACATAATAAAACCAAAACATATTAAAATGATATTCATTAGATAGCTCGTTGCGAGGACTACCATCATCTAGTTGGGTCTGTGAAGTATCCTCCACTTTCATCCTCAACCCGAGCTTCGAAGAGCAAAATTCTAGAGTTTTTTGGTGCTAGAGGGTGAGAAAGTGGGAAAAGGGGGGTTTAGGCGAACCCCCTTTCAAAAAAAAATTTCTTTTTGTTTTTTGGTGTGAATGGTGGGACCTTGCATTAAATTGGTTTGCTCAAACCAGGGTTCTAGCGAACCCTCTTTTGGTTTGTTCAAACCCCAAAAACGAATTTTTTTTGCATGGGGTCATTTCTTACAACTTTTCCTTCCTCACTTGAATTGTAAACCACTTTTATGGGTTTACCCAATTTCTAATACATGAAATGCTTAAATGATATCAGTGGCCAATCATAGGTTGGCACATAGATAAAGGCTGGGTAACAACAAACAATGTGGATGGATATAACCAATAAAATAATATTTGAATATAAATAGTTGTACTCATACACATGATGCATTTGATGGACTCACCACACAACTATATGTTTTCCATTTATTAATTTGGCACATGAAAATCAATCAACAACCAAAGTTCTAGAGTGCACAGGTCCTTATATATGCCACACTAACCACCCAATGGAACTTTAGTGGCACACTCTATAACATATAATTAAATATATTCTAGCTTGTGAAATTAGCGTGAAGGAATACAATACACCACTTCATCCCTACCCTCATGTCCAATGTCATGTACACCACAAATGTGTCGTTGCATCTAGAAATACTATATAGAATGTTATGTGAAATAAAAATAAAATTAAGATACACCACATGCCCAACTAGGATGAATTCCATCATCTCACATCTTTAATTGAGTAGTCTCAACTATTAAATTGAACTATCAAGCCACTCCCTCATAAATAGAACACCTTCAATGTAATAAACAACCCAACTCATTTTTTTCTTTTAATTAATATTTTAAAGCCACAAATCGTCACAATACATATTTGAAGTAACAAAGAAAGTTGGTTGGTGTTACTAGAGAGTTTCTCACGCTTAGTTAATATTTTATTGTTGCTACAAATGGTATAAAGAATTTTATGTGAAGTAATGCTTGACAATAAAAATCAAATTGAAATCCACAACATGTCCAATTAAAATGAATTTCATTATCTTACATCCTTATTGAATAGTCTAAACTATTAAATTGAAATATTCAGTCACTCCTCCCATAATAGAACATATTCAACATAATAAATAAGCCAATTTGTTAGGGTGGTGGGCCTAGCTCGATTAACTAAAACATCCTATTGCAGCAGAGAAATTGAGATTCATGACAATGTTAATTGTGATGATGATGGTGTTGGAATAATGAAGAAATGGTCTCATAGTTAGTATATGTGAGTTGTTTCTTAGCTGTTAGTAGTTGGTGTCTATTATTAGTATATTAGATCCGGTTTTGTAGGTCCTAGATTGTCTGTGAGTTTCCTATATATCTGTAATGTTTGTCTAAGCATTTATGCAATAAAGTGTGATCTCATTGTGCTCATCTTGTGTGTTTTATCTCTTCAATTATTTCTAAGTTGGTATCAGAGCTGAGGAAAGGAGATCACAGATTTGTGGTGATCTGTAGCAAGCTTGAGATCACCTCTATGAGAAATTGAGCTTCATTGTTGTTGTGTGAGTGTGAGACCTACTTGCATCAGCCAAAGGAGATCATTGAGCTGCCTGGTGGTGACAGCAGCTAGAAAAGGGGAGAGCTAAGGTAATTTGTTTGCATAATTTTTTGTTATGGAAAATCATCTAGCTGATTCCTATTTGAATGAATCTACTAAGCTTGATGGTGAAAATTATGTTAACTGGAAATTTAAGTTGAGGACAATATTGGAAGCTTATAATTTGTGGTCAATTGTGAGTGGGGATGAGTCCAAGCCCACTGATCCTACCTCTGTTCTAGATTGGGATAAATGGGAAATGAAAGCAAAGGTGCTACTACGAATGTCTGTAAAGGACAATATAATTCCGCACATCAGAGATTGTAAGACATCCAAAGAAACATGGGATGTGCTCAAAGGTTTGTATGAAACAACAAACTCAAACATGATCTTATTTTTGAAAAGCAAGCTTTTATATATAAAAATGGAAAGACATGAAAATATAAGCAGCTTTATTTCCCGTGTCAAAGATCTAAGTGATAAGTTAGGGGATATTGGTGAAAAAGTATCTAGTACTAACTTGGTAACCATCACATTAAAAGGTTTAGTGGAAGATTATCGAGTCTTTATTTCAAGTCTTTCAGCTAGAGAAAAGCCCCCTACGTTTGATGAATTGACAGGAATTCTCCTACAAGAAGAAGAGAGGATGACGAACTTTGATCCGGGCGCTCATAGTTCAGATTTGGCATTAGTAGCCAAAGGTAAATAGCCATATAGAGGTAAACCGTGGGACAAGAACAAAGGAAGTAAGTTTCAAGCAGTACAGAAAGGTATGACACAATCTAGATTTGATACTCATGGTAAGAGAAATGATGAATGTTATTATTGTGGCAAACCTGGTCATCACTCTAAAAATTGTTATAAAAGGAAATATCATGAGTCCAAAAAAAGAAACAGAAAGCATAATGGAAATTTTGTGGACCAAGACTCCTCAATTAGTGATGGATTTAAAAATCTTAAGTTGTTTGTTTCTAATGTTGCATTGTCTGTTGATACTGATGATATGAATGCTTGGTTTATTGATTCTGGTGCTTCAATTCATATGTCTTGTAACAAGGATTGGTTTGATTCATATATGTGAGAACATTGATGATACCCACATCTATCTAGGTGATAATAGATCACATAAAGTTCAAGGTTATGGAGTAGTAGGTGTGAATTTTCCTAACGGACAAGTGAAACAGATCCATAATGTGATGTATGTTCCTGGCATCAAAAAGAATCTAATATATGTTTCTACTATTGTTGATCAAGACCTAAAGGTTGAATTTGATAAGTCACAGTGTTTTGTTAAGGACACTCAAGATCACTACAAGGTCATTGCAACAGGTACCAGAGTTGGAGGTCTATATAAGCTTGATGTGACCAGGAAAGGACATCAGGCATTGGCATCTACAGTGCTACAAACAGAAGAGCTATGGCATCAAAGGTATGGACATTTGAATCTTAATGATTTAATGTTGCTTCAAAGGAAAACAATGGTTGAAGGTCTTCTAGTTATGAAGGATAGTCATATTGAATGTGAAGCATGTGCTTTGGGTAAACAGCATAGAGAGGAGTTTCCTATTCATAAAGAGAAAAGACCAAAGGAAATACTTGAATTAATTCACTTTGATGTATGCGGACCTATGCAAACTAGATCACTCGGTGGTGCATGGTACTTTCTTATATTTGTTGATGATAGATCTAGGCATACTTGGGTCTATTTTATAAGAAAGAAAAGTGATGTTTTTGAGTACTTTAAAGAATTCAGAACTATGGTTGAAAAATAGACAGGAAAATGCATAAAAATACTTAGATATGATCAGGGTGGAGAATATACATGAGGAGCATTCAGTCAATATTGTAAAAGTAATGGGATCCTTCAGCAATTTACAGTGCCACAAACACCTCAGCAAAATGGAGTTGCTGAGAGAAAGAACAAGACACTGGTGGAATGTACTCATAGCATGCTTCAAGGTAAAAATATTTCTAATGGTTTTTGGGCTAAATCCATTAATACTGCTGTTTATTTAAAGAATAGGAGTCCAACCAAATGTTTAGATTTTAAAACTCCTTTTGAAGCATTCCATGGTTACAGACCACAAGTTAGTCATTTAAGAATATTTGGATGCAAGGCATTTGCTCATGTTCCAAAGGATGAAAGAAGAAAACTTGATGCAAAATCAAATAAGTGCACATTTATTGGTTATTGTGATGATCAAAAAGCATACAAGTTGTTTGATCCCAATTCACATAAATTGCTTGCAAGTAGAGATGTGGTGTTTCATGAGAATGCAGATGAAGGTAATAATACTAGTAAATGGCATGTTTCTTTTGATAATGATGATCATGTCAAAATAGATACAAGGGTTGAATAGGAACAGGAACAAGAACAAGTACAGGTTCAAGAGTAGGGTGAAATTAGCATAGACACTTCAAGCAGCCATGGCACACCAAGAAGAGGGGAAAATACACTACAAAGCAATAAAACACTAAGGAGGTCATCACGTCAAATTCAACCACCTATAAGGTATAAAGATTATGCATTGATGACTCATGTAATGAATGTTGTAGAACCTTCAAATTATGAAAAAGCTAAAGGATATAAAGAATGGAGAGATGCAATGAATGAAGAATATAACTCTATAATGAAGAATGAAACATGGGAATTAACAGAACTACCTCAGAATAAAGTTCCCATAGGATGCAAATGGTTGTACAAATCCAAGTTTAATGCAGATGGCAGTATTGATAAGTATAAAGCTAGATTGGTTGCTAAAGGCTATTCACAAAAAGAGGGAATAGATTATGAAGAAAATTTTTCCCCTGTAGCCAAATTGAATACCATTAGATTGATGGTTGCATTAGCAACTAAACATGATTGGAAACTTCATCTTGTTTGTAAATTGAAGAAAGCCTTATATGGTTTGAAACAGGCACCAAGGTCATGGTATGAAAAAATTGATTCTTTCTTTTGTCAAGAAGGTTTTGTGAAAAGCAAAAGTGATCCTAATCTGTATATAAAGAAAGATGAAACAAAGAATGTTGCTTTAATATCTTTATATGTGGATGATCTCATTATAACAGGGAGTGCATTCACGTTGATTGATGAAATCAAGAGCCAATTATCACAGGTATTTGAGATGGACCTTGGTGAACTACATTATTGTTTGGGTCTTGAAGTTTGGAAGGATTCTGGTAAGACATTGATCACACAAAGAAAATACACAAGAGAAATTATTAAAAGGTTCAATATGAGTGAATGCAAACCAGTGTCTACTCCTTTAAATCAGAATGCTAAGTTGTATAATGATGATGGAACTAAAGAGGTGGATGGTACTTTGTATCGTCAGCTGGTGTGAAGTTTGAATTACCTCACCACTACCAGGCCAAATATAGCATATTCTATAAGCATCCTTAGTCAGTTCATGGCTAAGCCTTGTGAAAGCCACTGGAGAGCAACAAAGAATGTTCTTCGTTACCTGAAAGGAACAATAAATTTTGGTATTATGTATACTGATGAATGTGATGTTGAGTTGGCAGGTTTTTCTGATTCAGACTGGGCTGGAAATCCTAATGACAGAAAATCAACATCAGGATATGCATTCAATATTGGATCAGGGGTCGTGTCATGGAGTAGCAAGAAACAACCAACTGTTTCTTTGTCATCAACAGAAGCTGAATACAAAGCCTTGACCAGTGCAACCTGTGAAGCCATTTGGTTGAGACGAATTCTTGAAGATGTAGGAGAAGAACAAATAAAGCCAACTATCCTCAAGTGTGATAATCAAAG
Source organism: Sequoia sempervirens (assembly GCA_007258455.2). Classification (NCBI taxonomy): domain Eukaryota; kingdom Viridiplantae; phylum Streptophyta; class Pinopsida; order Cupressales; family Cupressaceae; genus Sequoia; species Sequoia sempervirens. Next base: position 99,409,277 of record VDFB02047397.1, on the reverse strand, counting down.
CTCTATTAAATTGGCACACAACCCAATTTATCATGCCAGAACAAAACATATTGAAATTCAGCATCACTTTGTAAGAGAAAAGATACTGTCAAAAGAAATTGACTTGGTATATTGTCATACAAGTGAAAATGTGGCTGACATCTTTACCAAGCCTCTTGGAAAGATGAACTTTAAAGAATGTAAGAAGTAGTTAGGTGTGGTAGATAATCCATTTCTCCATTAAGGGGGGATGTTGGAATAATAAAGAAATGGTCTCGTAATTAGTATATGTGAGTTGTTTCTTAGCTGTTAGTAGTTGGTGTCTATTATTAGTATATTAGAGGCGCAGCTTCCATGGCGATGACGCCATCTCTAGCCGCTGCTCTCTTTGGATCTTTCATTGCTTTTATGGCCTGCCTTTTCCACTGAGGCGTTGAGCATATGGATCAAATGTGTTTTGAATAGATAACAATGAGCGGATTTTGTTGGTGGTGATCTTGTCTCGATGGCCAAGAAGAACGCTCTTGTTTTATGCTTTGCAGAACAGATTTTAATTAGGAGGTTATTCGATTACATTGTTTAGCCCCTGTGCAAAATAAATGGATCTTTTTGCGGTCCAAAAACATCAGCAATAACTGTTTCTTTTCTGTATACATTATAAAGTAAGATTCTTTGGAAAATCTAGATTTTGGCGATGGTGCTTGAAAATACTTATTATGGATTTCAACTTTTTTTGATCGACTGTTACTTTATTTTCTGTATTGAGTAGAAATAGAGGGTAATCGTGCTCTGTTATTTTTTCATTGGTCAATTTTCCTTTCTAATCCTTTCTCAAAATGAAGATGGCAAAGGGAGAAGCAGTAGCTCAAACAGGACATTAAATCATTTCAATTTTTTTAAATTTTTTTAAATTATAATTTTTCACAAACGAGTCATAAAAAATTAAGTCTTTTTTATTACAGATAGGTAATATTTTGAGTCTAAAACAAGTCTCACGTCTGCAAAGTGCAAACCAGTGTTGAGCTGTCAGAAAATAAGTTTCAGCTGCCATTTAATGGTAAACCACCTCTCGTTTCATGGTAAAAGTCTTCAAAATCTCACTTATCACAAACATTCAATCACAAATCAACATCATTATAAAGTTAATTATAAATATTTATCCTAAAAAAGGTTAATTATAAATATTATTTCTTGAAATATTCAATCAACATCAAGAATTTTATAAAGTTTAATTTGTTTTATTCACTTTGATCACAAATTTGTCTTAAATTTATTCTCTACTCTTATTAAGAAAACATTGATCATATTATTTTGGGTGACTTCTTAAAATCATTATAGTCAACAGATTACTCTTCAAATTATTTTGCACCACTTTTAAGTTGTTCATTCACATTATAAGATCACTTCTTTAATTGTTGACAAAGCGAAAAAAATTGGATACTATGTTTTATCTAGTATTTCTTGTAGTTTATACCTATCAAGAATTATTGTGACCCTAATTGGTTTTTTCTATTGAAAATATTTTATAGCTTATATTACTAAAAATATAGATTATAACTATGAAGGTTAACAATAAAATATGGTTTGTCCATATGTATGGCCAATAAAAGTATATGCAAACGTTTAAAATTGTTTTTAAGAATATTTGTTTATAAAGTAGATTATATTGTGGATTAGGAACAATTCACTTATAAAGTTTACCAAGGAGAGGATCAAGAGCCACTCATGCATCTTGATAGTCCTAGATAGCAAATGACACAAACACCCCCAACCAAAAGTAAAAACAAGATACTATCAACATTCATGCCACAATACATTTAAGAGAAAGCCAACCAAATGGATCAATAGTCTTTTCACATGATGGAGGAGTCTATCCCTTTTGCTAAGGAGGAGTCAAGGAGTGGTTGTAACTATGTGAATAAATCCTCTATTTGGGAGTAAGTGGTGGAAGCTCTTGAGACAAATTTTCCAAAGGAATTTTAATATAATATTGATCTATTAAATTATTAATAGTTATGTATCAACCAAACTATTACTATTTTTTAGATTTGTATACATGTAGTAGCTTAACACAAGAGTGCATGTCACTTGTGAATGTGTTATTAAATTAAGATGTTTACATTAAGATGGGCGCAAAACTAAATGGAAAATGGTATGGATATATCACATTTCTCCCACTACTTAATTTACATGCAAATCTAGCATGAGCTTGTATTTCAAAGTATGTGCACATTCCTAGCCAACATGGAAAGTAAGCATTCATGCACTAATTATAATGATGTTGATCAATGTAAAAGAATAAATCTTGATTGAATTATTTTTGTTATCTCTTTGGTATGAGTACTCTATCAAAATTTGCAATCCAATGAACATGTGTGATGAGTAGCTCCTACCTCATAATGAAAATATGCACAAAGTACAAGTTTTACTATCTACCAAAAGAAATATTTTGGGTAGAGGATTTTTCTTGTATGTAATGTGAAATGAAATATTTTATGTGATGTAACTTATTTTGACACGCGTTTGTGTGATGTGACCATGCAATCAAATCCCACATGATGTGGCAATCCAATGTCTATTTATGATATAGGCATGTAATGTAATGAATATCCTTGCAATGTGATGTAAGACAAGGTGATAACTCTTTGTGAGATGTTGGTAATGTGATGAAAACTCTTTGCAATGTAACATGTGATAAAAAATTGCATAAAGTAGTCACGTAATAAGATAAAATCACATGCAATGTGGTAATGCAATGTTATAAAACTCTAGACAATGTCGATGTATTACTACAACATGATATATATTTTTTTGGATATGAAAATGCTCTTTAAATTTGTTTAGCACAAATTGCTATCTAAAATTTTGAACATGAAAAGTGTTAGCAACAACAAATGTCTCTTGGTTTCATCCAATGAATGAAAGGAATTAGAGGAGAGGAAAATGATTCATTATAAGGTAATCAAATAATATGTAATCATGTAAGCATACACAATATATCAAATCATGTTATAACTGTCATGAATAAGAATATTGTTTTGAATAATGAATAGTAATCATGTAAACATATAAATTTTAGATGAGCATAAAAATATGTGTAAAAGGCTATAATTATAACTAAATATAGGGTGAAGCCACAATAGTGGTTTACAATTCCAGTGAGGAAGGAAAACTCACAAAAAATGACCCCATGCCAAAAAATGTGATTTTGGGGGTTCATACGAACCTACTAGTTCAAGCAAACCCTTATGGGTTTGCTCGAACCAAGGTTCAAGTGAACCCATTCCCTATTTTCCCACCCAAAACCAAATAAAAATGCATTATGTGAGGTGGTTCACTCAAACCAAGGTTCGAGCGAACCCCCCTTAACCCTCATTCTCCCCCTCAGACACAAAAAAACCTAAATATTTTCACTTCGAAGCTCGATTTGAACATGAAAATGGAAGAGACTTCACAAAACCAACTGGAATCAGGTAGTCCTCAGAACAAACTATCCAATGAATATAATTTTGATATGTTTTGGTTTTATTATGTTTTTTTTTTAGTTTTATTAAATATAGGTTTTTCACCAAAAATGAAGGTCTTTGTTCTACATGTGGAAAAATAGTAGATTATCAAAAAAAATTTGAAAAATATGAGTGCACTAGATATTGAAGTCCTTGATCCAACCAAAAAAAAAATGAATTTCAATATATACAAAAAAATTTACGCGTTATACCATCACGCTATGTCTGAATTGTAATTGGTTTGACTTAGAAACTTGATTAAAGTAAATATATTCAATAAAAAACCATCTAACCAAGTGGAAGCACTAGATATTAGAGTTACAAATCTAAATTTCTAAAGAATTAGAATTTTATGCTTCATGGAAAAAAAGTTGTGTTATACGGTGTGCGTCGCTTTTTAAAAATGTTGTTTACTGAAAAACCCAGTTTTCGTGGGAGATGGAAAAAGAAGTGCAATCTGATTCCAAAAAATTTGAAAAAAATATTTTTAAAATCTACAGACAAAATGTGACAAGACTCTAGTTTGCATCATCTTCAAATTCCTCACAGTTTAGCTGCTATAGGTGCCTAAATGTGAAGATTTAGTTAAAAATAATAATTTTAGTGTCCAATTTGGCCAAAAATTGTAAACCACTATTGTGGGATCACCCTACAACATGCATAATAATCATGAATATAACATATTTCTAGACATACATAGATATGCAACTGACTTATACAAATATAGCTTTGTATAAATAATATTGTGGATGAGGAACAATTCACTTATAAGGTTTACCAAAGAGAGGATCAAGAGCCAAGAGCCACTCATGCATCTTGATAGTCCTAGATAGCAAATGACACAAAAACCCCAAACCAAAAGTAAAAACAAGATACTATCAACACTATGGAGGAGCCTATCAAATGAATCAACAGTCTTCACATGATGGAGGAGCCTATCAGGCTTTTTCTAAGGAGTCAAGAAGTGGCTCTAACTATGTGAACAACTCCTCTATTTGGGAGTAAGTGGTGGAAGCTCTTGAGACAAATTGTCCAAAGGAATTTTAATATATTATTGATATATTAATTTATTAATAGCTATGTATCAATCAAACAGTTACTATTTTTTAGATTTGTATATACATGTAGTAGCTTAACACAAGAGTATATCACTTGTGAATGTGTTATTAAATTAAGATGTTTCCATTAAGGTGGGAACAAAACTAAATAGAAAATGGTATGAATATATTACATTTCCCCCCTATTTAATTTGCATGCAAATTTAACATGAGCATGTATTTCAATGTATGTGCACATTCCTAGCCAACATGAAAAGTAAACATTCATGCACTAATTATAATGAAGTTGATCAATGTAAAATAATAAATCATGATTGAATTATTTTTGTTATCGCTTTCGTATGAGTACTCTATCAAAATCTATAATCCAATAAAAATGTGTGATGAGTAGCTCCTACCTCATAATGAAAATACGCACAAACTACAAGTTTTTTTACTATCTACCAAAATAAATGTTTGGGATAGAGGATTTTTCTTGTATGTAATGTGAAATGAAATATTTTATGTGATGTGGCCATGCAATCAAATTCCATGTGTTGTGGCAATCCAATGTCTATTTATGATATAGGCATGTAATGTAATGAATATCCTTGCAATGTGATGTAAGACAATGTGATAACTATTTGTGAGATGTTGGTAATGTGATGAAAACTCTTTGTGCAATGTAACATGTGATAAGAATTTGCATAAAGTAGTCATGTAATAAGATAAAATTACATGCAATGTGGTAATGCAATGTTATAAAACTCCAGACAATGTTGATTTATTACTACAAAATGATATATATTTTTTTGGATATGAAAATGATCTTTAAATTTGTTTAGCACAAATTTTGCTATCTAAAATCTTGACCATGAAAAGTGTTAGCAACAACAAATGTCTCTTGGTTTCATCCAATGAATGAAAGGAATTATAGGAGAGGAAAATGATTCATTATAAGGTAATCAAATAATATGTAAGCATGTAAGCATACACAATATATCAAATCATGTTATAATTGGGCCATGAATAAGAAAATCGTTTTGAATAATGAATTTAGTAATCATACAAACATATAAATTTTAGATGAGCATCAAAACATGTGTAAAAGGCTATATTTATAAATAAATATAACATGCATAATAATCATGAATATAACATATGTGGGTAAACCCACAAAAGTGGTTTACAATTTGAATGAGGAAGGAAAAGTGGTTAAAAAATGACCCCATACAAAAAAAATTGGTTTGGGGGGTTTGAATGAACCCTTTGGTTCAAGCGAACCAAAAAAGGGTTCGAATGAACCCTAGTTCATTCTAACTAATTAAATGCAAGGTGGGTGCCATTCCCGCCAAAAAACCAAAAAAAAACACTTTATGGGGGGGGTTGGGTTTGAATGAACTAGGGTTTGAATGAACCCCCCTAGTTCACTTGAACCCCCTAAATCCCACCTTGGCATCCTCTGGCATCAAAAAAGTCCAAATTTTTGTGTTTCGAAGCTTGAGTTGATGATGAAAATGGAGGATACTTCACAAACTCAATTAGAATCAGGTAGTCCTCGAAATGAGCTATCCAACGACTATAATTTTAATATGTTTTGGTTTTATTATGTATTTATTTTTTTAGTTTTATCAAACATAGGTTTTTCACCAAAAATCAAGCTCTTTGTTCTGCACATGTGAAAAAATAGCAAATTATTAAAAAAAAAAAGAATTTTGATACATACAAAAAAAGTTATGCATTATATGGTCGTGCTATGTCTGAATTGTAATTGGTTTGACTTCAAAACTTGATTAAAGAAAAAATATTCAATAAAAAACTATCTAACCAAGTGGAAGCACTAGATATTGGAGTTACAAATCTAAATTCAAAAGAATTAGAATTTTATCCTTCATGGAAAAAAAGTTATGCGTTATACGCTAAGCGTCACTTTTAAAAATGTTGTTTTCTGAAAAAAAAAAAACTAGTTTTCGAGGAAGATAGAAAAAGAAGTGCAATCTGATTCCAAAAATTTTGAAAAAGATATATTTAGAATCTACATACAAAATGTCACAAAACTCTAGTTTGCATCATATTCAAATTCCTCACAGTATAGCTGCTATAGGTGCTTGAAAGTGAAGATTTGGTTAAAAACAAATATTTGAGTGTCCAGTTTGGCCAAAAATTGTAAACCACTATTGTGGGATCACCCATATCTAAATATAAATAGATATGCAAATGACTTATACAAATATAGTTTTTTATTTCCCTTTAGAAATCAAACTGTGTGAGCTAATGATTCTATAATGTGACCTCCTTATAGATTAACTATCAATTTATTGTTTTTAAATGTCATGACGTATGAACATGTTGCCTAAATCATGTACTTAGTTGGTTACCAATGACTAGTATAAGGGGGCAAGAATTTTGAAAATTGAATTTTGAGTCTTGAGATTTTATGATCATTCCCACACTTCTTGGAATTGATTAAAGGATTAAGTGATAATTACTATGTGAGAGGTATATGTATGAGAATATGTTGGACTAGAGATGAAATAGAAATGAATAGTCAGTGAATACATGTGACTAAGTGTAAATAAGATTGAAATAGAGATACATTCTAGATTAGGTCATAAGTCACACTTCACACAAAAATATGTCCTTATCAAAATTAAATTACATAAGATATTCATGTCAAGATAAATATAAAATTAAATAAACAATAACATAAATAAAATAAATTTACCATTACAATATTACATTTAATTAATTAAAATATAAAAAGAAAAATATTATATTTTTAATTTAAAACATACATTTCTAGACAAATTAATACTGCAATAAAAATAGAATCTAAGTCCATCAATAACCAACCCAGGCCGGCAATTGACCCCACACGCGGTTGACACTTGGGAACTTACCACATAGTTTTCACGCGTCCCGCGATTCACGGATTTTAAACTTGTTATTCGCACGAGTTTTCTCCAAACCAGATTTTAGGTGTGCTTAGGTAGCTACTAAACCTTTTTAGACCAACGCTACATTTGACCCAAATTTAGGCAAAACTTCTTTGCAAAGCGCGTTTTCTGGGCGGCAGAGGACTACAAAATCCAAAGACATTATTGGCAACTCATAGGAGGTTTCTTGGAAGGAAAAGGTTTTTTTGGCCTCCTACTTTAAAACCAATGGATCTATTGTCTTTAAACTGTTTCTCATAAGCTAATATGGTATGATACAATCTCTTTGGTGTAGGGTAACCTTTTCCTCAACCTCCATCTACTAGAATAGGTAGCTACCTTTGGGTGTGGTTCTCATGTTGTAAGTAAAGAAATCTTTAGAAATTACATTCAAACTTTTAATTTGATATTTATGATTTGTGTCTATTTTAGTGGAAGTTGTTGCATCTTATGTATGAATTTAAATTTAGTCATGTTGATCAAGAATTAATTGTTGAAATTTAGGGCCTTACATTTTTTCCCCTCTCATATTCATCTGTACAGAATAATCCTCTCCAAGCATATGTAGGGATTTTTTCCCCTCTACTAAGTTGGAATAGAGAGTAAGGAGGAGGATACCTCCAAAGAAAGAAAGATATACCACAATGACTAATCAAAAAGATAAAGCAAAGAAAAATTCTTCCATTCGAGTGACATTAAATCACTTATCAAAAAGAGATGTTTCTTGAATTATTTACTTGTCAAATAAAATTCCTACTAGAAATTGCACTTTAGTGTGCAATGATTACATTGAAGAGGTCTTGAAGGCCAGTTTTGAAGTCCTTAATCAAATGTTGGGTTTTTTTTACTATCACTTCCCATATAGATAATCTTATATTTCTCAATTCTTTATATAGACTAGAAGTATCAATTATAAAACCATGACAATCCTTCATTTATATTAAAGAGGTGGAACTTTTTGTAAAGAGAAAGGTAGGTACCCTTAGAAAGCTTAAGTAGTGGAAGGAAGCTCTCATATTTATTTTATTTACCACAAAACATTGTGAAATTAATAATTTAAGTTCCCTATTTGTGTGAAGTCATTAATTATTGTTTTCTCATTGTGACATCTGAGAACTTCTATGTTTCTTTTTGTTCAAAATTCCCTACTCTCCATGAACTTGGAGGCCTCAAGCTTCTCTCATGGAAGATTTCCTTTCATACAAATAGTTATATATCCATCTTGAGCCATTTTAGATGTTCAATCCCATGTTTATGTGGGGAAATGTAAACTTATTGGATTGTTATGCATCTTTAGTGATTACATTTTTAACTATCATAGGAAAGATGGATCTTGTGCTATCAAAGTTGTTGAATTTTGATAATTCTATCTAATACATGGAATTTGCCTTATCAACTATTTCCCATCAATGCACTTAATATGGAATTGATAGTGAGACTCATGTGTGACAAACAATGGATGAGAACTAATCATAACAATTAGCCACTATGTGCTACCTAGTTCCTTGTTCATCATATAGCATCAAAATAGCACATTGTTATGGATGTATATGTATTAAAAAGAAACAAACTATTCATTACGCAAAAAGGAAGTTATAGGAAAATTTATCATAATTTGAAATCATTCAACTACTAAATCTTACAAAAATCTACTCTCAATTATGCTTTAATGGATCTCTAATACATGAAATGCGTGTATAATATATCATGGGTCAATCTATGTTGGCACATAGATAAAGGCAAGGTAGCACTGAACAATGCGGAGGTATGACCAATAGGGTAATAACAATATGAGTGGTTGTACTCATACACATGATGCATTTGATTGACCGACCACATAGCTACATGTCTTCCACTAATTAGTGGCACATGAAAAGCAATCAACAACCAAAGCTTTGGAATTCATAGGTCCTTATCTATATAACACTAACCACCCATTGGAACATTAGTGGCACACACTATAACATATAGTGGTACCTTTCTTGTGACACATTATGAACAACACAACCCCATTAAAAATTATAAAATATATTCCAACTTGTGAAACTCATGTGAATTAATACAATACACCTCTTTACCACTACCCTCATGTCCAACATCATAAACAAATATTTAACTAAAAGAAATTTGTATAGTTTAAAAAAAATACAAAACCAATTTGAAATCTACATCATGTCCATGAATTACATCATCTCACATCCTTATTGAATAATCTAAATTAATTCCAAATATCAAGCCGGTCCCTTTCATAAATAGAACACCTTCAATGTGATAAATACGCCAACTCGTTTTTTTCATTTAATTATTGTATTTAAAGATGCAAACCGTCACAATACATTTTCGAAGTAACGAGGAAAGCTGAGTGGTGTTCTAGAGAGTTTCTCATTCTTAGTTAAATTAAAATTTGCCTACCAGTAGTAAGTGTTTTTACGTGGAACGACTCTAAAGTCCAATTTGCAACACTTAAATTTAATAAAATTCTGTTTAACAATTGTTTTACGTAACATTCACCAATTCCTTTGGTGTACGTCTTTACCGTGCATGTAATGGAGACACGACGGTTTTAACTTTATTTTACGTCTCGTTTACATGGTAAGTCAGCTCTACAACTTCTGACTCCTCATTCACATACGACTTTTCTCCAACACACATTTTAGACTCTTTCGCTGCTTAGGAAATTATTTGCAATTTACAGACGCCCAAGATTTGATGCACATATTTTTTCCAAAGTGGGGCTGCTGCAGCATAAATATCCCTTTCCACTGCCAATCTTACACAACTAATTATAGAGCTACACTTTGATTGCAAAATGGTATTAAATTTATTCTAGTCTTACTAAACAAAATGTTGATTACTATTATTTGGGGCAGTTTCTTGAAGACATTATAGCTACCAAATTCTTTCTCGAGTTGGTTAGTTTTTTCCTTTAAGTTCTTTTTGTCAGCACAATGAAAACTTAAAACATATCTTTTGCGACTGCTCTCGTACAAAAAGAAAATGGAATAGCATTTTTTATCATTTCCTTTCTATTTTTGTCATATTTTACGCTGGAAAGAAGCTATTTTTGGTATTGGACTGCATAAAAACTTAATTGCTGATTCTATTAGCCAGTGTATTTTATTGCATTTATGGAAAAGTAGATGTTCAGCACTATTTTCTAAACACATTTTGCATCGTGAAACAGATATTCTAAAGTTTTACTGTGACATCATGTTTCAACTCACTTTTATTTGTTCTCAGCTGAAGAGGGGGCTCACAGAAGATTCAGATTTCAGCAAGTGTTTGTAAGAGATCAAGCACCAATTTTTGCAGCTCCATGAAAGGGAGCTTTGTTGTGCTCGTCAATTGCAAGTCATGTTCAAATTCAGAGTGTAATGGTGGCACAAGATTGCTGCATCCTGGTTGTATTTGTGTAATCTTTAGTGTTGTTTTTCAATGGTGTCTTAAGCTTGATGCTTACTGACTGTTATGTTGAGACATTGTAAAAAAAAATTAGTGTTGTTGTTTTCTCTCTTAGCAGTCATCTTTTAGGACTGCATTTATTATTCCTTGTAATTCCTTATGCTTTATTCAATACAAAAAAAAAACAATTGTCATAGTTTTAATTGGTATTTTTTAAAATATCGTATAGTTTAAATATTAATTAAAAAAAATAGATTATAAATATGAAGGTTAACAATAAAATATGGTTAGTTGGGATATATGACCCATCAAAATATATGTTAAAATCAAACTATATTTTAAGAATATATTTTTTTTAAGTAGCAATTTAAAAGAGGGGCGAGTAGATTATTTTGTGGATGAGGAGCAATTCACTTATAAGATTTTCTATAGAGAGGATCAGGAACCACTCATTCATATTGAGATTCCTAGATAGCAAGTGACACACATACCACAAGGAAATGTAGAAGCATGATAGTATCAACATTCATGCCACCCTACATAAGAGAAAGCCAACCAAATGAATCAATAGTCTTTTCACATGATCCAAAGGAGTAGATATACCTTTTTTCTAAAAAGGAGGAAGCGAGAAGTGGCTCCAACTATGTGACCAACTCCTCTCTTTGGGAGTGAGTTGTGGTAGCTATTGAGACAAATTTCCAAAGGAATTATTTTTGTACTTTCCATGATATGAGCACTTCACAATTTGCAACCCAATGAAAATGTGTGATAAGTAGCTTCCTACCTCATAATGAAAATATGCACAAATTGCAAGTCATTTTTACTATCTATTTAAAAAAAAAAAATTGGGATAGATTATTTTTCCTATATAGAATGTGATGAAATATTTTGTGCAATGCAATATTGTGATATGAGTTTGTGTGGCATGATTATACGATAAAATTACACATGATGTGATAATCCAATGTTTATCTATAATGTATGAATGTAATGTGATGAGTCTCCATGCAATGTGGTAATGTAACAAATCTCTAGGTAGTGAAAGAATGTAAAGCTATGAATATCCTAATGATGTGGTAATGCAATGCACAACAATGTGATAACTCTTTCGGTGATGTGGCAATGTAATCAAAACTCTTTGTAGTGCAATATGTGATAAGAATTCACATAATGCAAACTTGTAATGAGATATGATTGCATGCAATGTAATGCAATTTGATAAAAATCCATATGTTCTAGGTGTCAATACAAAATGATATATCTTTGTTTGGATATGATAATTTTCTATTTAGCACAAATTACTATATGAAATGTTGACCATGAAAATTGTTAGTGACAATAGATGCCCCTTCAATTGGTTGCACGTAACAAAAGCAAGGAATTGTAGGAGAGCAAAATGATGCATTATAAGGTAATCAAATAATATGTAAGCACACACAACATGTCAAAGCATGTAATAATTTCCATGAATAAGCAAATCATATTGAACAATGAATAATAATCATGTAAATCATATAAGTTGGAGATAAGCATCAAAGCATGTCTAAAAGGTTGTAATATAACTTAATACAACATGAATAATAGTCTTGAATATAAGATATGTCTAGACATTTGTTGACATGCAAATGGCCTATATAGACACAACTTTTTATTGCCCTTTAAAAATCAAAGTGTACTCTAATGATCCGAACACTTGATCTCCTTATGAATTAATTACCAATTTATTGTCTTTGAATGCCATGACATGGGAATAGTTTGCATAAATCATGTGCTAAGTCAATTCTCAATGCCTAGTAGAAGGGGGCAAGAAAGTTGTAATTTGAATTTTGAGTCTTGAGATTTGGAAATCATTCCCACACCTCTTGGAATTGATCAAGAGGGACGAAGTGATAATTTCTTATAGAGGGTACATGTATGAGAATATGTGGGACTAGAGATGAGATGTGAATGAATAATTAGCAAATGTAGGTAATTAAGTGCAAATGAGAGTGAAATAGAGATGCATCCTAGATTTAAGATCATGAGTCAAACTTCACACAAAAATATCATTAAAATAAGATTACATAAAATATTCACGTCAAGATGAATACAAAACTAAATAAAAAATAACATAAATAAAATAATTTTACCATTACAACAAAACATTTAATTAACTAAAATAATAAAACCACTCAAAAAGAAATAATATATTTTCAATTCAAAACATATATTTCCATTAATATTATAATAAAAATAGAATCTAAGTCCATTGGTAGTACAACCCAAGGCGACCATTAACCATAAACGTGGTTGAAACATACCACGTATTATATGATTTTCACGCGTCCCGCAATTCACGGATTCCAAACTTATTCTTCGCGTGACTTCTCTCCAAACCAGATTTTTTCTCTTAGAATTCTTTATTAGAAAGTTGAATTACATACAAATAATTTATGAAAATTAGGTAGACTATTTAAATACTAAATCTATTAAAAAGATGTGATTTAAATAGCTTTTTTTTTTCTTTAATCATCTCATAATATTAATATAAAAAAATCAATTATAAATTTTACTTCTTAAATTTTTCAATTCAAAAATTTTAAATATAATTTACAATTATAATAGGCATAATTTTAAAGAAATTTCACATGCTTATCCTCTACAAAAAAATTACAATTACAAATATTATTTTTTGAAATAGAGAATAGCTTATTCATTTTGATTTCAAATTGGTTCTAAATTTATTGTATATCTTTTCCAAGAAAATGTGCATAATTTTTTATTTGGAGCATTTTCTTAAAGTTGTTATAGTTGCCAAGAGTTTCTTCAAATTATTTTGCAATACTTGAAAAATATAGATTTTCCCTTGTGTGATCACTTATTTAATTACCACCAAAGCAAGGAAACTTTTGGATACTATATCTTACATCTAGTTTTCTCTTTGAATTCATCCATATCAACAATTGAAATCATATTTTATCTGAGGGCAATATCCTCTACAAACATGTGTTCTACTAAAAAATCCAAATATTGATTATTGGAAACTCATGAAAGGAGGTTTATTGGAAGGATAAAGTTTCATTGGCCCCCTACTTCAAAGCAAATAGGTCTACTGCCTTCAATAGTATTTGGAAATTTTGATAAACTATTTATCAATAGCTAATATGGTTTCTCTTTGACATGGGTTAAGCTTTTCGTCAAACTCCATCTACTAGAATATGTTGATATAAATAGATGAATCTTCCTTGGTTGTGGTTCCAATATTATGAGTAAAGAACCCTTCAAAAAGGCATTCAAACTTTCAATGATATTTGAAAATTATCTCAACTCTAGAGGAACAGGTGGCTACATCTCAACCAAAAATTCAAATTTAGTCATGTTGATCAAGAAGCACTCATTGAAATTCAAAGCCTTGTACCTCCCTTGCTCACCCTCAAGTAAATTATTCTCTATCAATGTACCTTCTTAAGGGACTGGTGTTGGCCTCGGTCTAGAAGCATTAGATTTTATCCCTAAGTCATTTACAAAAGAATCCTCTCCAAGAATTCCTTGCTAACCACCTCATTGAGATGGAAATGCAATCTTTTAGTTGCTAAATAGAAACACCTTAGCCTTTAGTTTTAGTATTCTAAGGCCCTAATGCTTAATCCTAGTTCACTACTTCAAAAATTCTCCATATCAAGCTTCTTGTGGGTTATTGCCTCCAATTTACCCAACCCCTCTAATTTATCCTCCAATTTAAAATTTTGAATTTGAAAGGATCAATTTTAAAACCATTAGGTTGACCTCATAACTACAAAATTAACCCAAGATATTAAAGGGGGTAAACTAGAGGGGATAATGGGAACATGGAAGTATGTGCATGTATATATAAATTAAATGTATTTATATGATGTAAGTATAATATAATTTTGAACATAACGATGGATAGGGGTTAGGTGTATAGGAATGTGCGTGTAATAAATAAGGAGATGACATATATGGAAGGGATTAGGTTTTCTATAAAATTATGGTATTTTTCAATATGTTAATGTATCATGGCACTCTCCTCAAAACACACAAAAATAAATGGAAAATGGTATGGCTATATAAATTTCACCAATCCATTTTTCCTCCTTTTTGAGGTGCATTTGAAGCTTGGAGTGATCATACATGTAAAATTATGTAGTCCATTCACAAGCATTGATGTAAAGTAAATATTAGGCATCAAATAAACAATGAGGGTCCATATAAAGTAATGGACCATACAAGATGTCATTATGCCTAGGTTTATTGTCTATCACATCTTCTCCACAAGAACCTAGAAAACAAAGGAATGATATTTTATGATTAATTTATGTGAAGCAATTATAGATGAGAGCAATTATAATTTGAAAATAATTATTAATGATCATAAATGAGAGACAAAGTAAATTTTCCTATATAGACAGGGTGCACATGTAGCAAAGGCATGTCACATACAAAGGATGAATGTTTATAGACATTTGTAACTATCTACAAGTGAAAACTCATATGTGTATCCCAATTTTGGGTCAAAACAAAAAACATCAAAAATAGACACAACTGAAATCCAATAGATTCAATCAAACCATCTTTAATTGAACCTAGTCAATGCATGTGTGGTGTCATACAACAGTGGGGGGTTTGATCAAAATTTGTTTCATTGGACCACTTTCAATCAAACATAATTTGATTTGATCCGAAGGGGGTTTGAGTTAAAGGGGTCCAATGATGTTTTTTACATTATTGTTATGGAATGGTCCTTGAGAATGTGAGGAGTGATATGTGAAAGCGGTTGCTCTTGTAGCCATGTTTCTAGGTTTTTTTCAATTCCTTATTTTTTTGTATTTTTTCATTTATTTGTGTGTATATTTTTGTATATTGTATAATTTAATTTTAATATTTGGTAAATCTATCCTTTTCTATATTTTTTGAAATAAAATTATTTTATTTTTTTACTTTTATATAGATATTTAATAAAAAACTTATATATAATTATAAAATTATAAAATAATAAAATTATTATTTTTAAGCTACACTTTTAGATTTATGAAAAATTATTTTGGAAATTTTAAAATGTGTTATTCAAACAAGTAGAAGTATGGGGACCATTAAGTTTTTCAAATGTAATTTCTTTTTTTTCAAAATTGACACTAAAATTATGCTATATATGTATCTAGCACAAATTTTTAAATGAAAAAGTTGTGGACTAGTTGCTGGTGTGGTGGGATCTTTCATTGCTTTTATGGCCCGCCTTTTCCACTGAGGCATGGAGCACCTAAATTAGCACAGACCTTCTCAAGTGTGTTTTGACTGGATAACGATGAGTGGATTTTGTTCGTGGCCATGGAGAACGCTATTGATCAACGCTTTGCAGCACAGATTTTTATTGGGAGATTTTTTTATTACATTGTTTATCCCTTGCGAAAATAGACATCTTTTTTTAGATCAGTAGACATCAGGCATACATAGTTGTTTTTTCATAACATTCTTTCAAAAAATATTGGCTTTGGCTTTGGCTAATGTACTTAAATAATTGTTGTGAATTCTAGAACTTGCAAATATACTATTACTTTATCTTTTGCAATATTGCAAAGAAATTTTTTATTTTTTTTAAAGTATAATTTAGGTTAATCTAATAACATATATCTAATTAATTTAGATTAATTTAATGGTAATAATATGTAGGTATAAATTTTCTAAATTTTTAACAATAATTATATGTGAAAGTTAAAGATAAAATAAATAATATTTAATTCTGTAATAAAAAAGTAATCAAAGTTTGATGTGAGACTAAAAAGTATTAAGTATTAGTTTGTTCTTTGCCTTAGGATCATAATATTTTGTTTGCTATGTGCAAGGTCAAGTCTAGATATCGGAGTCTATGATATGTTCTACACTTGTGGACTTCATGCTCAACTTTGCTTGATTCACCTTTGCTTATTCCTTTTCCAATTTCTAAAGATTGACAATATTTAGAAATACCTTAGAAGGGTTGTCATTGTGTCATTAGGGAACACATTCTCTTAATCCAAACTATAAAAATGTGTGTACTAGATTGATAGCAACACTCTTCAGTCTTGCATGTGCTCATAGAATGCTTGTGTAAATATAGATTCCTTTTAGTTCACAATTTTACATACTGTAATGTGAATGATATATGAATGAATAGTACTAGATTATGAAAGATTCCTTAGATGTCAAATTGAATGCATCACATGCCTTTAAATACAAGGACATAGCAATGTATCACATAAATTTGCATTTAGTTGGCCTTAAAGGGAAAAGGATTGGCCAATATCGGCTAAATTTTGAATTTATATTGTTTTTTAAAGGGTCAAGTTTGGTTATGTGGGGTTGACCCTACAACCATAGAATTAATTTGGGACATAAAAGGGGCCAAATTAAAGGGGATAATAGGTGCATGGAAGTATGTGCATCTATACATGAATAATAGATGGATGGATATGGTGAATATAATGGAATGTGTGAAAAAAATGGATAGGGTTGGGGATAGCTGTATAAGAATGTGTGTAATACATAAGTAGATGGCATAGGGTAAGGGATTTGAATTTGTGCAAAAGTATGTCATTTATCAATATGTCAATGTATTAAGGCACTTTCTTCAAATTATGTACAAACTAAATGGGAAATGGCATGGGTATGCAAATTTCACCATTCTACTTTGCTTTCACTTTGGGTTGCAAGTGAATCATAGAGTGATCATGCATCTAAAAGTATGTAGTTTACTCATAAACATTAATTTAAGGTAAATATTTTGGAATCAAAGGATATAATGGCATATAAAGTAATGGACTTTGTAAGATGCCATCATGTAGGTTTAATTTTTTTCATGTGTCCTCTAATGTAGCCTACAAGACAAAGGAATAGTAATCCATGACTAGATTATGTGACAAAAGTTTTAATAAGAGCAACTATAAGATGAATGTAACTACATTAATGCTCAAAAAGGAGAGAGAAAGTATCTATACAAAAAGTGGTAACGATCTACGTTGCTTGGAGGTCAATAGATGATGATTGCATGAAGTGCAAGACATGACACATACTAAGGATGAATCTTTGTAGACACCTATAATTATCTATAAAATTCAACATGAGAGTGTTTTTTATTAAATAAGCAACATTTACAAGGTGTCGTACCCTTTACACAGAAAGCCCCTGAGGCCTAAAAGAAGCTAGTCCAAACCAGGACATGAACTAGGAAAGAAGCAAAGATCAAAGGGGATCCAATCCCTTTACAAACAGGAGCCACTAGGGTCCAACATAGCATGCTAAAAGGCCTCACACAAAAATAGTTGATAGACAGCTGTCAAACAACAGACAAGGAACATGAGAGTGTTAGCAACATTATATTTCCCATATAATTGGTTGCATCCATAAGATACAAGGAATTAGAGGAGACATGAAGACAATGCATGAAGAAAATGTAAGAAAGCATGTAATCATGTGAAACATTAGTTGTGAATGAATACATTATGTAACAAGCATGAAAATATCTTCAATGATAAATATAGTGAGCTAATGGGATGGATATGATATCAAGGAATAATGATATTGACCCTAGCACATAGAAATAAAGGATGGTGGTAAGGCCCTTGATGACCAAGAATGCTCATGTAAGTATGTAAGACATTAGGCTAGCATATTCCCCCAATACAACATCCAAGAGCACAAACACACATATTGGTTAGGTGAGGTAATAAGAAACATAGTCATTATGAAGATGCCAACTTATGACATGTATTTGATAATTTAGGTAAGGCCCATGGTGTCTGGGTAGCATTTAAATCTTACAACATTGTTAAATCATGCCATTACAAGAGTGATCTAGGAAGGCATAACTCTTAATTCCCCATTTTTAATGTGGTATAGTAGCTTTTATGGATATGACCCAGTCACATTAGTGTAAAAATTTAGAGTATAAATGTGAAAGATTCACATGTCAATGTAAATGGCCCTACATAGGTGAGATAATGTGATAAGGTGCAAAGGGGAAAGCATGATGCTTTCAACATAAGATATAGCAATAGAGAGAAGAATGTATAATGGGAAAGGTATGGTGCCCAAAATATAAAGATGTATTGGTAAAATTATAGTATTTAGTGGGAAACATATATGATACCCCTAAATACAAAGATATGGAATGGAAAGCACAATGTGTAAGGGGGAAGTCATTATTCTCCCAAGCATAAAGGTAAGTTAAATGATATAACAATGCAGGATAATAAAATTATGTAATCATTCATATGATGGAGTAAAATAGCTTTGATTTACTTGATAATTATCATGTGATAAGCAATAATATAAATTATTTCTATACATAAGTATGAAAGTGCATGCCATTAAGATTGATTATGAAGGTATGCATGAAATTGTATCTTTTCTATTAAGTTTTATCTCAAGGTCTAAGATTGAAAATGCAATAAATGCATATGGGACAATGACATAGATGTTTAAATTAATAAAAATCAACACATGCACTGTTCCAAGATGTGTTGGTTTGAATAAATAGGCATGATGAATCAATTTGGCCATTTGTACATGGATTGTTGGTGTAATTAAAAGTGTTGTACCTTGTCCTAGGTCATCATTACACAGTTAAGTTTACTTAGGAACCACATAGGAGGTAGTTGGAGCATTTCCACTTTTGGTGGACTTATTATGTTATTTCTTTATCACATCCACCTTTCGTGGACATATCATGTTATTACCTCTCCACCTTTTGTGGGTGATCCACCATTTGTGGTGATTATCACATTATCACTTTTCCACTTTAGTGGAGTGATAGCTTTTCACAATTGTATCATGTCATAAGATTACGACACTTGTCATAATCTTATGCCCTTCTATGTACTCACCTTGGCTATATAACCAAGGGGTCTCCTATGTACTTTTGCTCATTCTATTTTGCATCATTGGCAAAATACAGTTTATTCTTGTCATATTGTTATATCTCTCTTATTCTTGTGCTTTCTATTAAGCCTCTAGATCTTGGGTGGCTACCTTCATAGCCAATTCTTACATAGTATCAGCGTTATTTGAGTGCCTTTGGATTGTCATTTTGGGGAGATATTGAGTGTAATCTTGTATTTGTGTGATTAGAAATACCAAATTCTAGGGGGGTTCCATTTTTGGCCTTGTATTGCAGGTGCATGTTGGAAGCTTTTTGTATCAAATCTAAGCTCACCATTGCATCCGGAGTGTCTAAGATAGTCAGATTTTCCTTTTGTTTTGTCCCAATTGGACATTGGAGGCCAAATCCACAAGGGTTTGAAGATTGGAGGTGGTTGCTAGATCCAGGAGCTAGCTACCATTTCGGAGCATTTTCAGCCCAAAAGGACATCGCCATCGCATTCAGAAGGGCCAAAAACCCCTAAATCGAATGCCAAATCGTTGAATTTGGACAAAGTTGTTCATTGAGGCAAAAAAAATTGTTGGTCAAGTCGTACAACCCAACCATTATTATGTCGGTACGATTTTTTTTTTTTCAAAACTTTTTTTATATTTTCTGTGAATTAAACTTTGTAAGAATTTTTAAAAAAAAAACTCTTTTATTCGCAGATTTTATTTAAAAAGCATTGTAAAGTTTTTTATTTTAAAATTAAAAAAATAATAAAGTACAATTTGCAGACTGTACAGTCCGCAGAGCTATACTCGTCGGGTACAGTACCACATCACATGCAAGCCCACCCTCCACCAATGTCGGGAAAAAAATCTTGCGTCTTTTTTTTAAATCCGGCGGCATTAATATAAGAGGCTAAACTTCAAAAAAACTGGCGTAGCTTTTTTAAAAATCTGGGCGGCGAAAAAAAATCAGCAGACTATTAAGAAGCGAACCTCACAAACACACATCATCGCCCAGTTGGAACCAAATCATCATCCATATGAGCCAAGCCACCTGCCACGTAATCATCTGTACTACCACGTGTCGCTCAACAAGTGGTCTGTACTAGTCTAGTCAACCACCACATCATCTCAGTCTGTACGGTATGGACACACCATGTCAGCAAGGATTTTTGTTGTGACGGTCAGTCAAGTGTCAAATTTAAGCCTTTGCTTTGCTGACGTCAGCACTACATCAGCATCTTTTTGAAAAATTAGACCCCCTCTCATTTGAGTTTTTGATTTTGCAGTTCATCTTCAAAGGCTCATATCTTGACCTTTTTTGGTGCAATTTTTTTTTATTTGGGCTAAATATTTGCACTCTACATGTTGGTGTGATCGGTTTCTGATATCGAAGCACAAATTTTCCAAAAAATTCATTTTTTCACAGGTGTTGTTGAGTTGTCACCATTTTTGCAACTTCCAGGGCTTCGTTCAAGCTCATACGAACTCCTTTTCAGTTGTCATTTTCTTTAAAGTGCATGATTTTTTCTGAACTTCACATTGGTGCTATCAGTGTTGGAATTGTGTGCCTCAATTTCACAGGCTAAAACCTCTGAAAGAGAAAAGTCGGTGTGACATACTTTATGTCTGGCCAACTAGCAGTTGTGTAACCTTGTGAATTGTTTAGGTCGCTGAGACCTTGTTGTTGTCTTGCCGCCTGGTGCTATCGCTGTGACTTGTTGTGTTCGGTGTAACCCTCTGCCGAGAGGGTTCGTCTATCCGACAGGTTATTCTTATCAGATTTCGGGGAGACTCTGGGTGACAAGTGGTTTCGAGGAGAAGCATGAAGACTTGGTAAGAACTCTTGGCGACCGATGGTTGTCTCGTCGATGGATATTCACTCGAAGTTATCAAGGTGACTTGGAACCTGTGAAATGACTCTTAGCGATAGCCTAAGTCTTTCCAACAAATGTTCATATCGGTATGACTTGAGGGCTCGTTATGACTCTCACCGAATAGCGATAGTCTCGCCAATGGATATGAATATCGGTATGACCTCTCGCTGATAGCGATGGTCTTGTTGATAGCGCTACATGTGATGGTCATCGATATGACGTCTCAGCGATATGGCTTGTCTCGCTGACTGCTTTGCTCGATGGATATCGGTATGACATAAAGATCTATGAGATTCTTGGCGATAGGAAAACTCTTACCGATAGAGCTTCACAATATGGATTTGCATTCGGTATAACGTCTTGCCGATGGTGATGACTCTTGGAAATAATGAAAATTAGGTCTTGTGGCATCGGGGAGACACGGTCAGTGTCTCACCAACATGCGAATAATGTTTGAATGCTTTTGACTGATTGGAAGACTTTCCTACGTGGTGTGTCTTCAACCAATCAGAGAAGCAGAATGGGAACCGCTAGCAGTTGGACTATTGTGGCCATTCCTGTGAGGAAGATCAACAGACCATGGACAACATGGATATACTCAAAGATTGAAGATGGTGATTTTTTGAGTGAACAGTTGGGTAACAGTTGGATGAAGAGTTTGATGTGTGATCAGTGTGAATTCAATTCTGAGAGCATTGTAACTTGAATGTTCTGTACAAGGTTGATAAAGGATTTATGATGTTGTAAATTGACATCAGAGAGTGAAGCCCGTACTCTATATGTAATTTGTTTACTGTAATACAAAGGGGTTTTTCTTGGTGTGGTGGGTTTTACTCTCGTAAGGGTTTTCCCACGTAAATCTGGTGTTCATGTGTGTATATTCATTTCTCTGTTTCTGTTATTTCTTTCAAGTGTATCTTAATTGGACTGTAATTGAAAATTTAAAGTCACCTCTGCATTCTTCCCTAAGGTTTTGATGTTAGGAGAGTTAGTTTCGCACCTTAGCTTTCTTTACAGGTGGTATCAGAGCCTGGCCAGTTGTGTTATCCTTGTGGGTATGTTTGGTCTTTTGTGTCAATTCTGTTGAGTGGGAGTCTTGTCGAAGTTGGTAATTTGAATTATAGGTTAAGATGGCAAGCACGTCAAGAAAGATTGAAATTGAGAAATTCAATGGCAGCAATTTTGAGTTGTGGAAACTTAAAATGGAAGATTTTTTGGTTGATCGTGATCTTTGGCTTGTTGTGTCTGGAGTGAAGCCTACAGGCATGAAGCAAGAGGATTGGGACCTTGCAGATAGAAAATCAAAGGGACTGATAAGGCTCCATTTAGCAGACTCTGCTCTTATGAATGTTCATGAAGAAAAGACTCCATCTTCCTTGTGGAAAAGACTGGCAGCTATTTATCAGGGCAAGTCCTTGGTGAATAAATTGTTCTTGAGGAAGAATTTGTACGTTTTAAGAATGTAGGAGGGAGGGTCTGTTGATGATCATTTGAACGCATTCAACGTGTTGATTGCATAGGTAGCATCTGTGGCTGTGAAGATTGATGAAGAAGATCGTTGTATGTTGTTATTATGTTCTTTTCCAGATTCTTGGGATCACCTGATGATGGCTATTAGGAGTACGACATCCAATTTTAAGATGGAAGATGTTGTTGATTCTTTGTTATCAGAAGAGATGAGAAGGAAATCTTCTGAGATGGCGAAGGAGGCTCTTGCTATTAGAGGCAGATCGAAAGATAAAGGTAAGAAGAAGGACAAGAAGTCCAATCCAAATCAGAGGGGAGATCAAAGTCTCCTGGCAAGAATTCCAAGGTGAAGTGTTGGAATTGTGGGAAACCTAGTCATGTTTGAAACGATTGTAAAGAGGAGAAAAAGAAGAAGAAGTATTCTTCTGACAATGATTCTTCTTAGAGTGATGCAGACGCCTTCATTGCAGCCTTGGCTACACAGGCATCATATGATGTCTGGCTGATTGATTCTGGAGCATCTTTCCACATGACATCTCATAGAGACTGGTTCACGAAATATGAAAAATACAATGGTGGAAAGGTGTATTTGGCAAGTGATTCATCTTTGGAAATAGTTGGTCGTGGAAGAGTCAGAATTCAATTCACTGATGGAAGAGTGAAGGGAATCAATGATGTAATGCATATACCAGGTCTGGCTCGAAATCTACTTTATGTTAGTAAGCTGAATGATATTGGAGTGCAATTCACGTTCTCTGGAAATGGCTGCAAGATGACTAGAGGCTCTATGGTGCTAGCAAGGGGTGCTTGTATTGGTACCTTGTATAAGCTAGATGCACATGTTATGCAATGCAACAGTGTCTCTGCAAAGTCACAGAAAGCTACTCATGGGGAAAAAGAGGAAAAAGTTCTTGATAGTGTAAACTCTATGGAAGTTAAACCTCCAGCAGAAAAGACTATGCTTTGGCATCATAGGCTAGGCCACATTAGAGAGAAAGGTTTAAAAACCTTGAAGAATAAAAACCTGGTTGAGGGGCTTGATGATTGTAACCTCGAATTCGAGTTTTGTGAACATTGTATATATGGTAAACAACACCGTGTTTCATTTTATTCCAATCCTCACAAGTCTTTTGGTTTACTTGATAACATTCATTCTGATGTTTTTGGTCTAGTAAATGTTCCTTCTCTGTCTAAATCAAGATATTATGTATCGTTCATTGATGATTATTCGAGAAGAGCATTTGTTTATTTTTTGAAAAGTAAATTAGAAATGTTCAGTCAGTTTAAGGAATTTAAGAACCTTGTAGAAAATCAGACTAGAAGAAAAATAAATTTTTTAAGGACTGATAATGGCGGTGAGTTTTGTTCTGATGATTTCGAGAGGTACTGTAAAGATCATGGGATTAAAAGACATAAAACTACACCTTACACTCCGCAGCAAAATGGAGTTGCAGAAAGGTTCAACAGGACAGTGATGGAAAGAGCACGAAGTATGTTGAGCAGTGTTGGCTAGGAGGAGAATTTTTGGGCTGAGGTAGTTGCAACAGCATGTTACTTGATAAACTGTTCTCCGAATTCCGCTCTTGTTGAGAAAACACCTTTGGAAGCATGGTCTGGAAAGAAGCCCTCTCTGAGACACATTCGAGTCTTTGGTTGTGAGGCATATGCACATGAGTCGTATGAGAAAAGATCTAAATTGGAAAACAAGGCTTTCGAATGTACTTTTATTGGTTATAGTGCTGACATAAAAGGATACAAGCTTGGAATCCTGATACGGAGAAGGTTCTATACAATAGAAGTGTTATCTTTCGTGAGCTGAAGCCTTCTACCTTGGATTTGCAGTCAGAGACAAAATCAGAAAACAAAAAGGATGTAGTTGAAGTTCCTCCGACACCAGATAAAGAGGAATTCAAAATTCAAAATGTACCTGAAACTGAGGAGAGCTCGAGTAGTTCTAAAAGTTCTGAAGAAAAACAACCTCAGCCTCAGCCTGTGAGGAGGGCAGCTCATGAAAGAAAGCAACCCGATAGGTATTGGTTTTCTTTGATAGATTCTACTTGTGCCTATACTTTAATTTCTAGCACTGATGAGCCTAGGACTATGAAAGAGGCATTTGGAATGTCTGATTCAAACTCTTGGTTGGAAACCATGAATGAAGAAATGGCATCATTAGAAAAGAATTATACTTGGAGTTTGGTGCCCTTTCCTAAAGGCAGAAAAGTTGTTGGCTACAAATGGGTATTTAAAAGGAAAATAGGTATGGATGGCAGTGTAGAAAAGTACAAGGCGAGGTTGGTTGCGAAAGGTTATTCCCAGGTAGAGGGAATTGATTATGGAGAAATTTTCTCTCCAGTAGCTAAGCTGACATCTATCAGATTCCTTTTGTCACTTGCAACAGCGTATGACTTAGAGGTCGAACAGATGGATGTGAAGACAACATTTCTTCATGGTGATCTTGAAGAAGAGATTTATATGTCCCAGCCTGAGCACTTTGTGGAGAAAAGGTAAAGAAAGATTGGTTTGCAAGTTGAAAAAATCTTTGTATGGATTAAAGCAGTCTCCTAGAATGTGGTACCAGAAGTTTGACACTTTTGTTTTGTCATTGGGATTTGTAAGATCAAAATATGATCATTGTGTGTATTACAAAGCTGAAAGTGATCGAGTTCTTATTATTGCTCTCTATGTTGATGATATGTTGTTCATAGGCAATAGTAAGTTAATGATTTTTTATCTTAAGTCTCGGTTGTCTACAAAGTTCAAAATGAAAGATCTTGGTGCAGCAAGGTATATTCTAGGAATGGAAATAACCAGGGACAGGAAGGGTGGAAAACTTTGGCTTAGTCAGAGTAAGTATATTAAGACTGTTCTAGAGAGATTTTGTATGACTGATTGCAAGCAGCTAGTTGTTCCAGTTTTGTAGGGAATGAAGCTATTTGTTGAAGATTGTCCAAAATATCCTACTGACATGGAGGACATGACTAGTGTGCCCTATGCTAGTGCGGTTGGCAGTCTAATGTATGCAATGGCTTGTACAAGGCCAGACATTTCCCAGGCAGTGGGAGTACTTAGTCGGTTTATGGCTAATCCTGGAAGATCACATTGGGATGTTGTGAAAAGAGTATTCAGATATTTGAAGGGCACTTCAGAATATTCTTTGTGTTACCATGGGAACTTGGTTGAATCACAGAGGACTCTCAGCATTCGAGGCAATGTGGATTTTGATTGGGCAGGGGACATTGACTGCAGAAGATCCAATAGTGGATATATTTTCATGTTGAATGGTGGTGCAGTGAGTTGGATGAGTAAGCGGCAAGCTGTAGTCGCTTTGTCCACTACATAGGAAGAATACATGGCAGCAACACATGCCTATAAAGAAGCAATCTGGTTAAAATGTTTGTGTTCTAACATTGGTTTTGATGTAGGGAAAATAAAAATTTACTGTGACAGTCAGAGTGCTATTTGTTTGGCGAAAAATCCTACTTTCCATGTTAGGACGAAACATATAGATGTGTAGTATCATTTTGTATGAGATATGGTGGAGGATGGAAAGGTCTCTTTAGAAAAAGTGGATACTATGGAGAATGATGCAGATGCATTGACGAAGCCAATGAGCACAGACAAGTTCAGGTGGTGTGCCAGTTCAATGGGCCTTAGTGCCCATGAATTCCAGTAGTTATGTTGTGCTCTGGAGGTGCTTATGTGATCTTCGTCAAGTGGGAGTTTGTTGGAATTGTGTGCCTCAATCTCACAGGCTGAAACCTCTGAAAGAGAAAAGTTGATGTGACATACTTTTTGTCTAGCCGACTAGCAGTTGTGTAACCTTGTGAATTGTTCAGGTAGCTGAGACCTTGTTGTTGTCTTGCCGACCGGTGCTATCGCTGTGACTTGTTGTGTTCAGTGTAACCCTCTGCTGAGTGGGTTGGTCTGGCTGACAGGTTATTCTTATCGGATGTCGGGGAGACTCTGGGCGACAAGTGGTTTCGGGGAGAAGCATGAAGACTCGGTAAGAACTCTTGGTGACCGATGGTTGTCTCGCTGATGGATATTCACTCAAAGTCATCGGGGTGACTTGGAACCTGCGGAATGACTCTTAGCGATAGCCTAAGTCTTGCTGACAAATGCTCATATCGGTATGACTTGAGGGCTCGTTATGTCTCTCACCGAATAGCGATAGTCTCGCTGATGGATATGGATATCGATATGACCTCTCGCTGATAGCGATGGTCTTGCTGATAGCGCTACATGTGATGGTCATTGGTATGACGTCTCAGTAATATGGCTTGTCTCGCCGACTGCTTTGCTCAATGGATATCGGTATGACATAAAGATCTATGAGATTCTTGGTGATAGGAAAACTATTGCCGATAGAGCTTCACAATATGGATTTGTGTTCGGTATAATGTCTTGCCGATGGAGATGACCTTTGGCGATAACGACAATTAGGTCTTGTGGCATCGGGGAGACACAGTCAATGTCTCACCAGCATGCGAATAATGTTTGAACGCTTTTGACCGATTGGAAGACTGTCCTACGTGGTGTGTCTTCGACCAATCAGAGAAGTAGAATGGGAACCGCTAGCAGTTGGACTATTGAGGCCATTCCTGTGAGGAAGATCAACAGACCATGGATGACATGGATATACTCAGAGATTGAAGATGGTGATTTTTTGAGCGAACAGTTGGGTAACAGTTGGATGAAGAGTTCGATGTGTGATCAGTGTGAATTCAATTCTGAGAGCATTGTAACTTGAATGTTATGTACAAGGTTGATATAGGATTTATGCTATTGTAAATTGACATCAGAGAGTGAAGCTCATACTCTGTATGTAATTTTTTTACTGTAATATAAAGGGGTTTTTCTTGGTGTGGTGGGTTTTTCTCCCGTAAGGGTTTTCCCACATAAATCTGGTGTTCATGTGTGTATGTTCATTTCTTTGTTTCTATTATTTATTTCAAGTGTATCTTAATTGGACTGTAATTGAAAATTTAAAGTCACCTCTGCATTATTCCCTGAGGTTTTGATGTTAGGAGAGTTAGTTCTGCACCTTAGCTTTCCTTACAATTAGTTTGCAGTGATTGTGATCAGAAATTGTACTTGCAGCATATGGTCTACTTTGGCCTATTTTGGCATTTGTAAAGTTAAGATCTCAATTTGGTCCTTTGTATTAGTCATTTGAGTCTAGTGCAGCCTACTAAAGGCAGTTGTAAAACATTAAAAATTAGAAGTACACTTTGCTTGGCTTGCAAGTGGCCATTGTACATGCACTAAGTATAAAGTATCAAATCATCTCTTTCTTCTTTTTTTTTTTGGGGTGGGGAGGGGTTCTTTGATTGAGTGAATTTGAGAGGTTGTCTTGTGTGATTGTGCCTCTCTCTCTATCTTTTTCTCTTTCATTTTTGTTGCTATGGGTTCTCCTAAGTTTCCTTTGTTAACTCCACATAATTATGCTTCTTGGAAAATTGATGCTTGGATTAAGTTAATGGAAAAAGGATTAATTCATTATATTGATAGAACTGTTGTTGCACCATCTGATCCTAAAGTTGATTCTATTGCTCATATGGATTGGCTCACTAAAAACACTATGGCTCTTGGAACCTTGATGAAATATGTATCAAAAGACCTCATCTTTCAAATTGAAAAGTGTAAAACAATCAAAGAGGCTTGGGAAAAGTTTGGTCAATTGTATGGCCAAGTTGATGGGATTGGAGGTTATCAGCTTGACAATGATCTCACAATGTTATCTATCCCAATAATTTTGATACAATACAAGACTATGTCACTAAGGAAAATGAGCTAAGGGCACAACTTAAGGATTGTGGCATTGACAAGAAGGATGCATAGTTGGTCTACAATTTGTTGGGAAAGCTTCTATCAGAATATGCAGCATTTGTTTCTAGCTTCCAAACCCATTGCTTGACAGTGGGTAGTTCTTTCACTATGCATTCATTTGATGCATTCATAGAAATGTTGATGTTAGAGCAAGCAAAGTTGATAAGCATGGGGGTTCTCCAGTCTTCAAAGTCTAGAGCTTGGTGGCTAATCAAGGGAATCAAGGGACTCAAGGAAAGGGTTCTAACAAGAAGCAGAAGCAGTCTAAGCCAAAGACACAACAAGATAAAGCACAATCATCCTCTCCACAATAAGGGAATTATTCATCTTCTCCCAAGAAGGGAAATTCATGCAAGAGGGAGAGACCAACTTGTTCATATTGCAAGAGAGTTTTTCATGATGAGAATCATTACCACACCAAGAAAATTGATGAGTTGAAAAACATCATCAAGAAGAACAACATCAATTTTTCATCCACGTACAAGAAGAAGGATTCATCTACTTCCACTTCCTCACAATCAAAAGGAAAAGGGAAAGCATTTTTGGCTACTATAGGTTCTTCATAGCAATGGATACTTGACTCAGGTGCCACTCATCACATGGGTTCTACAAGGGAGCAGTTTTCTTCTTTGGAGCCATCTAAGGTACCTCACATCTTCATAGGAGATGATACTCAAGTGGAAGTTGAAGGCAAAGGTTTGGTTATCATGGATAATGGAACATTTGAGAATGTTCTCTATGTTCCTAACTTGAGCACCAATCTTCTTTCAGTCTACTAGATCACTCAGTTTGGAGATGGGAATAAAGTTGAGTTTCTACCAGATTCAGTTGTGGTCAAAGAACTTAAGGATGATGCCTTGGTTGCAGTGGGACAAGCCAATCACAACACAGCTTTACTCATTCTCACACTTTGTGCCTAAGTCTCCTTCTACAGCCTTGCTCACTCATTCAAATTCAAAAAGTAGCTATGGCATGAGCGATTTGGACATCTCAATTACCGCTATCTTCAGCAGATTAGCTCCAAGGATATGGTTACAGGACTCCCTCAAATCAGATTTTTCAAAGGTGTATGTTCAGGTTGTTCCTTGGGTAAGCATCTAGAAGAGAAGTTTGACAAAGGGAAGTCTTGGAGAGCTTTGGAAGTTCTTCAATTGGTTCACAGTGATGTAGTAGGTCCATTTCCAGTGCCATCATTTAGCAAGGCTCGCTATGTCCTCGCCTTCATTGATGACTACTCCTGCTTCACATGGGTCTATTTTCTTGTTCACAAGAGTGAAGTGTTTGATAGATTTCTAGCCTTCAAGGCTCATGTTGAGAAGAAATCAGGGAAGCAAGTCAATATTCTTTGAATAGATAATGGAAGGGAATATGTGAACAATAGACTTGAGGAATTTTGTACTCTTGAGGGGATTGATCTTCAGCATTTAGTTGCCTACACTCCACAACAAAATGGTGTTGTTCAAAGGAAGAATAGGACCCTTAAGGAGATGGTTGGCTGCATGATTCATGCTCGTTCTCTTGGTCCTCAATTTTGGGAAGAAGCTATCAGTTGTGCCACACAAATCCAAAATCGGGCTCCCCATAAGGCTTTGAAGGGTATGACTCCTTTTGAGGCTTGGTGTGGTAGAAAACCGGTTGTGACACTTCATATTTTTTGGTTGTCCAGCTTGGGCATGCATACCTCCAAAGAATCGCAAGGCATTTGAGCCACAGAGTAGGCCTTGCATCTTTATTGGATATCCTAAAGGTGTTAAGGCATATAGACTTTTGGATCTAGAGACACATGATCTATTCATTGAGAGCAGTGTTCACTTTGAGGAAAGCTCCCCTAGCTTGGCCTCTAATCCTCCTCTTCCTTCCTTCATAGTGGAAAGAGATGATAGTGACTCAGATGATGATTCTCCCTCAACTCTTACTTGTAGGATCACGCCTTTGTAGGGTCCACTTATAGTTGAGGAGTCTCATCCTTCATCTCCTATTAGACCTCATTGGGCTTGACAGACTCTTGAGTCAACAGGTTCTCTTGTTGGGGATCCTTTAGACACTCAAAGGACTTGGTCACAACATCAGGATTTTCCACATGCTTTTATTACTAGTGCTTTCGATCCACAGTCCTTCAAGGAAGCATCAAGAGTTCCAAAGTGGGATTCAGTAATGGAGGAAGAGTATAGTTCCTTGATGAGGAACAACACATGGGATTTAGTTCCACTCCCTAAGGGGAGAAAGATGGTTCAATGTAAGTGGATCTATCAAACCAAGTATGCAACGGATGGAAGTGTGGATAAATACAAGGCTCGGCTTGTGGTAAAAGGTTTCTCACAGGTTTCGAGTGTTGATTATACAAAGACCTTTGCACCCATTGCTAAGATGAACTACATTCGCTTAACACTTGCTATTGTTACAGCTCATGGTTTGGCTATACATCATATGGATGTGAAGAGTGCATTTCTTCACGGGGATCTTCATGAGGAGATTTACATGGAGCAACCACAAGGATTTATATAGGATTCTTCTTTGGTTTGTAGATTGAGGAAGTCTATATATGGCCTCAAATAGGCCCCTAGGGCTTGGTATGCCAAGATGGATTCCTTTCTTCTCTCAGCAGAATTCACCAGGTGTTATTCATATCTGAATGTCTACATCTTGCGACAGGATGACTCTCATTTGCTATTTTTTCTCTATGTTGATGACCTGATAATTATAGGGAGTGCCTCATCCATCATTGGTAGTGTCAAATCTGCTTTGCAGGATAGATTTGCTATGACTGACTTGGGCCTTTTGCACTATTTTCTTGGGATTGAGATCACACAGTCAACTTCTCGGATCTCTCTTTTTCAGCCCAAGTATGCTCTTGATCTTCTAGCTCGATTTCACATGGTTGATTATAAGCCTGCTCTGACTCCCTTTCTTTCAGGAGTCAAGCTTGAGGCTAAGTGTTCTACTCCACTTGTTGATGCCACTCTATATTGTTAGCTTGTTGGGAGTCTCATTTACTTGACTCACACATGCCCTGATATCTCCTTTGCAGTTGGCATGGTTTCATGCTTTATGCAGGAACCACATGAGCTCCATTGGAAAGCAGCCAAACGCATCTTGCATTACATACAGGGTAGACATCATCGTCGGATTCACTATGCAGCAGGTACATGACTTACCTTGGTGGGATATACAAAATCTAATTGGGTTGGTGATCTTGATGATCGTAAGTCCACTTTTGGATATAGCTTTCATCTTGGTTCTGGCCCCATTTATTGGCAGAGTAAGAAACAACATGCTATTGCTCTTTCTTCAACTGAGGTTGAGTATCAAGGGGTTGTTAATGCTGCTACTAAGGCTATTTGGCTTCAGAATATTCTCACTGAATTTGGCTTCACTATTCCACATCCTACAGTCATTCATTGTGACAATCAGAGTGCCATCTAGATCTTGAAGAATCGAGTTCACCATCAGAGGACCAAACACATCGAGATTCATATGCACTACATCAGGGAGTTGATACAGGAGCAGGTCATTGATTTGTAGTATTGTCCTACAACACAGTAGGTTGCAGATATCTTCATCAAACCCTTCACTAAGAGTATATATCGCCATTTGTGAGCTCTCTTTGGGGTGCGAGATGTTTCATCTGAGGAGGTCACTTGACCTTCTTCATTTTCTCTTTTAGGGGGGGGGATTTTTTTCTCACTCGAGGTTTTTCCTTTCTCATCTTTTTTAGTGTAGTTTTATTTTGTTTCATCTCTCTTTTGGGGAGGAGTTTTTTCCCACGTGGTTTTCTCCTTTTCTCTGCTTTATGAGAGATTGCATTGCATTTGTACATGGGTACCTAACATGGCCTAGTTTTCGGGACCCATCTTGCATTGTTTGCTTTTGTGTACATTCTCCCTAAGTTGCACTTAAGGGGGGGTGTTGGTGTAATTAAAAGTGTTGTACCTTGTCCTAGGCCATGATTACATCTTAGTTAAGTTTACTTAGGGACCACATAGGAGGTAGTTGGAGCATTTCCACTTTTGGTGGACTTATCATGTTATTACTTTATCACATCCACCTTTCGTGGACATATCATGTGATTACCTCTCCACCTTTTGCGGGTGATCCACCATTTATGGTGATTATCACATTATCACTTTTCCACTTTAGGTGGAGTGACAGATTTTCACAGTTGTCTCATGTCATAAGATTATGACACTTGTCATAATCTTTTTCCCTTCTATGTACGCACCTTGGCTATATAACCAAGGGGTCTCCTATGTACTTTTGCTCATTCTATTTTGCATCATTGACAGAATACAGTTTATTCTTGTCATATTGTTTCTATCTCTCTTATGCTTGTGCTTTCTATTAAGCCTCTAGATCTTGGGTGGCTACCTTCATAGCCAATTCTTACATGGATCATAGGACAAAAAATGTCAACATAAGAAATAGGGAAATAATAAATGCAAATGTTGTATGTGAAAAACAAGCCAAAGTGCATGCAAGTTATGTGTCACTAAGAATAATATATATCCTCATCCATATATGTGATGGCTTGAGAATGGAGCTCATAGGACTTAGTCTATATTTTTTTACCTATCCATATAAGGGAGAGTAAATAGTAAGATTTCACTTTTATTTGTAGCCAATATCTTGGGAGATCAAAACATTTAGAGCTCTAATTGTTACTTAAATTTTGATATGATGGAATTATAGAGTAGTGTGCTAATGAGGGGTGGCAACATTCATGTCCAAATTGACTAAGGAAAAGTCATTGAAATATTGTGTGTCATCTTTTAACCCTATTTTTGCATAGTTTTGTTATTTCTTTTTTTGGATAAAGTTAAATATTTTATTCAAAAAGGAATAAGAGGCCCCAGTCCTAATATAAAGAAGCATAAAAATAGAGAAAAAAGAGAGCATAAAGAACAAAAAATTTGTAAGATTCATAGTTTGACTCTTCGTCTTGCTTAATAGTCACATTCATATTATGACTATTTAAGTCAGTAACCCTTTGATGAAGCCAAGCATTAATTTAATTTACTAGAGAGTAACTTGAACCACTAAATCAAAATTGCATTGAGTCTCCTAAAGCTCAAAAGCATTTGTTGCAAGGGCACAAAGTGTTTCCATTTTCTCATCCATGACTCAATTTATTTTTTCAAGTGACAAATGTGAACATGGTGGAGTAACTTTAAACTTTAACCATAAAATCTTGGATCAAACAAATGAGATATTGTAGATGAAAATGCTCAAAATAAATTTCTTGCACAAAACCATTTCCAATTGTGACAATTTTCTTGAGATATTACATAGATACCTAAGAGACTCTTGAAAATTATTGATATGAGACTAAATATCCATATATACTAAGGAGGTTGAAGAGCATTGAATCGAAAAGAGTAAATTCCTAAGTGTATTATTTTTCTAGAAGAACTTTCTTCCACCTCAACCTTTCTCTTTCCTTTCATGGAGATGGTTATTTGCATATAAACCAGTCCATTCTGCCTCCTATGTGAAGGATCTACCACATGATTTTTGGTCCCTTTTATCATAGAATTTTGGTATACATGTTTGAAAATCATGCATACCGTCATTCATATGACCCTATGAAGTGTTAGGAATTGCATGCAAAAAATATCAATTAAATGCAAAAAAAGATTAAATAAAGGAATGAAAAACATAGAAATAATAATAGCGAGAGACAATTTTTAACGCGGTTCACCCAAACTCGGGCTACACCCACCAACAAAGAGTCCAATATTATTATCCAACAAATTGAACTGATTACAACCAGCAATCCTTGCAACTAAATACCACTGCAAATGCTACAATACAATATCAATGAAAACCCTAACCCTTAGTCATTTTATCAAGACTTATGTCAGTTACAAAATAGGGTTTTTTATCTTGGCCAATAGACCCCGTCTTGGGGGTGTTTCCCCCAAACCCCCATTAAATAATTTGGGGGGAAATCACGCCAATAAAAGGGAAAAATTTAACCTCTAAGTCTAATTAGGCTCTATATAACAACATGAATAATTTGAAGGAAGGATTAAATCACTATGAGGGAGCAACTACAAAGGAGGGATATTCTCGTCTATATCCATTGTAATTTATTAGATCTCAATGCCTTATTAGGCTTTGTGAGAGAGAGAGATGAGATAATATATCAACACAAAACAAAGCTCCCTAAGCTAGATACAAGATGCAAAGTATGGGTAACTAACCTAAATAAAATCTAGCCAAATAAACATTGAAAACAAGCAATAAACATAGCCAAATACCACAAAGGAACCATCATTTCATTCATCAATCTATAGAAGAAAATGGATATTATATAATAAATAAAAAACCAAAAAATAAATCTAGGATGGGTATATAAGGCATGGAGGAGACTCCATGTCGTGAAAAGAAATGATAATTATTAGTCAAGAGTGGTGAAGAGAACTAAGAAAATTGTATAAAATGGCCATATCTCCCTCATCATTGTTTCTAAAGAATGCAACCAACTAAGAGTGATGCTATAAAATGAGGAAACCACACAAAAATTATCATCCTCACTTAAGTTGTTTAGAAAATTCCAATGACTCACTCCTAAAGGAAACATCATAGTGATGTATAACCACTTCAAAGCCAAAATGTGTGCGATGTCAATGGAAATAAATATTTTGTAGAGGATGCAACTAAAATAATCCACAATTTCATAAGGCATGTTCCTCAATCAAGGATACAATAAAAAACCACAATGCCATCCATAGCTCTATTAAATTTGGGAGACATCTTCCAAAAAGGATAGTCAGAGAAAGAAAAACACCACTTTCATCATAGGTACCACACTTCCAACAAGGACATTTGAGATGTATGTAAGTTAATTATCTTTCTAAAATCATCACTATGGGGTGATTTAAGATTTATATTGAATAATTATTGGGGAAGGAATAAATATATTTTATTTACATTAATAATATCTTGAAGAGGATCAAAATTCTTGTCTATGTGTACTCTTTCCCTAACTTATTCTCTTCTCTTTTATCGCATGATATATAGAAACTTTTTTAAAAAATTTGAATAACATTTTGAACATTGCATTGTTAAAGTAAAAGGTATTTCCTAATTAATTATTTACTTAATTATTAGGTCACTTTTCCTCTAATTACTTAAGCTTACTTACGTCATGTTCTTTTAATGTCTCACGTCATAGGATCAGGGATCATGTCATGATCTCGTTTGATCCTCACCTAGGGTTTCTAAGTTTATTATCCTTTTTATAAGGATTATTTATTGTATAATTATTAAGATGCACATTAATTGTGGTTCATGTTGTAAACAATGATTTTGGCACCCTAATGCTCTCTAACTCTTCTAGGGTTTTTCACCTAAAAGGAGAGAGATGGGGCAAAATGCTAATGTCTACACTTGAGATTAATGTAATGAGGGATGAAATGTGTCTAAATGTAATGTCCTAAGTGCAATAAGTTGAAAGAAAGATGATTTAATGATGTAAAAACCTAAGAAATGCAAATTACTAGAAAACCTGTCGTGATAGCACAAATATCTTGATAAATGACTGAAATACAAAGGCAAACCAACTAGATAGATCGCGAGACAAAGGGTGTGCATGATGGAACCCTCAAAAGTTTTTTCCTTGTTCCATGTTAAATCCCTTATTTCATTACAACATAGGGTTTCTATCTGCAAAAGCTTGTATTATTCTATTGGGTTGTTGATAGGCTCCTATTACCAGAGTGGCTTCGTTATTTTGTCTTATCTTGATCATTCGAACATCACACGGTAACCGGTAGCCTTTTCTAGCCTAGGTTCAGACCTTTTTATTTTATAAAATTGGGTAAGGATCCTTGAGCCCTTACGCAATTCATATTTTATAACTTAGAGGTTTTCAAGTTAATTTTGGTCCTAGGAAGTCCCCTTCATAAGAACAACTTATGAGCACGTGCTTAAAACTTTCACTTAAGTCCTGATTGCCCTTGTAACAATATCACTCATCGTTGATTTATTCTTAGGTTTACACCTTGAAATGGGGATGAGCGATGAGTGGTACTTTCCTTTGATATCACTCATTGCTAATGGAATTTGGTCCCTCAAATTTGTAATGGTGATGAGTGATGTTCTTAGCCTATTGCTCTTATTGCCCATCACATATGACCATTAAAAAGAAAAAAATGTAATAGTGATGAGCGATATGTTGTTGCATCGTATGATCACAAATATGTTGTAAAAGGTAGTTTTTACATTAACGATGTGCTATGAACCCTATAAATAATGTAAACTATTCATCGCTAATTGCTTGCATAATTTATGAGGAGAATCGATGATGAATGGAGGCCTTATCACTCATCACAGATTTATCTTAGAACTTAAGTTCTAAACTAGCGATAAGTGATGGATGCCATCTAAAAGGGTCTTTTCACTAATTTGATATGATCTTATGGGCGATATTTTTGGAACCATTTGTTTTATGTAGGTACATGTGTCCAAGATCTAGTGTTTTCCACAAATGTCTCTCATTGCCAATGGGATTGTAGGCATGAATTTTAAATTGGCGATACACAGTGAAGGGACAGATGTGACAAAAAGTCAGGCCATAGAATCAAGGGTTAAAGGCCATCTCAGGGATGTTTTTATTGATGAAGAGCTAGGCAAAGATAAAGTGGATTGATGATGGGCGATAACCATTAATGGAAGGGCAACATGCCATGATCTTGGGGATTTCACATAGATCATGAAAGAAAGTGGCAAATGAATTGGAGGATTGTTGATAAATCTTTAAAGCAGGATGATCCCATGAACAAAAACCCATCGCATAAGTAAATTCATTGCAAATGAGCACCTCGGGATTAGGGAAAGATCAACGATGAAGCGAGGAAGCGTGCAAGAAAATTTCTCTCTAAACTGGACTTATGTACTTCACCGATATTAATAAAAGCACAAATTAGGTTAGAGATACATGCTGATTGATAGATCACAACACTTGAGATGGAATTGTTGTTTCCCATGGATGAAGTTTTAATTTATTTAAAAGCAACGGGTTGGATTCAATCTTGAACTGCAAGTTACCAACTTACTTGCATAAGGAGATTTCAAGTCATTAATATTGCATGCTTCAAATGGCCTATTTAATGTAGATTACTTGAGTGATTTTCTATGTCATAATTCATTTTTCAATGAATGAGGGTCAAAGGTTGATAAAGAAGTGTGCTGGAATTGAATTCTGCTGAGAGGTGTGTAGACATTCTACGCAAGTAGGTTTGTCATGATGATTCAAGAATCTGTGGGGTTGTGTTTGTTTGAGCCTAAGGGAGGTCTTGGGAATACAACTAGAATGCATGGAGCTCTTGATACATCAAAAGGAAGAATAGGATTAGGAAAATTCAGGGAGTATAGTACCAAGGAAAATTACTGTCCAAAAAAGTAGATAGTTTCAGAAGAATTAGTCAAGCACAAAGAGAAGAGGATGGTAAAGTATGAAAAGAGGGCATGGATGGAGACTAAACATCATAACACCTATCCAAAGGAATGCAATTCTCCATGTGAGGTTCTTAATAACCCTTCAGATAGTGAGGGTGACACTAAATCAGAGGGAGATTGTTATCCCCTCTCCCTGGTACTATCGAGGAATCTTGATAAAGAGGTGGTGACGGTTTCTCCAGTCCCACCATGAATAAAACATGGGAGTATATCCTCTAAGGTTGATGACTCAGAGTGATGATTGTGACCTATTTTTGTTTTTGATGATACCACACCCTTTCTATTAGGATTGTCCTATTTAGCACTCATGTGATCTCTTGTTTCATGTGTTGAGGTGGAATTTTTTCAGACTGGTATATAGGAGAAGTTCCAGACTAGCTAAACTTGGTGGCGTGTATATTGTATCCAGAAAATATAAAGGTTTGAGTTGGAGCTGCTATTGGAGAATCTTCTTTGGTCAATAAGGATGAGGATTCAACATGGTTACAAAAAA
This sequence comes from Sequoia sempervirens, assembly GCA_007258455.2. Taxonomy (NCBI): domain Eukaryota; kingdom Viridiplantae; phylum Streptophyta; class Pinopsida; order Cupressales; family Cupressaceae; genus Sequoia; species Sequoia sempervirens. The sequence goes on along the minus strand of VDFB02047397.1, from coordinate 99,370,448 downwards.
CTTTTCTTTTCAAGTAGCCGACGTGTCTTCATTCAGGGAATGTGGAGTGTGGTATTTTACTCTTCCATTTTCCTCAAATGATTGCATGTAACAAACTAAGAATATCTCAAATTCTAGTGCAAAGGAAATGAAATGTAAATGTAATTAAGCCTGATGCTTGTTGCTCCCTTATCCTATAAAAGGGGATTTCAGGGCTTATTACAAAGGTCAAATTTTGAAGTCTTAATAGGGTCCTAGGTAAAAACTAAGTTCAGAAAGGGCATTTAGGATAGAATTTTGAAGTAGGCCAGTAGTTTTTCTCTGATGAGAAGTCATGTATGTAACGATCTTAAACGAGTTTTATAGAAATTATTGATATCGAAACAAAATATCAGTCAAGGAATTGATACTCTCCTATGTATGTTCATTTCAAAGTCATGAATGAGAAATACTAATGGTGTTATAATTTGTCTTCAAATATTTAATTTGAATGTATTACTCTTTTTCTAGCTTTAATTCAAAGAATTAATTAAAATGCTTGAATAGGGTTATAAAATTTGTGAGGAATGGCTTTGGATTGCTAAGAAGTAAATATTTCTTGCACAATGAGTTTTCGTAAATGCAAAGCAATACAAAAATAGTCTGTTTCTCTCCTAAACAAGTAATTTTTATATTACTGATCCTCTTGTGTACTTGACTCTATTGCTCCAATTGATTAGACATTGGCCATTTGTTTAGAAAATCTTGCATAAGATGAACAAATAGTGTTCTTTGCATTAGATTTCTGAGAAGATAATACTTAAATAGAAAATCTCTCCAAGGATAGAAAAAGTGGAATTATTTTTCAATTCCTAGCAAATGGATAATCCTTAATTTGAAAATCTACCAAATCTTTAGTGAAATTAATTTTATCTGCCATAAATAGGAATTAATGTGTATAAATGTGTTACTAATTGATTATATTTCACGAAAACACAATTGGGATTACCCTCCTAGGTTTCACAGAGCCTGAAGTGAAGGAGTATGGACTTTAAAATCCTATGCTTGTTGTGTTGGCCACTAACCCTACTTGGGTTCTTCATCATAGAATTTGGCTGCTTCTTCCAGAGGATTGTTTAGGTTCTCTTGGAAAATTACCAACACACCTAAAAGTGTGTTGTAGACTTAAAGCAACTCTGAAGTGCAGGTGTGATTTTTTAAGCCTAGCGGGACACTTGTGTGCCAATATGGAAACAGTCTAGATTTTTGGGAAATTTTGGAAAAGTGCACTAGAGCCCATTTGTAAATGGGTATCCAAATCATAAAAAATTCTAAAAATGGGTTTGGTGGGACTGAAGGTAGCCACTTAGTCATACGAACTAAAGTAGGAAGTGGAAACAAAAGCCCTAGGTCTACACTTTGGTTTCCCATAGGTGTTTGCTTCTAAAAATCTGATTTTTAGGCCTGAAGGTGACTTTTTGTTGATATTTTGGCTAGGTCAACAAAGAGATGTCTTCAATGAGTCTTCAACCTAATCTTCAATGATCTTCAAACCCTCAAAGTGCCTAAATCTACAAACACACAAAGAGAGAAGGAGAAAATGTTGATTTTTAGGGCATGGGGGTTTGCCTTGGTCAAACCCCTTTTTAGGTAATTAAACCAAAATGAGGAAAAGATGTAATGAAATGGAATTGATTACCTTGCCATGATGTTTGATCTTGAATTTCTGCAGCAAAACATGAAGAATCTACCCTTGAATGTCTTAGGAAGCTATCTTGATGACTTGTAATGATAAAACCCTAGCTTGATTGACTTGAGAACATGATGAGTGATTAATGATAATGAGTTATGACTTAAGATGAGTTAGGAGCTTGAAAAATGAGGGAAAAAACCCTTATTTATACACAATTATGCCTAAATTCCTGAAAATAGCTCATCACAAGCCGACCTTAGGTCTTAAAGAATAAAAACTCAAAAGAAATTTGAATTAATTTTGATTTTTGTGCCACATGGGACTAAGTCGCCCAAGGTGGTGACTTAGTCCACTTGGTAAATTTTGAGTGGATGTTAGAGATTTAGATGTATTAAATGTTGTTTATCAAGTTCTTCAACAAGACACTTAATTAGGGCTTGTAAGTGCATAAAGGGGCCATTTAAAGCATAAGAAAGGTGTAAATATTGATGAAAAACCTAGGAAAATGTGAAAGTTTGTTACAACTCTTTACAACACTTTGAAATAGGTCTTGGTAAGGTTATTTAGGTGAATTATAACATTATGGTCCTAGAAAAGTGTGAAGATGTGTTACAACACCTTATGTAACACTCTTGCAAGACATTAATAAATGTATTTTATTCAATTTGCAAGGGTTCAAGACCTAGTGTGAATATGTAAACACCTCACAACACTAAATCAAGGCCTCATTAAGTCCAATTTGTCATCAATTATTCCCATATCAAGCAAAGTATACACTTTTTGGCGACACACATGCTTTTTTGGATCAATAGCTCTTAGCCTCCATAGCTTTTATATTCTCTCTTTTTTCTGACAGGTGTTTGATTACAGGTGATCCTTGGGAGTTGTGGAGTTTATTTTTCCCAACTTCAACATGGTATCAAAGCACCAAACCTGTAATCCCATCTCTTTTTTTTGAGATATTTTTAGTCTTAAGCTATCATTTGGTGCATCTTGGAACAAAATAGAGCCTTTCATTGGATTCAGAGCTATCAAAAAAGTTAGATTTTCCTTGTGTTTGGCCTAATTTGGACTCCAGAGGCCAGATCTACAAGGGTTTGAAGTAGTTGCTTTTTTTTTTTAGATCCAAAGGGTAGTTGTAGTTTCAGAGCATTTTGAGCCAAAACAGACATTGTCATTGTGCTCAAAAGACCCAAAAACCTTAAAAGCGCTTATAAAATCATCAAAATTTGTGTCAAAAGCATTTGGGGCAAAAAAATTGCAAGAGAGGTCATATGACCTCCCTAACGCAGGTCTATTCGTAGAAAAAAATATTATTTTTTAAAATATTTAATTCAAAATTTTATTTTATTTTTTTTAAAGATGGGTCCCAAAGATTCCCGCGTAGGGCATGGTACCCTCAAGCCTCATCGTTTTATAGGGGACAGTACCTTACAAGTACCGCCACCCTAGCTATAGCCTAGGTTGCAGCTAAGGTGGTGGACCAGTAAGACCATCCTCTTTATAAGGATGGCACGGGGTAAATTAATTGCACCCCCTGTCCCCGCCCCCACCATTTTTATTTTATTTTATAACTTTTAAAACAAAATTTAATGATAGTTTTTTTTTAAAAAAATTCCACTACCCAACAACCTTTTGCCCACCCCTGGTTGCATGGGTGACCAACACCTAGGCCAGGGGGCTAATTTTTTTTATTGTTTTTAGCAAAGGCTAAATTCAGTAGATCTCCACATTTGGAGATGTTTTTGCCAAATTTGGTGGAGGTGCCTTTTTTTCCTATCCCTACCCCTCTTTGTTAGGCCTTTCAATTTTGCACTTCATCTTCCAAAGGTGATATCTAAGCCATACGGTGGTCTTTTTCAGTGCAAGTTTTTTTAAACGGGGTAGAATTTCATGCTCTTCATAGTGGTGTAGGTGGTTTTCAATTTTGGATTCTGATATTTTTTCCAAAAATTAGTTTTCTCAATGTCGCTACTATGCAATCCTCATTTTGGAGACTTTGGTGGGCCATATCTTCTACATCCAGACTTATTTTTGGGTTCCATTTTTTAAGAAGTGCATGGTTTTTTGTGTACTTGATCATGGTGCTATCAATTTCCTCATTTTCTATTAAAGAATTATATTTTCAACATGTGGTCTTTTTGGACTTTGTGAGCTTCCATTGTAAACACTTTTCATATGTAAACATATTATTGAAATAAAGTGCCTCAGTATTGTACATGTATTATTGGGATAGATTGCACATCATATAATGTCATTATTGTACTCACACTATTTCATAAAGTGCCATGAGGGGTTTGTTGTGTGAGCTTATTATTTACAATCATAACCTTGTCTACCTTCATATGAGTGTGCCTTTTGTTTGCACACCCTTTTTCAGTTGTTGGTACTTCTTCATGCACCATTTGATGTTGCTAGTTCTTCTTCATGCACTACATTCTAACATTCTGTTTCAGTGGACTTGTCATATCTCTCCCTTCTTCGCATTATGGGGGGTATCATATTGTTGGTGCTAATGCTTCCTTGGTTTCGATTTGGAGTGAGCTATGTCTCTAGTTTTTGTTCCTATGTACTAGGCAGATGTAACGATTAGTTACCCATACATTTCGGTGAGATGGGACATTTACCATATAGACACTCTTGTATTCCTATTTTGTGGAGGCGACCTTCCATCTTCAATTTATCAATTTCTTCAAACTATTGGTACCTGTAGTTTTTGACTTGTAGTTTTCATGCATTGGTTGAGTAGTATCGTTGGGGTCACTCATGCATATTTATGTGCCATCTGTAACTTCGAATTTTAGATTGTTGCCTTAGTTTTCCAATCTAGTCATTGGTTGAGTAGTGTGGTTTGGGGGACTCATGTAGATTTTTGTCTTCTTGATCCTAATCTTCATCCTGATTTCATAGGAGGTTCTTCTTTTAGCATTATAGCAGTCATTCTTTGACAATGTTTGCAGCTTCTACATGCTTCAGTGACCAGTGTTCTTCATGTTCATCATTTGTTCCTACTATTTTGGGACATTTAGTTTGGAGATTTCTTAGAGCTTCACTTTTATTTCTCTCTTTTGGAGAGGAGTTTTCTCCCACAAGATTTTTCTCCTTTTCTCTTATTTTGAGAGATCTTTTGTTTGTACATGGGTACCTCACCATGCCTTGGTTATCAAGACCCATCATGCATTCATCTTTAGAGTTTTGATTTTTTCCCTATGTTTCACTTAAGGGCGGGTGTTAGAGTAAAATGTATTTCCTAATTAATTATTTACTAAATTATTAGGTCTCTTTTCCTCTAATTACTTAAGCTTGTACTTAGGTCATGTTCTTTTTATGTCTCATGTCATATGATGAGGAACATGTCATGATCTTTTTTTATTTTCACCTATGGTTTCTAGGTTTATTATCCTTTTATAAGGATTATTTATTGTATAATCATTAAAATGCACATTAATTATGATTCATGATTTTTTGGATCAATAGCTCCTGGCCTCCATAGCTTTGTTATTCTCTCTTTATGTGACAGGTGTTTGATTGCAGCTAATCCTTGGGAGTTGTGGAGTTGTTTTTTTCCAAATTCAACATGCATTAATCAAATCTTGGAATCCCCCTCTATGATTAAATTTTGGATGCAAAAATAAATTCCTAACCTAACTTCGAACAAAAGGCATTCCACATTAGGAATATTGATATAATTAAAATGTATAAATAGAATACCAAGTGTATCTATCTAACCTTTTGAATCTCATAACAAATCTCCATACCCAAACAATCCTAGGTTATTTTTTTACATCCCATCAAAAATCAATTTGAAACCACCCACTTGGCAAAGGTCTCCAAACATTTTTTCTCTCCTTATCTCAAAATAATTCCTTGAGATGGAAAATTTCTCTAGGTTCACTTATTTTTATTTTTCTAAGGAGAGATGTGTCATACTTTGAATTCATGCTCTTTCGATCTCCTACCAAATTATTTTTAGTTATTTCTCCCTACTATTGAAAATTCTATCATTTCTTTCCAACCAAATCTTCCAAACAATGACACTAGGAACCATGTGCCATTATATTTTAAAAAAAATCAAGGACATTGGGTACTTCCAAGAACTAAAGAATCCTTTAGAGTATCTTGAAAGGACTATTTTAGAAAAAAATTATCTAGGACTTTATCTTGAATTTTATTTGTGAAGAGGTACCCAAAGAGTGAGATGATCTCCATCTTTTTCACAACCCAAGAAATCCTTTTTCTATAGTTGTTCCCATTTAATAATCTTAGAGTGACAAGATATCCAAAGAAAGAGATTTACTACGAGCCACACCTTTGAATATCAAATCATATTCCCTTTGAACTTTTGAGGTTCTTTAGACCAAGTGAGCTTCACATATGTCTCCTTGGCCATATACATCATTCTTTGTTAGGTTTCAACCCAAGACATCCACCTCTCTACTCTAAATAGGTATAAAAATTTGGAGGATCCCAACCAACTCGCATCTATAGGCGTTAGGGATCTCCTTAAATTGGGGAATGTATTTGCATCTTCTAGTTGGATAACTTGCCTTCATTCTCTTCTCCCAATAGTCCTAAAATTTAGATCCCCATGTTTCTTTGAGAGAATTATGAAAGGAATAAAATTAAAAATTTCCTTAATTGGATCTTTGGATGGGCCAAGTTTCCTCCCAAATAGTAGTGTTTCTTTGATTTTGAATGACAGAGAAACATCATTACTTTTTTTTTTTTACATTTTTCATTCCTTCCCAAATAGTAGAGCCTTTTGGCGAAATTTTCCATCCTAATGAATCATAGATATTCCTCCCCCAAAAATTATTAATCTCTAAGACGTTTTATCCAAAGACTAAGTTTAGGATTAGAGTCAGTTTACATGTAAAACAAAGAAAATTTAATGTAAAGATAATTATAATTATGAAAATTTCAAACCCATGCCAAATCCCATTTATTTTTTGGTCCATTTTGATGGAACATCTCTACATATTGAAAAGGGGCATACTCTTGTGCTATGCTTGGTTCATGACTTGATACCTTTCCCTATCCATTTTATCCTTATTTACACTTATTCACATGTACTCAACCTTATCTAATCTCCATTTGTACAAAACCTACACATTCTCCACTTTATCCATCCATATTAGCACTTCATCTCTCTGCATCCACTCTCTACCTAACTCAGTTTCATGCCACTCAAGATAGATCTAGTCCAATCTTGAGCATGCAAAAATGAACCTAAAATTTAAAATCTTTGAATTCTAATTCTAAAATTTCCACTTCCTTTCAATAATTGTTGTGAGCGAACTTCACACACATTTGTTGATGTATTATTATGTTTTGATATTTAAAGATATTGTGCTTAAAACCATAGAGAAAAATCACATGTGACAACAAGGTGAAATCTATATTGGGCACTTCATTTTTCTAAGGGACGCTAGAATCATATAGGCCATCCACATCTTTGCATATGTTGTCTTCAAAAATTTGCTAAAAACATAAAATTTGTTTGTTGAAGGGGTTGATGTAAGAGAACTTGACCCAATGAATTAACAATCTCTTCAAAGTGTTTACAAACTCTTCTTTGACATATTCAAACATAAGGAAGATGAAAGTGAACAAATCTCATACACAAATTTTGTTAGTTCATTCCTACATGGTTAGATTCATTCAACTACATCAAATCGAAATCATGATGCTTGGGTCTGAACCCAAGGGAAATAGATGTAAAGAACAAAAAAAAAATAACTTACATAGAGCCCAAAATATCTTTCAAACTAAGATCACCAAATTTTGTACCTATGATGAATGATTCCAACTTGACATTAATAATATTTTATCATTATTCCCTAAACCTAATACATCTATACTTTTATTTGATTTTGAATATTTGTCATTTATTTATCAATCCAGTTCCTAAGATTAATTTAAATAAATTTATCCTCTTATTTAATTTTAAATAATCATGACATATCTATCATTCTAACTCTTAAATTATTTTAAACTAATTATTTTTAATTATTTATATTTATTTAATTAACCAAAATTTACTTAAACAAGAAATGTTCCACTACAATAATATTCTCACAAGAGGCCAAAGCATAAGGAAAAGTAAAAGGACAAATTGTGTATTATCCTTATATTTTAAAGGGAGATACTATATCCTTCTCTTGTAAGCAAAGAAACATAAACGTCATGATCATTTCTTCTCCATACAAAAACAACATGTAAACTTTTTATTTATAGAAGCCAATGAAACTTTTTTAATTTTTATTGAATCAATGCATAATAATACAAAAAGAATGGCAACCAAAAGTTGTCTTAAAAGAAATTACAAACAAAGACCACCATACTAAACAAAACCGACTAACATGGGAACAACGCTGCAACTAACATAGAAGCACTACACAAAATACAACAGTAATGTACAAAAAAACCACCAAACTCTAAATTTTAACATGTGTCGGATCTGAACTGGACACCTTTTTTTAATGCCTAATCTAAATCTAACGGAACTCTACTAGATTTAGCGTCTTTGTCATTGTTTCCTCTTTTTCTAACTCCTAAAAGCCCACCCAAAAGCGAGTTGGCTACCATGACCTACAAAATAGAATGTCCATCCATGGGTTGTATGTTATGTCCATCCTGCATCAACTACGGAGACCCCACGTGTTTGTCATTCAGACAAAGTACACAACAACCTGCAATCCGTGGCAAAATTTGTATTTTCTCTATTTAGTACATATAATAATTATGTGCTGCTTGCTAATACCTGTCTATGCACTTGTGTTAAATTGAAATTAAAATTGTTCAATTTAATATTTATTTTTAAGTATATTATTTATAATAATTAAAATTGTTTATTATTGTTTAAGTGTATATATAAAATAAATATTTATATTTTATAAAATTTATATTTATCATTAAATATTTTATATTTTATAAAATTTATATGTCTTGTTTTAATAAAATAAAATTTTAAAAATAATTTTGATTAATTTGATTAGTAACGTATTTTACTTTTTATTATTATTTTTATGTAAATGGAAAGAAACTTAGGTAAAATTAATTAGGATTAGGGCTTAAACTTGACGTATAGTATTTAGGGATTTTTGCCGTAAAATACAATCAAAATTTTAAGAAGATTGTATCAGATGAAAGGAGAGATTTTGGATAGATTGTCAAAATTTATATAGAATTATAATGATATATATATTTGATTTATATATAATTTTACTTACACTAAGGTATATCATAATGTTTTAAGGGCACCTTTGAATAGATAACCCTCATTAAAAGATTTGTTGGCAGGCAAGGTCGACCGTCAAATTTAAGCCCTGATTAGGATTCAAAGAATACTTTCAATTATGAATAGAGTAGAGTGTTTGATAATAAAAAATTAAGAATTAAATTTTCATCATGGATAAATTGACAAGTCCATCTATAACCTCAAGTATGTAATCTTATTAAATATTAAATTTCTAACAAGAAATTGCATCTTATATCTTACAATATTTTTTTATAATACAATGAACACAACACCACATAATGTATAAGATAAATTATCTAGGCCATCAAACCCCACTAACATATAGTAAAATCAATGCACTTGAAATTGTTCAATAAGAATAATGCAATACATATTTTAACCACAACAAACATAGAAAAGATCTATTATAATCTAATAGTTAGTTCCCCACTAACATATAAACAAATGCACTTGAAATTGTCCAATAAGAATAATGCAATACATATTTTAACCACAAAAAACATAGACAACATCTATAGTTAGTTGTTTTATCCTTCTTTAAGTGTATTTTTATAAAAAAGGATAGGATGTGAAGAAATTTAGATTGAAATTTTAAAATTTTATATTTAATTATTAAATAATTATAAGAAATATTTAAAATAAATAAATAAAATAAAATTTAAATTGTGTTATTTAATTCTTAAGTGAAGGAGAATTTTAGATTGCAAATTTAATTTTTTTATGGTTAATTATTAGAAAATTATAAGAAATATTTGTTAGTCTATAAATAAAAGAGTATTTAGATTATGTTATTTAACTCTAAGTTTGTATAAGTTGGTTAATTAATTTAATTGAAAGAAAATTAGGTAAAATTCTTATGTCAAAAGGCTCAACTTAGAATATCATTAATCGTGAATAAAGTGTTTGATCATAAAATGTCAAGGAATTAAATATTCATCACATAGATAAATGGACAAGTGGATCTATAGCCACCAAGTATTTAATCTTATTAATTATTAAATTTCTACATGGGAGCTTGATACCTTACAATATATTTTTATAATAATATGAACACTAAATGACATAATATATAGGGAAAAAAATTCAAGCCATCCAACCACACTAATATAAAGTGAAACTAATGCACTTAAAATTATTTAATAAAAATATTAATATTTATTTCAAAGGAGTCCATAAAAATAATAATAAACATTTATATCCATAAACATAAATCTAAATTTTAACCATAAAAGACAAGGTATTACAATATATTCCTATAGAAAAGATATGGTACTAGGTAAAAGAAAGATATGAGGGAAAATTTTGGATTACAATTTTAAATTTTTATGGTTAATTGCAACTTACAATATTTTTAATTGTTATATTATTTCAAAGGCAAGTAGTGGTATTATTATTATTATCACTATTATCATAGCAATTAATTTAAACAAGGACTGAAAGTTAACAATTCAATTATATGATTGTATTTTTTTAGCTTTAAAGAAGGACTTGAAGTTAACAATTCAATTATATGATTGCATTTTTTTAGTTTGAATACTATTTTTAATATTATGATTGTGAAAATAAAAATAATAGTATTTTGATAATATTGGTAAAACAATATTTGAAGGGGCTCAAAATCCCTTTACATTAACATAAGACCATCAACGACTTAGCAAGATGATAAAAAAATATTTGTAGTACATGAACCTTCAACAATAACCAAAGGTTATAGATCCGTGATGAATAATTAATTCCTTAACTTTTTATTATTAAACACTCTACTCTATTCATAATTGAAAATATTCTTTGAAATCTAATTAATTTTATCTAAATTTCTTTCTATTTACATAAAGATAATAATAAAAAATAAAATACATTAATTAATCAACTTATTCAAAATTATTTTTAAAATTTTATTTTATTAAAACAATACATATAGATTTTATAAAATATAAATATTTAATAATAAATATAAATTTTATAAAATATAAATATTTACATTTATATATACACTTAATAATAATCACTTAAACAATTTTAATTATTATAAGTAATATACTTAAAAATAAATATTAAATTAAACAATTTTAATTTCAATTTAACATAGGTGCGTAACAGTTATTAGCGGGCAACACATATACAACGCATATAAATTTATATGTGCACATAAATAGAGAAAATACGGATTCTGACGCCGGATTGCAGGTTGTTGTGTACTTTGTCTGACTGACAAACACGTGGGGGTCTCCGTAGTTGATGCAGGATGGGAATAACATACAGCCCATGGGATGGGCATTCGGTTTTGTAGGCTGTGTAGCCAGCTCCCCCAAAAGGGTCAATGTAGCACTGGCAACTATATATATATAATAATAAATAAAAAGGTAATGATTACAGACATTGAGCACCAAACCATATTCTTTACAGCCTTCAAAATACAACTCGGATTTCTCTGGCAAAGCGCATCACATTACCTATTCTGTTGGATTCGAATAATGAAACACAACTGGCGAATATAGACGTTGTGAATTAATTCGATGACCGTATTTTCGTATTTAATTTCTTTAACTGTCAAATCCAAAATAATTTTAAAGACACTCTGTCAACTGACAGTTAGAACTTTTGGACAGCATAAAAATATACTCTCTAGGTAGTTTGGTGTCCGCTTTGATGTTTTGTTTGTGCAATGCTAAAATATAACGTCGTCAGTTGTGTAGCAGGTGGCATGTGCACATACTTTAAATTTGGAATTTGTACAAATGCATTAAACTCTGCAAAGTCCGTCCACATAGTCGATGGAGAACAGTTTTGGAAGGGCGAACTTATGTGGTGTTTCTCAATTTATAGCATCAAACATTTTCCCCCATTTTCAAATAAATGGGCTTCTTGTTTTCATTCTTGGAGGAAAGTAAATGACAAAAGGAGAAACATAAACATCCGGTACAATTCCACTTTTAAGTTAGCGGGGTTCCAGCTCATTTCATTGTTTGATTTTTTATTTTTATTTTTGGTGGGTGAGAGAGTCCATTAAAATAATTGGTAAAGATGATCATATAAAATTAAAAAAACAGTAGTACAATATTAAAAAATAAAGAGGGTGGTAGAAAGGTACATTCATAATATCTAATTGAACCAAGTTCAAAATAAAGATGAATAATAGAGTCTAATAGGGCCAAGCCCAATAAAGTCTAAGCAACTAAAGCAATATCAAAAGGAGGAGGGTCATTTCATGAGGATTGCTCGAAACATCTTCGAGAACAAAATCGCCAATAAGAACACATGTTTCTATAGGAGTGTCATCTGAGGGCTACTAAGCATAGACTAGAGAAATAGCCAACTCTAGAAAAGATAATTTGCCAAAGTTAGACTAGCCAAGGACATTGTCACACTCATGAGAAGAGGCAAAAGGCTAGAACCGGCCACCATAGGTAGCATTATCTTTGAAAACCGAAGGTTGAAAGCCACAGAAGCAAGAACCACTGTCACACCTAGCAAGCTAGCTTCGCCCACACCAATACTCTTGAGGGGAGGAGGGGTCCAACACAAATCTAGCAATAGTGTGAGGGGTGTTCACTTAATGGTCCAATAGCTCCTAAAGATGAGCAACTTCAAGTGCAACTATACTAGTTTACACCTAAATCTACATAAGCACATTAGAACAAATCATGGTTTTAGTGGTACAAAGAAAAGTGAACATCAATAGAACAACGAGAGAAAAGAGTTCTATTTTTATCTTTTCAAATACAAAAAAGAATTTACACCCTAAAAGCATGTCAAGTCTAGGTATGCCAAGGCTAAAGAAATCATGAATCTAATTCCAAGCTTCCTAAGTTTTAGGACAATACTAAAAAAGGTGTTTGAGGTTCTTCATATACCCATAGAATAAACAATAGGGATTAGGAATATCCATATAAGCCAAATGACCACCCAAAGGAAGGCCTTAACAAAAAATGCACCAAATAAAGTGGGTCAAGTTTAGCTCCAAAATTACCAACCAAATGCCCAAGTTTAAGAGACCTAAACCTAATTTAATGGAGCATTTTAGGGGAATAGAATCAATAACAATTGAAAAGTCTCTTGGTCATGATTAGCAAGCTTGAATTTCAATTTTAATTCAAGCCAAGAAAGAAAATTCTTGGTGGCTTAATTGATTAAATTTGGTACCACACAAATGTCCAAAGAATGGCAAGGATAAACAACCATTCAATACGATCATAAGCCTTGGAAAAATCAATCTTGAGAAAAATGACATGCTATTGAGAGTGGTGAACCCAATCCATTCCTTCCTAAACAACAATAATATTAACCAAAATAAATATAATTTAATGAAACTTGTTTGCTCATGATGAACAAGTTGAGGAAGCGTAGGGTGGCTTGAGAGCTAGAGCTTTGGTGGCATGATCTTGTAAGAAATGTTCAATAACGTGATCAGTCACTAGTTACTAATTTCTTCAAGATTGCCAACTTTAGATATGAACTTAATATTCCCTTTATTGATTAAATTTCCTAGGTACTTGGAATGAAATCTAATTTAAAGTGAAAAAACTTATAGAGATGGATTAGTCTCTCTATAATTGTGGATTAATTAAATACCAAATAAGTATTTTTTAGGATTAAAGCCAACTTACATGTAAAATAAAGTAAACTAAACGTAAAGATAATTATAATTATGAAATTTGGATAACTATATTGAATTCCATTTAATATTGCACTCATTTTGATGGAATGCCTTAGTACAATTACATATTAACAAGTGACATTCTTTTGTGCTAAGTTTGGCTCATAATGACCTAATACCTTTCCCTATCCATCGTTTGCACCTTTTCACATACACTCAACCTTATCACATCTCCATTTGTGTAAAACCCAACATATTATGCATTTTATCCTTCCATATTGGCATTATATCTCCATGCATTCACTCTTAACCTAACTTATTATTTTAGCCATTAGTTTCATGCCACTTGGGATATCTTGAGGCATGCAAGATTGAACCTAAAATTTAAAATCTTCAAACTAAAATTATAAATTTCCTTCTTTTCACCATTCATTGTGAGCTAACTTCACACACATTTGTGCAACTTATTATTATGTTTTTGGTATTTAATGGCATTCAATTTGCACTTAAATCCATATAGCAAAACCACATGTGACGAGAAGGATAAATCACTTGAACACACATCATTTTTCTAAGGAACAAAGAATCATAGTTTTCATTAGAATCATATAGGCCACACGTATTTGCCCATATTGTCTTTTTTAAAAATCATTGAAAACCATTAAGTTAATTTATTTAGGGGTTAACCTAAGAGAAATTGATTCTAGTGATTTAACAATCTCCCCAAAGGTGTTTGTAAAAACTTCTTTGATGGATCCAAACACAAGGAAGGCAAAGGTAAACAAATCTTGCACATATTTGTTTAATTCATTATGGTGCATTAGATCAAGACTATAGTGCTCAATTTCGAACTCAAGTAACTTGATTTTTAAACCACAAAAGAATTAGAACCTACACAAAGCCCATATATCTTTCAAACCGAGAGCATCAAATTGTGTACTTGTGATGAATGATTCTAGATTGAAATCAATAATGTTTCTTTATCACTATTCTCAAAACTAAATGTGTCTATTCTTTTATTTAATTTTTAAATATTTAATCATATGTTTATCAATCAAACTCCTAAATTTAATCTAAATTGATTATACTTTATTATTTGCATATATTTAACTAACTTAAATTTATATAAACAAAAAAAAATCTATTACAATAATATATTCATAATTGTCCAAAATTAAATATAAAAGGAAAAGAACTAGCATAGATATCTTAAATGCAATCATCTAAAAAATATTGTTGATTTATTTTTTATTTACTAAATAGATAAACACATAAATTTTTATTTTTATTTAAAAAATATTATGTGGAGATAATAAGTATATGTCACTGTGAAGGAAAACTCTTGTCTTATAGATTAAATTTAACAATATTTATTTACATGTCAAAATATTTAAATCACATTTTTACAACCTTCAAAATACACCTCTGATTTGGCTGGCAAAGCGTATCACATTATTCTGTTGGATGACGTACGAATCACAAAACACAACTGGCAAATATAAACATATTAAACTTGATTGGCCGTATTTTCGTATTTTAATACTCTGTCAACTGAAACTAAAACTTTTGGACAGCATCAAAAACACTAGTTTTTGTTTGATTTTGATATTTTGTTTCTTTAATGCTAACATATATTCTGGTCGGTTATGTGGCAGGTAGCATGTGCACACGAGTACGAATTTGGAATTTGAGTTTAAGAAGGACAAATGCATTAAACAGGGCACATGGAAAATGGAGACATTTTAGTTTTAAAAACTGTTTTGGATGGTCGATATTATGTCATGTTTGTCAGTTGCCGTGCTTGCAGACGACAACATAAAGACGTTTTTCCCCACTTTCAAATAAATGGGCTTCTTTGTTTTTAATCTTTGACAAAATTTAAAGTAAGGACATTCATGGCCGATGAAACATGCTTATTGGCTTTGTGCTCATGCCTGCCAACTATAGTGTTCTCTCTTCTCCACTCTTCCAACCCTCCTCCATCAAGCTTGATCCCAAAAATTCTTTATATTTGATAAAATTATTATGTTTCCTTTCTTCAAAGTTAAGGTCTCTTTTTTCTTACAATCTATTTGCTAGTTTCTTCAATGGAATGGCTCCTCTCTATAACATGGATTCAGCGTTGCTTTGTCATCTATTTGGTGGAATAAACTTATAAATTACCATAACCAGCCACTTACAATTTGTTTTCCTAAACATGCTTATTTGACAATTTAAAGACATTTAAGATTTTGATACTTTTGAATGAGCTTCATGGTTGAGTATCAAAGAGTAGCATGGGTTGAGCGTCAAATGTAAAGAATTTATGATATTTGTGCAATCATTAGGATTATCATTTTTGTGCACTCATTTTGGTCCACTTTTTGACACTAAATCTACATTTTCATTTATGATTGAGACGTTGAATGATCTTCCAATGAGACGGGGAATGAAGATACATTTTCTTTAGCAGAAGATTGCCATCTCTAATCCTTGAAAAAATTGCAATCCCTAGGAGTACAAATTTTCATAGATAACTCAAAAGGAACTAATGATTGCACAAATATCATAAATTCTTTATATTTGACACTCAACCCATACTACTCTTTGATACTCAACCATGAAAGCCCATTCAAAAGTATCAAAATCCCAAATGTCTTTAAATTGTCGATGTTTACCTTTCTTGTACAAATAATAAGCATGTTTAGAAAAACAAATTGAAAGTGGTTGGTTATGGTAATTGACAAGTTTATTCCACCAGATGGATGAAGAAGCGAAGCTAAATCCATGTTATAGAGAGGAGCCATTCCATTGAAACGAAGCTAAATCCATGTTATAGAGGGGAGCCATTCCATTGAAGAAATTGACAAACCTACTGCCAAGCTATGCAAATGGATTGTAAGGGAAAGGAGGCCTTGACTTTGAAGAAAGTAGACATAAATCAATTGACTCACTGCCATATTTTATTTGTTGTAGCTTAAAAAGTCCGGTTACAAACAAAGATATTCCATGGTTCATCTCCTATAGCAACTCTAATATTATCCATTTCGTAGCCAAACACGGCCCTTGAGTTTTGGGATCAATGATTCCTAAACAACTCTTGTATTATGGCCAAACTTCGCATGAATTTGATTCTTCAGCAAGTGAGCATTTTCTATGGTCAATTTTTTTTTTAAGTGTGCAAAGTTTGTGGTTTGTGATTTATTTTAATTATCAATTTTATATTTTTTAATGTCAAAGTGGTGATTTCTAAAGATGTTTAATTTACATAAGAGTTCATATTACATAAAATTATTAGAATGCATTAATTTATAATCTTACATCTTTAAAGAAATTAGTTTCCACAATCCATCTTGTTGATTGAGTATAATTTTTGGATTTGATTGTATCCTTTTTTCATCAACTTTTCAAATCCTATATCTTAATTAATTTAAACTGTGAGATTCATTTTTACCTTTTTAAAATAAATAATATTTTTTAATAAAATAATAAAACAACATCAAGTGCGGAGGGAGGCCCAATACTTCACCTAAATGCAATGAATGCTAATTGAATTATTCATTATCATGAAAAATGGGATCAATAACTTTGACTGAAAAAACTACACAATTGAATCCTATCAATATTTGACATGCTGTGAAAAAGACCTACTTATCAATAGTCTTGAACACTGTTCAATTAAACTGTTCATATATTTATTATGTAGTTTAAAACATAAAAATCAGCATAACAAACAACAAATTATATATGCTTAAACAAAACTTGAACAATATCCTAAAGATTTATTTTAGACCATTAGAATCGCCTGACTGAGATAGTTAACCGTCTAATTAAAAAAACCCCCTGCTGATTACAAGTTAAGCCCTTCCAATTCTACGGAAGAAATTTATTAGAAGCTTTTCTCCATTTCCATTTGGCTTGATCTGCAGAGAAACATGTAATGCGTTCTACAAAAATGCAACATTTTATTTACACTCACAAACGATACAAAATCTTTGATTAGTGCAAAGCGTATAACAAGCAAATAGCAGGAAAAAACATGTCCTAAAATCCACCGATTCGGCAAGATCTGTTCAGGGAAGAAGCTGATAACATCCCCAAAGCAATTAAAACTTAACCGTAATAATAAAAAATTCATTTCCAGTTTTCTGCATCTCCAATTACATCATCCCACAATAAAGATTGAAAATGTTTTGAGATTGTGGTCCGAGTGAAAACCCATAAAATCAAATAGAAAATAATCGTCATTAACAACATGATCTCAATATCAACACAATAATACACATCGGTACACAGAAATAAATTTAGAATGTCCATCCATGGTACAGTGAGCAGCAATTCTACAATACCCAAAAAGAAAGATAGATCTGCTAAATTTTTGGGCCATACACCATTCAAAAGCGCAATAGACACCATTTTTTTTCTAAAAAGAATCTTATTATATATATAAGTATATAAACACACAGCAATATATGTAAATATATCTGTAACAATCAGACCTCGAAGGTCGCCTTATTTCCTAACAGGCTAATCAATGAAAACAACAATCCCTCCATCTGAAAAATCCGTCCTGCAAACTAAAACACAAGCGGGCCGACCTTAGCCATCAGGACAAGATAGCCAAGACCAAAAACCCATCGAATATCACACACCCACAACAGATCTACCGCTCAGTGCAAGAAACAGGCCAAAAACGCAATGAGAGATCCAACGACACCAGCTGTTACAGAGGGCACCCCCATCACAAAACCAGCGCCTGTAGTCAAAGAAGGGCTGGGCGACGATGCCTCAGCCTCAGCAGCAAAAGCCACACCCGCCATCATCATCACAACCACCACAGCAACAAAAACGAACTTATCTGCTCCTGCCATTGCTAATAAATAACGAAAGATATGATGATATCAGATCTCCTGACAGAAAAAGCAGTGCTGCTTTGAGATCTCCCCAGCCGCTCGAATCAGATCTCTAACGGATACAGGATTTCTCAAGCAGAAGCCTCTCAAATATTACAAAAACAACTGATGAGTTGAAGTGCGGAAACTCCTGCTATTTATTCTGCTGTACCGCCCCACTTCTACAAACCGACTTTGCTCTTCACCAACGGCCATAAAACACGCGTCGCCGGCAAAATAAACAATTGACAATCATTGAGAGCAGAATCTCAGGTGTTAAATTTGACGGTCGACCTTGCCTGTCAACAAATTTTTTAATGACAGTTATCTATTCCATGGTGCCCTTAAAACATTACAGTTATCTATTCCATGGTGCCCTTAAAACATTATGATATACCTTAGTGTAAGTAAAATTATATATATATCATTATAATTCTATATAAATTTTGACAGTCTATCCAAAATTCTCTCCTTTCATCTGATACAATCTTCATAAAATTTTGATTGTATTTTACGGCAAAAATCTCTAAATACGGCCATACGGCCATCAAATTTAAGCCCTGAGAGCAGTTGAAGAAAGCGACATCTCCGGCGAATGCGAGGGCACAGCCTGGCACTGCGGCTCTGTCAGATATCTCCTGGCATGAGCGCGCCTGCCAGCTTCAGTGGGTCATCCCTCGTAACGCGCCAACTCGTTCTGCACGTGTAATGTCAAGATTCCAACAAACGTAACGGCGACGGCAAACACTAGGCTGCGTGTCCGCGCAAACCTGCCGTTGGAATGAAGTGACTGGTTCCAACGTTTAAAAACACCGGCGCAGCTGGCGAATGAGTCGTGTGGAGAGGAAATTTGAAACAATCAAAAACATTTCTAGAAGTTAATTAGGCAGCCAGTGGTTTAACCGGTCCAGCCGCCCACGGTGCGTCTCCACGCGGTTTATGACATCATTACCAACGTTAATTAGCCCTAAATACCTATCTTGCCTGCATCTTCTTGGAAAAGACAACGGAACTCAGTGTGGACCTGGCACCTTTAGAAAAAAGCAAGGAAAAAGACCTCGTATCCGACTACGGTAACGTGCCGTAACTCATTAACGTTTTGTTTACAATTCATATCTATGTCGGGTGTAGGTGGGAGGGCCATTGTTTCAGTTATGGTGTAGCCCCTCACCTAGCCACTTTGTTTTATTCTCCACCGGACATAGATTTTCGAAGCTTCATATGCCTAACATCACCATTGCTCAAGATGGGAGGTCATTACGTGCCTTCGTGGAAAAGCCCTAATTGCAAATCGTAAAAGATTTTGATAGGTTGACCATCAAGATTGGCTTTTCGTCATTGAAAGGCCAGAGGAAACAAAACGCAGTTTTCAAGTATCTAGGGTAAATAATTTAGTTTTAAATGAGATTTTAGATATACTTTTTATTGAATAAAGTTGAATTACACAAAAATTAGTAGTCTAAAAGGGGTTATAAAAGGTAAAATATAAAACAAAGGCAACGTAAATGACTAAAGCAGAGGAGAATACAACCAAGGATTAAATTAGAAAATTAACATACAACATCTGAATACAAGAGTGATGCTTAAGACAATCTCTTAAATTAAAATAAAAAATATTAGGATTTTGTATTTATGATTTAATTATATTTAGCTGTGTAATGATAAAATATTGAGTTGTGCATTTAAGAATTTGAAAGATTAAATTTTGAGTATTTAAATGTTTAAGACAAAATGGTACTAGTGAGAACACATTTATGAGACTGCAATCCTATTTAAAAATATGTAATTTTGTCTTGAAAGACATGATCCTATCTAAAGTAGAGGGTCTTTAGTACCGTTATTAAATATATGTTTGTGTTATCTAAAATAAGGAAAATCTTCGAGGTGTAAGGAGCATCATGGATATTATTGAATTAAGGTGTAGGAGTGTACTAACTTCCTTATTGTGTCTTCATCAAGCATCAAGATTAAATCAAACAGTGAAAGGAATGTGATAAGTGGGGTAGACAATGAATGGATGGCAATGAATGCAACTTAATCAATTACTTATTATTGATGTAAATTGCTTGATCTGGTTGTGTCGAAGTGTGTCTTGAAGTGTTTCTTGATAAAGATTATCAATTAATAAAGGGAAGATATTTCGTTCAATAATGACAATGGATGATTGATGCAATGTGTACCTACAAAATGAGAGGAGAGTATACAGTTTTAGAGTATTTGTCACATTTTATTATGTCACAATTGATCATTAAGATAATTGAAAGTGATGTCACTAAGTACACGACCCTAAACACATTGAAATTGAAATTTTGATGCCCATATTAATAAATAGTAATCATATCTCGAAAGTCATAACTTCAAAATACAACAAATCACATTTTAAAATTAAAAAAGATAATTACACTAACAATCCTATTAAAAAACAAGATCATAAATCTAATTATATATAAAACTACAACCAACATAATTATATATAAAACAATAATTTTCTCAAATCAAATTTCACTTAAGTTAAACTCATTAACCTAAACCTAATAATTCATAAGAGCTTATCTCTAGTGAAAATAAATAAGCAACTTATAAAATTCCTCTTGTAAAATAGGATTCCATGTTAATTACAAACGTTATAAAAAAGAGGCGGTGGAGGAACGTAATGAAAGTAGTCCAAACACTTTTAAAATTGATTCTTTCACATTAAGCGAGATGTTGCTATCAAGTATCACACTAATCCCACCCTTAGACTAGATTACCATCCCATGATAGAGACTTGGATTGGTAAGACTTAATGGCGTCATTTACTTTTGTACATAGTCTTTTATTTCTAAAGATTCCAAGAAAGTAATTGGTTAAAGAAAAGGATAAAACTAATCCCACCCTTAGACTAGATTACCATCCCATGATAGAGACTTGGATTGGTAAGACTTAATGGCGTCATTTACTTTTGTACATAGTTTTTTATTTCTAAAGATTCCAAGAAAGTAATTGGTTAATATGTTTTCTTGTTTTATTTTATCTTTAGTTAAATATCTAATATCTAATATGAATGGAAAAACTATATAATATTTAAATATTTATTTTATTTTATTTAGATTAAAAAAAAATAATAGAAGTTGTTTATAGAAAATAAGAGGAAGAAGATCGAATGGTATATAATTTAGAATTTTGTATAGTTTAATGATATAATTTGGATTATTTGAATTAGGAGAAATTTAGGTCAATCAATTGATTTTTGTGTTGTTAATTTTTGGGTTTGATATTAAGTGGATTAATTTACGTGTCGTCTCATATAATCCAAGTAATGTTATCCATACAATCGTAATTCAATCTTTTTGTTGCATTAAAATTCAATATAGTTATAGCGGTGTCCTTAGCAACTCTACAATATGTACCTACAATTGAAAATTAGTATTGATTTTAGATGCACTTTTAGGGATTTGTTTTAAGGAGGTTGAAAAATAAAACTTCCATGATGATTGTTAGACCATAATGTTATTAGGGGCCATACCCTTAAAACATTTATACATTGTTCTAATATAAGACTATAAAACCTTATATGTTTTATTAAGTATATATGATTTAAAATGATTATAATCTAATAATTATTAGATTATTGACTATTTATAAATGGTAATTTTGAATAGTGTGAGTAATATCCCTTTAGTTATTTTTCCACCCATTTTTCTATATTTAAAGAGGTTTTCTCTCATTGAGAGATATTGAATTTGGAAATGAATCGTGAATTCTATCACTTGCATAAGAGGTATTATTGACCATATGGAAGTTAGAAGTGGATCCCCAAGTTCAATCTATGTTTTACTGGACAATTCTATGAGTATTTTATAATACAATGATGTTTTCTAGAGATTTTTACCCAAAAGGGTTTTCTCTATGTATATTTTGTGTAATGTGTCTAATATATATATATATATATATATATATATATATCTTGTAAATTTCATTTTATTTATTTTAATATTTTTATTAATACTAATTTGTAACCTAAGATCATAATTTCTAACAATTATGATCTAACTTCACAAAGATTTGAGAATCATTAAAGATCAGATACCTTGAGAAATGTATAGGGATTGAGAGAGGTAAGGAGGGAGGGATAGGTAGGTAGAGAGAAGTAGATAGGGAAGGAGAGATGGATGGAGAGATTGGGACAGAGAGGGAGAGAGGTGAGAGAGAGAGCAATAGAGAGAGATGTAGGTAGAGAGAGGGAGGGGGATAGAGAGAAGTAGAGAGGGAAGGAGAGAGAGGTGAGATAGAGAGAGAGGAGGGAGGGAAGGATAGGTAGGGATAGAGAGGTGTGTGAGAGAGAGGCGGATGGAGATAGTGAGCGAGTGAGGTCTAGATCATAAGAGATAAATAATGAGTGAGATGGAGAGAGAGAGAGAGAGAGAGAGAGAGAGAGAAATATGGTACAACTTGATTACTAAAATTTGACCTCCTGATTACTAAAATTTGACATACTGATTATTGAAATTTGACTAAGTTTGAAAATTTATAAGATCTTCCAAAAACTAGAATTTGCTTTATAACTCTAAGAGATCTGAAACCACTCAAACATATTGAAACTATATACATGAATAACTTAAATTATAAGAAAGTAAATTTCCATTTGTAAATGTCAACTTATTTCATGTATAGTTTCACTAGCAGAGAAAGACAAAGATAAAGACAAGGAAAAAAGAAAGAGTTCAAGAAAATGCATTCTAAAAAGTCACCATTCACATTTGGTGCTCACCAAATGGGTTGCATTGGGAAATACCAACCCTTAGGCTTAGTCATCCAAGCCATTTGATGAGTGCCAAATGGTCATTTTGGGTAAGAAAATAAAAGTGACATCTTTTTTGTGTTACATCTTTCTACACTTACCCACATGAAATTTAGAATTAGATTTTTAAATTAAATTTATAGGCCAATCTCGAGGCACTTGGAATTGACCTAAGATAGGAAAGTATCGGTTTCAAGATAGGGATACATTATGTGGATGAGTATGAATGTAGGCTAATAAATGACATGTAAATGAAAAATGTATGGGAATGTGCATGAACATGGTTGGGATAAGGTCAAATTTATAAATAGGCACAAAGGAATATGAAATGAATAACTAAGGGTATCAAGTTGTGAGCCAAACCTAGCACAAGGGTGTGTCGCTTGTTGATATGCAATTATATTAAGTCATCCTATCAAATGAAACCAAAAAATGGGAATCAACATGGGTATGTACAAGTTTCATTATCACAAGCTACATTATCTTTCTCATCAACAACTATGAGTTTTGCGATAGAAGTAAGTACATTATAATCCCTTGAACACCTAAATTTAAAGCAATTATTTATTAATTGACCTTTATTCTTGATTAAAAACATAAATTAACTATAGGTTGTGTTTTGTTCCCCTAAAGTATTATTATGCTGAAGATGTTCCTTCTATGAGAAAGGGTGAGTGAAATTATTGTATCAATGACTAACAAGAGATAATAGAGATTGTAATACCATGTAAAATAATCTTTGTTGTTGATTTAGATTTGATTTTCTAACATCTTTGCAAATGTTGAATTGGGTGATCCCACAATACTAGTTTACAATTTTTGGCCAAACTGGACACTGAACTGATTTTTTCTAACTAAATCTTCACTTTCGAGCACCTATATCGGCTAAACCCTAAGGAATTTGAAGATGATGCAAACTAGTGATTTGTGACATTTTGTTTGTAGATTCTAAATATATTTTTTTCAAAAATTTTGGAATCAAATTGAACTTCTTTTTTTATTTCCTTTGAAAATTAGTTTTTTCAATAAACACCATTTTTAAGGAGTGACACTGACCATATACAACATAATTTTTTTTCCATGAAGGATAGAATTCTAATTTTTTCGAATTTAGATTTGTAACTATGATATCTAGTGCTTTCATTTGGTTTCATAGTGTTTTATTGAATATTTTTTTCTTAATCAAGTTTCGAAGTCAAACCAATTATAATTTAGACATAGGTAGACCATATACAACATAACTTTTTTTGTATGTATCGAAATTCAATTTTTTGTTGGATCAAGTACTTCAATATCTAGTGCACTGATGTTTTTCAAAAAAAAAATTGATAATTTTCTATTATTCCACATGTGTAGAACAGAGAACTGGTGAAAACCCTATGTTTAATCAAACTAAAAAAAAAATACATAATAAAACCAAAACATATTAAAAATATATTCGTTGAATAGCTCATTCCAAGGACTACCATCATCTAGTTGGGTCTATAAAGTCTCCTCCATTTTCATCCTCAACTCGAGCTTCAAAGGGAAAAATTTTGGAGATTTTTAGTGCCAAAGGGGGAGAAGGGGGGAAATGGGGGGTTTGAGCGAACCCCCTTTCCACAAACTTTTCTTTTGTTTCTGTCTAGGGAAATGTGGCACCCATCATTTAATGGGTTCACTCAAAGGGGGGTTCTAGCAAACCCTCTTTGGGTTCTCTCAAACCAAATGTTCGTTTGAACCCTCAAAAACCAAAAAAAAATCCATGGGGGCATTTTTTGTAATTTTCCTTCCTCGCCGAAATTTTAAACCAATTTTGTGGGTTTACCCAGTTAATTTTATTTCATTTAAAAATCTATATTGATTTAGTAGTTTTTTCTTGTTGGGCATGAGTATTAACCTATTGTATGTGGCCTTAATTTTGTATCATATGGGGGATAAAAATAAACCTATTCCCCCCTAATGGACAATGTTTTCACCTTTAGAATTATAGTGCCCTTATTTAACACACTAAAGCTCCAAACCTTTGCAAAAGATTGGAACCTTGTAATTGTAGATTTTGTTTGCATAGGCCTCTTAATCAATATCATTTGGAGTTCTTAATTTTCTTATACAATGGAGGCCTTGGAATGGTGAGAGGAAAGGAAGAGATATACATAGAAAAACATAAGGTTCAAGACGAAAAAATGCAATTCACAGTGAATTCAACCATGATAATTGGAGGGAGGGTCTAATTTAAATTAAAACCCTCTCTCAGCCTCCCTAATAGTCTTAAATAATATCAATAATCAAACATTAGAGTCCATGTACTTTTTTGTATTCTTTAATATATTCATTTCTAGAGAATTAAACGACGTTTGATGATCTTATAAATATTCATTTACTATGTCAATTTTTATTTTAAAATCCAGGGTTTAAAATTATTTATAATATACATATTTTAGTGTCTTCACTATAAAGTAGAGTTAGGAGATTCATATACAAAAGCTTAAAATTCAAGGTGAAGGAGTTCATCTAAAATCTTATTTATGGGCTTTCCAATAAATTTAATATTGTTTAAACTAAGTTTGCACATTTTTAGTATTTTTTCTCTAAATATTTTCTTAATTAACTTGCTTACGAATGATCAAAACCATAACTCTATCGCATATATGCCAAAAAAATAGTAATGCTACAAGAATGGAAAAGTAGCCATTAGTGTTCTTAAGATATTGGAAACATTTGATTTAATTCTCTAACACCATGAGTTGTTCAAATTCAAAAATAAATAAAATAGAAAAATAAAACAATTGGTTTTCTCACATTAAATTTTGTGATGAGCCAATACTCATGAAACCCTAGTAATTTATAAGAACTACAATATATAAGATATATGTTAGTTTCATTTCTTCTTATAATGATTTTAACAACACTATAACCACAATCAAGTATAAGATATCTTATTTTGTTTTGAATATGTTTTGGCATCTTATCTTCTAATTATAATTTTGGCAATACATTAGCCACAATCAAATATAAAAATATCTTATTTTGTTCCAAATATGTTTTTGCATCTAATCAAGTATGAGATATCTTTTCTTTAATTTTGTTGGAATAAAAAAATTTCAATCATGTATGTTTAATGTGAAGAATCTTAAAGATTGTTATTGTCTTTGTTTTAATTCATTTATATGCATTTTTCCTTCTTTCTACACTATTTAAAAGCAACTCAAGACACATATTAACATATGTGACGTAAAGTCCTTGAAGAAAATGATATGATGGAGATTGTAACTTTGAGATTATTCTTATAAAAGTTATTTTAGAGACTTATCTTACCATTTATTATTTTTAATGGATAATCAAAAGTATTTATGCGCAATTAAGCAAAATATTTATTCTTTTCTCTATGTCTCTTTTTGTTTATTGTACTTTGCAAGTTAGTATGGACCCTTTGCCCGAGATTAGTGGATTTCTCCCAACCACTTGTATTGTGCTTACAATCATACTCACTGTAAAGGTTACAATTTTGTTTATATTCTAGGGTAGTATGTTTCTTGTTTTAATAAATGGAGTTATACGAGAGAAAGTGGCTTACATTTATGCATTAAAAAGTTAAAATAGGAAGAGCCCTATGAAAATGATAAAAAATAAATTATTGTTTAGAGAAGATTTTATGAAAGTAATAGCTTTTTCAATTTAAATTGAGGAATTGTTTAAATGAATGTATAAAAAGAGAATTAAAAGAATGAATTTCATAAAGCAAACAAAATATAAATATAAAATTAATCAAAATATAAAAAATTAAAAAATATTATAAAAAATATAAATAAAAATATTAAATAAAATATTCATATTAATTTAAAATTATATTGTTTGTAATTTAAAAAAAAAATCAAAATACATACTTCAGAATACACATTTAGTTAATTAAAATTCAGAATACAATTAATTAATAAACACAGTCAAAGATGCATTATGGTAGACGTCACCATCAAAATACCCCTTGCCATGTGAACGCAACCTAGTAGTTAGCATCTCTATTTTTGACAGGACGGTACTGGACGTGGTCCTACAACTAGAAGCACCTCTTTTTTCACATGGACTCCTTCCCTCTTTCGTCGCATATCCGTTGGATACAGCTTTATAAATATCCCTTTCCCCTCTTTATTTTCTCAGACGCCCTCTCTGTCTTTACTTGCCTCTCCACAAATCCCACGCTTGTCTGCATTCACAGAGGCTGAATTTAACTGTTTGGAGATCTCCCAAAGTCGCAAATCTTTTTATTGTGATCTGTGATATAGTGGGTGTGAAGATGGCGGGAGCAGCACAGAATAACACTTATGCCCTATTTTTGGCTGTGATAATGATGGTAATGGTATCATCAGTTTTCGCTGCGGATGCAGATAAGCCCAGCCCATCTCCGATTACAGGCGCTGCTTATTTGGCGGGGGCGCCATCTTTGGCAGTTGGTTTTGTGGGCTCTCTCATTGCGTTTCTGGCTTGTTTTTTCCACTGAATGTTAATTCCATTACCAGGAGGGTTAATCGGATGGCTCTGTTATTATACACCGCTTGTTTACTTTTGATCTGCGTGTGACATAATGTAGTGGGTTTTACGGTTGATTATCTAGTAAGATAGGCCACTTCGCTTAGTGGTATATACAGAATATTTTTTCTATTGTTTAGCCATTAAGGAAATAAGGGGTCTTCTCAAGGACCTCGTGGATATATACTTTGTACCATGTATGCCTTTCAGGCCTAATTTTTTATATAATAAATTTGATTTCAGAGAATCTTGGCTTGAGTTACTACGGCCCTGGAATTTTTGTGAGAATATTTTGGTGATCTTGGAAAGAAATCGTATTTCATGTTGCCACAGGTTATTCTGGAATAAATATACACTTGTAAATTGTTGAGTTATTTATGTGAGATATTTGGGTGTTTCTGGAGTGAAACTACATCTTAGTTGGGGTTTCTCTGGAATGAACAACATCTTAATTGTGGGTTATTTGTCTGAGATGCTTGGGTGTTTCTGGAATACATATACACCTTAGATTGTTAAGTTATATGTGAGATATTTGGATGTTTCTGAAATGAATTTATACCTTACATTGTTTGATTATTTGTGTGAAAAGTTTGGGTGTTTCTGGAATGAACCTACACCTTACGTTGGTTGGTTATTTGTATTAGATGTTTGGGTGTTCCGGAATGAATCTACTGTTTGTGTGAAAAGTTTGGGTGTTTCTGGAATGAATCTACACCTACATTGTTTGGTTATTTGTATGAGATGTTTGGGTGTTCCGGAATGAATCTACAACTAACATGGTCAGGTTATTTGTGTGAAAAGTTTGGGTGTTTTTGGAATGAATCTACACCATACATTGCTGGGTTATTTGTATGTGATGTTTGGATGTTTTGGGATGAGCTTACACCATATTGTGGTGTTATTTGAGTGAAAAGTTTGGGTAGCTTACACCATATTGTGGTGTTATTTGAGTGAAAAGTTTGGATGTTTCTGGAATGAATCTACACCATACACATTGCTGGGTTATTTGCATGTGATGTTTGGATGTTTTGGGATGAGCTTACACCATATTGTGGTGTTATTTGTGTGAGAAGTTTAGGAGTGTCTAGAATGAATCTACACCTAACAGTGCCCTGTTTTTTGTGTGAGATGTTTGGGTGTCTGGAATGCATTTACTCTTCATATTGACAGGTTATTTCTATGAGATGTTTGGATGTTGTGGATTCTTTTTAATATGAATGTATACAGTATGTTTATGGGGATTAGACTAATTGGTTGGTGATGGCATGGTATTTTACAGGCTTCAGCAGAGTAACAGGATATGCCTTGCTGGGTTATTTGAATGTGATGGTTGGATGTTTTGGAATTAGCTTACACCATATTGTGGTGTTATTTGTGTGAGAAGTTTAGGAGTGTCTAGAATGAATCTACACCTAACAGTGCCCTGTTATTTGTGTGAGATGTTTGGGTGTCTGGAATGCATTTACTCTTCATATTGATGGCATGGTATTTTACAGGCTTCAGCAAAGTAACAGGATATGCCTTGCTGGGTTATTTGTATGTGATGTTTGGATGTTTTGGAATGAGCTTACACCATATTGTGGTGTTATTTGTGTGAGAAGTTAGGAGTGTCTAGAATGAATCTACACCTAACGGTGCCCCTGTTATTTGTGTGAGATGTTTGGGTGTCTGGAATGCATTTACTCTTCATATTGACAGGTTATTTCTATGAGGTGTTTGGATGTTGCGGATTCCTTTTAATATGAATGTATACAGTATGTTTATGGGGATTAGACTGATTGGTTGGTGATGGCATGGTATTTTACAGGCTTTAGCAAAGTAACAGGATATGCCTTGCAAGAGCAGATTAAATATTTGACTTAAACTCACAAATGTACGGGGGAATAGAGAATGGATGCCTTAAATTCGTTGACCTAATTCCATTAATTGTTTAATCTTGTGTGAGCCGAAAATTACATCAATAGGCACTAAAGCATCAATACCTGGAAGAAAGCATCTATATCCTCTAGTAGAGTTTATTATTGCATTTTCTGCTCCTAAATCTGCCTATGACAGCAGAGATCTTGGTATTTATGTCAGGAATTGCTTTTGTGATGTTTGTGAATTTGCAAAATGATGTCTATGGTTCACATCCCAAGACTCTATGAGATGTTTGGATGTTGCAGATTCTTTTTAATATGAATGTATACAGTATGTTTATAGGGATTAGATTGATTGGTTGCTGATGACATGGTATTTTACAGGCTTCAGCAAAGTAACAGGACATTAAATCATTGACTTAAACTCAGCAATGTTTAGGGGAATAGAGACTGGATGCCTTAAATTCGTTGACCTAATTCCATTAATGGTTCAATCTTGTGTGAGCTGAAAATACATCAATAGGCACTCTTATACCTGGAAGAAGCATCTATATCCTCTGGTAGAGTTTATTATTGCATTTTTTGCTCCTAAATCTGCCTATGAAAGCAGAGATCTTGGTACTTATGCCAGGAATTGCTTCTATGATGTTCCTGAATTTGCTTAATGATGTCTATGGTTCACATCCGAATACAAACCGCAGGAAGGCATTTTATTCTTTGCTGGGGTCCATTACTGTATTTTCTGCACCTCTAAAACTCTTTGAGTGCATGGTTACCTGTATATTGTTGTCGATTCGCTGGCATAATCTTCTTCTAACTGCCCGGCTATGTGACTTGCGCTGTCAGTGATTTTACTGTAGGAATCTTTAGTATGACTGCTTTTCGGTAAAGCTGGGTTTTTCTGCTACTCTGGTCTTTGTTTATTGTTCTCTGCTGTTCTTGTCGCTTTAGATGAATAAAGAAAATGCCGAATTCTTGAAGACCCACAATCTTATTGACATTGATAAAAAATATATAGCTGATCTGATTGCCCATAAGCAGGCAGAGTAAAGCTGTTTTCTCTGCTACTCTATGGTTTTGTGAGAAAGGGCATAATATCAGTAAATGTTTCGTAAATAGATAATATGATTATCTAAAATTCTTTATGATTAAGCTAAGTCTTTAGGCTTTCTGAAGCGTCACTTTATGTGGCGAGTGTGTATTTCCGCTTGTGAATTAGATGCTTTAATGTTCTAAAATTTTAAATTTCACTAAGATTTTTTTAGAATAATGGTCACAACGGTAAGTAGGTCAATTAGTAGAGCTTTTAAGCTTTTAAACTATAAAGCAGTTCTAATGTAACGAGGTGATTCTTCATCAAAACAAAATGGAGTATAATTGTGGACGTGGATTGAGATGGATGATAGGTTCATTTGATTTTGAATGTTGATTGGAATGGATGAAAAAGTTGATTTGATAGCAAATGATTTTGGGCTCATATGAATGGGAGTGGAGGTGATTAGGGTTGTCTTTGGGTTTGATTTTGAGTGGATAATCAAGAGATGAAGATAGGTAATACAATAATTCAATTTGATTGAAATTATTACTATATTTTAGGATAGACAAAATTCTTATTGATTTTTTATGCTAGGATGCGTTGGATTCTATAGTAAGATTTGAGTTAGATGATTTATTAGGACGTAGATTTCATTGGGTTTTGTTCGATTTAAGGTCTTCATCTTGATTTTGGGGATTTAGTTAAGGGTTATGGTTGAACTAGATGATTTGGATTAGGATGTGTGGATGGTAGTTGATTAATACTATTTAGATTTCTAGAATTTGTTTGATTTGTCTTCAATTGCCTAGGTTTTAGATTTGAATTTGTGATTGGGTCGGTGGATATGATTTGGGTTAGGATGATTAATTGGATATATAAAGGATTACTACTATGATGATGAGATGAGGGATTCAACATTTGGTTTGTAATAGGATTTTGCATTTTGATTTTGGTTTCTTCAAAGGTTGGTTTTGATTTTGATTTTTTTATGGTTGCAAAAGTTTGATTATTTTGGGTTTTAGGGGATTACAAGTTTTGACAAAAAAACATGACAAGCACTAGAGCAACCTAAATTATTCAAGTAGGAGTGTGAGTGTTGTAAGACCATTGATATGCTTTATTTAGGTGTGGACAACAAGGCCCACGATAAGGTGTTAATTATTTTTTATCACCCTAGATCACTCAATATGTGAGAGGAGATCATTCATGTTAGTACTTTCTTGGTGTCCCTTGACCCTTCTTAGTGGCCACATGGCCTTTTTGAGCCACTTTGGCTAGTTGTTGGGAAACTAACAAAAAAATAGGTGGGAATTTTGAACTATTGGGGGTTGGGAAAAAATCAAACATATTATGCCTTTGGCCGAGTTGTCAAGAGTCGAAGGTGGAGGGGAACTCATACCATAAATGTATTTTTAATGAAGGAAGTCCAAATGTCTAACTTTGAAAAGAAGTTCAATTTTTTGGAATGTTCGGATTTGAGGATCAAGAGTACCTCATGACAAACCAAGGGCGAAAATTTGACTTTGAAAGAAAAGTAAAGAGATCGATGGGTTTCAGGGGATGGGAGAAGGTATGAAAGGGATACATGAGAGAAGAGAAGTTCACAACCTTGACTTCGACAAATACTTAATGAAAATAAGTAATAGATCAAGACTTGGGGAGGAACCAAATGAGGTCTCTTGGTTAGGGATGGTCTAAATTTCCAATTTGAAACACAAACACTTTATTATTATTAAAGATTGGGATGACGAGGTGAAGAGGGAAGGGATACTTTGGGAAGGGAAAACTTGATGACTTGACATAAATAAAGAACTTAGGAATTTTTGTGGAAATGATCAAGGATCGAGGATGTGATGGGAGGGGGATATCGATGAAGGAAGAAGTCCAATATCGTGAAAATGAAATTTTTCTAAGGAATAATGGTGGGAGCATTTTGGGAAAGGGGGAGGGCGGTGTAAAAGGCATGACATCAAAGGAAACCCCAAAAGTTCACAACCCTAATAAAATATAGAAAATGCACGAAAAACATCTCCCTACTTAGAATTTTCGTAGAATTGAGTGGATTTTTGACTTTAATAGCATCATAGGGGTTCATGCTTAGGAAAAACATATAAATGAGGGCTCATAGAAACACTTATAAGATTAATTTTAAATAGGAGCAGAAGGAACCTAAGTAAGCAACCTTAAGAGGGACTTAATGAAAAAAATTGTAACTAAAATATTCAGTCCCAACATGTTGTAAGAAGACAGTGACTACGTCATTAAAATAATGAATAAAACCTAGAGGTAAAGAATAAAACTATTACGTAACATAATCCTTTAGGGTTCATGAAAATAATTTAGCCAAGATATTATCCTCATAAGTAAAATCTAGACATGCAACAATAATATCGTGTAGATGAACATTTGGGTCACCCTTTTCATTATATGTAACTCAAATCTATTTGCCACAAACCCTAAAGGGAATGGATATATAACAACCTCATAAGAAAATGGTGTTCTATATGGAAGGTTTATGCAATGGTATTCTTACTATGATCATTTGCTTGTTTCTTATGATGGGCCACATCTTGTACAATAGTGTATCTAGTGTGGCAATGGAGACAAGCATTGTGTTAGGGATGTTCTAGATAGTAGAAGAGGTGAAATGAGGGTGTGTGGAAAGAGGTAGTGATATACCTATGGAGGATGAGATCACATTATAAGATGGGTTTTGCATGGGATGAAAAAAAGGAATGACATGGGATAAAGTGTTGGAAGGAGGAATTGTGTGAGATACATGAATAGAAAGTATAACACTAGTAGGTATACAAGTGAAAGGATAATATTTTTAAGTGGAATGCTAAAAGAAGTGGGATTGCTAGGGGTGGGTAGAGGGATGTTAGGAATAACAATATGAGTGATGATGGGAGTAGTGACATCTATAGAAGTGGTAATGGTGGTATGAGGAGGCTCTAAAGAAGAGGAAGGGTTGGAGTATACATCACTAGAAGAGGCCATCAAGGATTCAATGCATGCAAAAGAAATATTTCATAAGGTGCATCAACTAATTCCTTATGTAAGAAAGTATCATCAAGATGAGTGAGTATATCGATAACAAATTGGGTGACAAGTATAAGATCTTGTTTAGCTACATGAACATCATGGTCATAATCCTCTTAGTTAGAATGATCCTAAAAAGTGTTCTCAACACGAGCATTAGAAAAGACTTCATTTTCATTTCATTGGTAGGTTCGTTGTAGAATTTAAGATGAGCACTCCTTCTCAAAGGAAGATTAAGATCTTGAATAGCTTGGAGAATAAAAAAATCAATATGGTTATGAGAGATAAGAAGGTAAGGTAATATAAATCACTCACATATTTAAAAATTAAAATAATTAAAATATTGATCTAAATAATAAAATACTAGGGGAAATCCAAGGATGGATAGGTGAAAAAATCAAGGTAACACAATAAAAACTCAAACCCCAAAAGAAAAGATATAGCTATGAAGCATTAATAAGGACTATAAACCCTAAGGAAATATGAAAATAAGATCTAAATAAATTTGAAACACATATATGAAACCCTAATTGTAAAGAAGTATAAAATCTAATGCAAAATCCTAGAGTGTGTAAGAGAGAATAAGCTTGGTGAAAATAAAGGAAATAAAAACCCTTTTACATGAACCTAGGCTAATTAAAATAGTTTTAATTAGTCGCGCTTTAATAATTATAATATAATAAAAGTAATAACTAAACAGGGGCATACGTGCACTTAGCTTTGGGAAAAATGATGAAAAATTAATGTTTCAATGTCATGCATAATCTAATTTTTAGGTATAGAAAAACAATGCTCACAATTTGATGAATATTTTGGGTTCTCTTTAGTCTTAAGAAAAATATTGTGGGTTGAATAAGAGTCCAAAGGGAGTGAGCTTGAGTGTCATAGTAATGACCTTAATGCATGAGAATAATCTATGACATGTGAGAATAATATAACAAAAAGTTGCAATAGTGATCTCATCACCTTTACCTTCTCTATGCTTGATTATGTTAAGGTAGTGTTTATGAACACCTTAGAGGAGATTATTAGATCACTAGGGTTAAGTTCTTTTAGGTCAACCCTTTGTTGGACTAGCTTTATGACTTTGAGAAAATAATTGAAGAAATAATGTGTAGACTCATAGATGACCTATATGATTTTGATGTCTAGACTAAAATTCTTTAACCCTTAAAAAGAAAATGTAATCTAGTGCTTTCCACTTGTTCTTCTATGCATTTTGCAAATTTTTCATATAAATTAATTACACAAATGAATGTCTTAAAATAATATGGCACAACAATAGTTTTCAAATATGTGTGATAATTTGGCTTGTAGTGGCTAGTGAAAAGGGGTAGGCCATTTAGAATTTGTACTTTAAAAATTAAATTTTAGTGTCAATCTTAAGGCACTTGGGATTGACCCACAATAGGAAAGTATTGATTTCAAGAAAGGAACCAAATGTGTAGATATGGGTATGAATGCAAGCTACTAAATGAAACGTAAATGGTAAATATGGGAATGTGCATAAATAGGGTTGGGATAAGGTCAAATGTGTAGAAATAAGTGTGTTAGTGATCAAAATTGTTAGTCCCCAATTCTTAAAGGTAAGCCTCTTCATGAGTGTTAGGGGTATCAAAGTCAAGGAAAAACCTTCAACCTTATGATTAGGTATGACAACTTTGGACCAATTATTGAGGTGGGTAAAACCTTCTTCACCTCTAGCTTTGCTAAACCAAGGGGATTCTCTAAGGTGACGTAATAAATAACATCACATAAACTAAACATTTAACCTCATATAAACCATACCCTATTACATAATGCACCATTCGTTTAGTTGTCACCTCGTGCCTTTATGCATGTTTACAATATTAACGGTCAAGCACCTTGTTAAAGTAGATAATCTACCACATGAATTTATGAATGTGCTTATGATAACCCCTTATGTTTTTATATACATTCAAACATGGTATTTGGAATACATTAAATCAAATTAAGTTGAAAATATGTTTATATTAAGTTGTTTTCAATGTGTTAGGATGATGGGGAAATGGAGTCAATAACAAATAGGTGCCTTTATCCAATTGGGAAAAATAGTCATTGATTTTATATAAAATATGCAATAACTGAAACCAATGTTGATACCTTAATGAAGATATCAAAAAATACTAGATGTCTTTTGAAATGTCAAAGCAAACTAGGTTCTCCACGTAAACTCAAAAAATAAGAAATGTTTGTAAGACATTAAATGAATCTACTTAGTTATCCATGAGCATACCTATACATCTCCTTTATTGTTTTGAAAAGATACCTCACAAAAGATTTGCAAGGATTTTTGCAGTCATCTAGCTAGCCAAGTAATCAACAACACATTTTAAAATGTGCACTATACTTAGGGAGACACTCAATCAAGGTTGATTCTACCTTTAGTTATTCACTCTTCAAAAGTTGTAAGTATTTATATTACATATTTGGGATAAACCTATATCATTATAATATCAAAATTTTGTACCCAAATCTAAGAACTGAAAACCCTAGGGTTCTATTAAGCAAGTTTTTATCTTTACAATTCTCCCATGGTTTCTCCCCTTTTCTATACTCTTCAAATGAAGTCCTTCTAATCCTTAATACCCCCAAGGAAAGACATGTTATTTGTAATAAATATCACAATCCATCATAGGTAGACTGCAATGAATGCTCGTATTTGTTGGGCATTTTTGCCCCCTTAAATCATGCTTTAAAATATGTTGTAAATGTGCCTTGATGTACCATGAAAGAATGGGGAAATGTTCTCATCTAATTTGTAAATATTATTTGCATTTATGGTGTTGTTGGATTCGATGTCCAAGCCAAGAAAGGGATCACATTTAACTCATTGATATAGTGACCAAACTTCAACCATCACATTAATTACATAGGGTGTCTTTCCTCTTTTCCATCTCTTAAAACACATGATTATTTGTGCCATAAGGATGAATGGTTCTTTCTGAGTGAGAAAAATTTATTGGATAGTTGTAGGGGATTAACAAGTCATTAATGACAACATGGGATGTGCAAGGAGAAAGGTAAGTTTTGGGGGTTGGGGGTTGAGGATACCTCCTAACCAATATTAGTGTTAGGGTGTTGAGGATTGGGGGTAAGGCATACTTCATGCTTCAAGAGAATAGGTATAAGGATCACTGCAACTCCAATGTTGAAAAGGAAAATGGAGAAATTTATTAGGAGTCAAGGATCAGAGGTACCAAGGAATTCATCCATTATGGTATGCATATTGGGGGAAGTTCAAACAAGTAATCTTGAAAAGACAACATAGTGTGAGACATCTAGGATCAAGGTCAGAGTAATATATTAAGGCAAAATGAGGCACTGTGAACTCAATATGATAGTTGTGTGTGAAACTCAAGGAAGAATAGATACTCAAGTAAGGGAAAGGAAAAACTAACTCAAAATATACTTAGTGCAAAGGGATTGGAGTCAAATTTGTAGATATTGGGGAGATCATGAAATGGGTACTTGGGTAAGGGAAAGTTCAAAAAATTGATAAGGATAATGGAAAGAGTGGGGAACATGTGAAATAGATGCCAAGAAAGGAAACTTCAAAATTTCAACTAACAACCTACCCAAATTTAGATAAATGGCCAAAAAACACCCCACACTTAGAACTTTATTTGATTTTTATAACTTCTAAAACATAATAGGCACATTGGATATGAGGGAGAACACATATGAAAAATATAACCAAGGGAGAACCATTAGGAAATATCTTAGATCAATTATCTATGATGGGTATAAGAAGGCTAAAATGCATAAGGGGCCAAGATTCAAGCACAATTAGTTAAAGTCGAATTGGGGTGCCAATAGAGTACAAATAAACATGAAATAGATAAGGAAGGCTATCATTTTGTGAGCCAAACTTAGCACAAGAGTGTCACTTGTCAATATACAATTATATTAAGTCATTCCATCAAAATGAGACCAAAACAAAATTGGAATGAACATGGGTATACAAATTTCACCATTACAAGCTGCATAATCTTTCTCATTGACAATTGTAAATCAATATAGAAATTAGTACGCTTTAATCCATCAAACAACTAAATTAAAGTGCTTATTTATTAATTATTTTATCATTGATTAAATACCTAAATTAACTATTGGGTATGCTTTGTTCCCCTACAATATTATTATTTTGAAGATGGTCCTTCTATTAGAACTTAGGGTGAGTGAAATTATTGTATCAATGACTAAGAAGTAGAAATTTGGTGATTGCAAGATTATGAAATAATCATAGTTATTGATTTAGAATTTGGATTTCTAATGAAATCTTTGTAAATGTTGAATTGATTTCATTTCATTTGAAAATTCATACTCGCATCATGTAGTTGTCTTTGCTAGTTGCATGTGAGTATTAACCTATCGAGTTTGGCCTTATTGTTGTATCTTATGACATCTATAAACAAATATCTTATTCTCTAATGGATAGCTCTTCCAAATTTATAATATTGCCCTTATTTAACACACTATACCTATAGACCTTTGAAAAAGATTAGAACTTTATAATTGTAGATTTTTTCTACACATGCTTCTTAATCAACAACATGAAGATGATAAAGAATAACACTTGTGGCACTTTTACACAAATGATCAATGGTAAATGACTTCTAAAAATGAATATTGTTGATTTTCACTCATTTATGGCCTATTGATTTGTCTAATAATGTATATTATACAAATAATGATATAGTAGGCTTGGCATTGGAGAACTCTCACATCCATACCTAGTGTATGGACTACCTAGAACAATGACTTGCATGACTAAGGATTGGTGCTAATGGAATAATAAATTATTTTCAAGCTAATAAATTATAAACTTACTTTGATGTTTGTTTTTCTTAAAATCCCTAATTATAGGTGTCACTTTGGAGCTTGCACACTATAGTGGAGTGGCCATGAGAACTTCAATGAAACCCTACAATTTGGAGCTCTCAATTTTATCATACAGTGGATGCTTTGGAATGGTGAGATGAAAGGTAGAGATTAAATAGAAAAAAATAAGGATCAAGATTAAAGCATGCATTTCACAATGAAATTGACCATAAAAATTGGAGGGAGGTCTAATTTAAAAAAAAAAACCTCTCTAAGGCCCCCAATATTCTCAAATAACATCAATACTCAAACATTAAAGATGTAATTTTATGCACTCTTTAATTTATTCATATCTTAAGAATTAAATGATGCTAGATGATCTTATAAATATTCATATGCAACATCAAGTTTGATTTTGAAGTCTAGGGTCTAAAAATATTCACAATATACATATTTTAGTATTTTCACTATAGAATAGAGTTAAGAAGATTTGTATATGAAAGCTAACAATTTATGATGAAGGAGATTTTAGTGTTTTTACTCTAAAGATTGTCTCAATTAACTTGCTCATGAATACTCAAAATCATAACCCTCTTGCATAATGTCAAACTAGTGGTAATGCAACATGAATGGAAAAGTAGTTGTTCTTGTTCTCAATGTGTTGGAAATGTTTGCTTTAGTTCTCTAACACCATGAGTTGTCCAAATGCAAATACAATTAAAATAGAAAAATAAAACTATGAGTTTGCTTTCATTAAATTATGTAGTGAGTCAATATCCATGGAGCTCTAGTAATTTTTAAGAATTACATTAAATAACACCCAAGGATATTGCTATAATTATAGCAATAACCAACGAGTTTATATAGGATTGACGAAAGATATAATTTATCTTCATTTCTTCTTATTATGTTTGTAACAATACTATAGCCACAATCA
The DNA here is from genome assembly GCA_007258455.2 of Sequoia sempervirens. Classification (NCBI taxonomy): domain Eukaryota; kingdom Viridiplantae; phylum Streptophyta; class Pinopsida; order Cupressales; family Cupressaceae; genus Sequoia; species Sequoia sempervirens. The sequence goes on along the minus strand of VDFB02047397.1, from coordinate 99,331,063 downwards.
AGTAGAAGATATTTTATCTTGTTTCAAATATGTTTTGGCATCTTATCAAGTATGGGATACATTTTTAAAAATTTTGTTAGAAGAATAGCACCTCCAATCATGTAAGATTAATATGGAGAATCTCAAAGATTGGTATTGACTTTGTTTTTATTCATTTGTATTTGTTCTTTTCTTTCTACACCATTTAAAGGCAACATGAAACATATTAACATAGGCAAGCTAAATTTCTTGAAGAAAAAGATAAGAAGGGTAATGTAATCGTGGGCTTATTCTTATAAAAGTTAATTTAGAGACTTATCTTACCATTTATTATTTTTATGGATAATTAGAAAGAAGTTTTGCACAACTAAGCAAAATATTTATTCTATTTTCCATGTCTCTTTTTTTCTATTGTACTTTGTTGTTGAGTATCCTTTTTGCTCTCAATTAGTGAATTTTTCCCAACCACTTGTATTCCACTTGCAACCGTATTCATGGTAAAAGTTATTAAGTTTTGTTTTTGTCTTAGGGTAGTATGTTTCTTGCTTTGATAGATGAGGTTATAAAAGATGAAGTAGCTTCTATTTATATGTTAAAAAGTTAAAATAAGAAGAATGCTAATTTATAAAATATAAAATTATTTATTGTTTGGGGATAAATTTTATGAAATAGGACAACATCAAGATCACTAATAGACAAAAGTACTAGCCCTTTGAAATTAGATTAGAAAATTATTTGAATAGATATAAAAGAAAATTAAAAAATAACCTTTTTATAAAACAAACAAAATTAAAATGCAAAGATAACCAAATTAGATATAAAGATTAAAAAAATCCTTACAAAACATTTTTTTTTAAATGCTTTTAGGTAAATAAAATTTTCAAATTAATTTAAAAATTACTCGTGAAAACCTGTCAAGATGCCCATTACATATTAAATGCCGTTGCCATTTTATATGCAAATGACAGGGGAAACTACCCCACAAGATGACCATGTCAATGTGACCAAGTACTTAGCATTTCCATTGCTTCGACGGAACGCAACCTGCTCTGGTCCCACAACTTTAAGCACCTACTTTTCACATGGTGATGTACCTCTTCTCTCTTTACCGCGTATCCGTTGGCTATAGCGTATAAATATCCATCTCCCCTCTTCATTTCCTAAATCGTCCTCTGTGCTTTTGCTTCCCTCTCAACAAATCCAAGCTTATTTACATTCACAGAGTCTGTATTTAGCTGTTTGGAGGTGTCCGAAAGTTGCAAATCTCTTTATTGTGATCTGTGATATAGCGGGTGTGGAAATGGCAGGAGCAGCACAAAACAACGGTTATACCCTGCTTTTGGCTGCGATAATGGTGGTAATGATGATATCATCAGTTTCCGCTGCAGAGGCAGATGCGCCCAGCCCGTCTCCGATTACAGGCGCTGCTTATTTGGCGGTGGCGCCATCGTTGGCAGCAGGTTTTGTGGGATCTTTCATTGCGTTTCTGGCTTGTCTTTTCTACTGAATGGTATTTCCACTGACAGGAGGGTTAATCCGATGGCTCTGTTATTATACATGGCTTTGCCTTTTTTGATCTCCGTGTGACATAATGTAGTGTGTATTGCCGTTGATTATCTGGTCAAGATAGGGCACTCCGCTTAGTGGTGTATACAGAATATTTTTTCTATTTTTTAGCCGTTAGGAAAATAAGGGGTCTTCTCAAGGACCTCGTGGATATGTACCTTGTACCGTGTATGCCTTTTCAGGCCTAATTTTTTTGTATAATAAATTTGCTTTCAGAGAATCCTGGCTTGATTAGATACTAGGGGTTCACTTGCATTTTGTAGACCTGCATTAACATTTTATGTACTAAGGATGCATTCTCTAGAATTTTTCTTAAGGAGGCCCAAGTAACTGTCTGTGGAAAGAATCTACACCTTACATTGCTGGGTTATTTGATTTTTTATTGTTTTGTGTTTTTGGAATGAAATTGCACTTTATATTGTCAGGTATTTATGTGTATCTGAACAAATGTATACCTTACATTTGTTAGGTTATTTATGTGAGATATTTGGATGTTTTCGGAATGAATCTGCATCTTACATTGTTGGATTATTTATATGAGAAGTTTGGGTATTTCTAGAATAACACACCTTAAATTTTTGGGTTATTTGTATGCCATTTTTGGATGTTTCCAGAATGGATTTAAACTTTACACTGTTAGGTTATTTATGTAAGATGTTTGGGTGTTTGGGTGTTTGGGCAATGACTGCATTTTATTTTTAAGTTATTTGTATGAGATGTTTTGATGTTGCTCGATATTTTTAATACAGATTGATTGTTTGGTGAAAAATGTTTGTTTCTATGCAATATGAATTTTACAGTTTTAAGGTAGTTTAGAGATTTAGCAGAGTAACAGGACTCACAATGCAGGAGTAGTTTAAATCATTGGGGGAATAGAGAATCGATGCTTAAATTCATTGACCTAATTTAATTAATGGTTTAATCCTGTGTGAGCTGAAATTACATGAATAGGCGTTCTTATGCCTGAAAGAAGGCATCTATTTTCACTGGTACAATCTATTGTTGCATTTTCTGCTCCTAGGTATACCTATGTATTCAGAGGTCCTGGTATTTATGCCAGGAATTGCTTCTATGATGTTTGTGAATTTGCAAAAGGATTTGTCTCTTTCACATCTGAAGACTAATTGGAGTGAGACATTTTTATTTTTTTTGGGTTTACAGTTTCTGTTTTGTAAAATTCTTTTTTGAGTACATTGTTACTTGTATATTGTTATAGGGGAGAAGGTTCAGTATCTCAGTTTGTTTCAATAGTTGTTATAGCATTTGTTAATTTAATGCTCAATATTAGATCAATAGTTGTGACTTTAAAGTTGTTAATATTGATAATAACTACCCATAATTAAATGATATATATTCTTTAGATCTAAAAAGCAACAAATCATGTGATGCCACATCAGTGGACCAGTAAGACATGATTTAGTGCACAAGCGTCAGTCTCATGCTTTTTTTCTTGGCTCTTTTTCCACACCTTCACAAAAAACATGCTGATGTGGCATCATATTTGATGATGTGACTTTAAAACCTTAATTACCTATAAGGGGAGACTTGCCAAAAAAACTGCTATAAAAAAATTGAAATAATTTGAAATTTTCCCATAAAATTTTGAGAAACACAAAATTAAGATGCTCATCTACTAGATCCTAACCGCCCTGGCTGTGTGACTTGTACTGTCATTAATTTTAAATTTTTGGTAAAGCGGCTCTGCTGGTCTTTATATTAACTTTAGAGCAGTTCTATTGTAAAGTATACAATTGATTCATGTATGCCTTAAAATGACAAAGGGCTTTTAATTTTTATGTTTGCTTTTTTCTTTACAACGGTGACTAATTTTTTATATCGGTGGTGTGATGAAATAAAAAGTTTTTTTATGATTATTTTTTTTAAATTATATTTAAAAACAGAAGTTGATTATTGAAATAAAACAAGATTGAGTCATTGACATAGAGAACAAATTAGTTAAGAAATAGTAATAAAAATATTTATATTTCAATATGATGTTGATTCAAGAATGAGATGTAGAGGTAGAGGTTTTGTGAGATTTTTGTTATGTAAGATATAGTGGATCATTGACTTGGTATTATAGTTTTATTGGTGCAATGTTTGTTTTTATGAGATTCTTTTGTTTTCTGTTATTTGAAAAAATCAATTTGTAATGTTTTATGTTTGTACAACAATCAAACTCTAAGAGATTGAAAATGCTTTTTGTGAATATTATGTTAGTTCTAAAAACACAATTTGTTACTTTTAGTTAGTGTGTTATAAGCAATGTTGAGTGCTAAGACTATATGTATTTTGACATTCACAAAAAAGTGAGGTAAAACAAACACATAAAGATGCAGGGTGTGCACTTTATCTCTTACATTTGTCCCCATTATTGGCCTTGTGTAAAAAAGATTAAAAATGCTTTTTGTGAATGCTTTGTTAGTCCTAAAAACACAATTTGTTACTTTTGGTTAGTGTGTTAAATAAGCAATGATGAGAGCTATGACTATATACATTTTGACATTCACACAAAGTGGGGTAAAACAAAGAGGTAAAGATGTAGGGTGTTTAGGGTGTGCACTTTTATCTCTTACATTTGTCACCACTTTGGTATATACTCAAAATCTATATGACTAAGACTATATATTTTGACATTCACACTAAGTGAGGTAAATCAAACATGTAAAGATGTAGGGTGTGCACTTTATCTCTTATATTTGTCCCCATTATTGGCCTTACATAAAAAAGATTGAAAATGCTTTTTGTGAATGCTTTGTTAGTCCTAAAAACACAATCTGTTACTTTTGGTTAGTGTGTTAAATAAGCAATAATGAGTGCTAAGACATATACATTTTGACATTCACACAAAGTAAGGTAAAACAAAGAGGTAAAGATGTAGGGTGTTAAGGGTGTGCACTATTATCTCTTACATTTTGTTGCATAGGCGGTTGTTGTTGCACAAAAAGATCAATTTGTTAATGCTCAATACAACTGCCAAAGTTAATGAATCCATGGGAGGCAGTTAAGCCATGTCACAAACCCAAGCACTACACTGCACAACACAAAGAGACCAAGGGCGCACACCTTGCAACAATTCCCCTAGTGCAAGCGAGGGGTTCAAATCAATGACCTAGGCTCTGATACCAATTGTTGCACAAACAGTTGTCGTTGCACCAAAAGATCGACTTGTTAATGCTTGATACAACCACTAGAGTTAATGAATCCATAGGAGATGGTTAAACCACATCACAAACCCAGGTGTTGTGTTGCACAACACAAGGAGACCAAGGGCGAACACCTTGGAACACATGTGTCCCCACTTTGGTATATGCTCAAATCTATATGACCAAGAACGCCAAATTAAAAATAAAAGAAATAAAAAATAGGGGGCTAGAGGGCTATGACATAGGGGTCTCTAGTGTATAATAGTGCACAATGAAAATTAAAAATTATGATTTATAAACAAAAACTTATGAATTGGGTACTAACAAAATCTCATAGAAGCTCCCAGTTTTTATGTATTGGTTCATGTGTGAAATTTTTCCCAATTTTGTCTCAATTGAGAAATGTGAGCACATAAGAACTAGGAAAGAGAACAATAACCTTGCCTCCCCAATTGACAAGTTCTAAGTGAAATCATTAAAAGAATATGAACATAACACATGTAAAAACAATAACATGACATGTAATGAAAAATAAGTAATAGAAGAGTTAGAGAGAGTAGCAAATACTATTATTGTCTATGAATTGAGAAGGAAAGATAGACATTTATTTTTTTGAAAATTTGAAATTGTGATTGGTAACTAAGCATGATAAGTTTAGATTGTGTACTTAGTGTATAGTTCCATGGTTGGGAAATCAATGTATTGGTTTATTGGTGAAAGATTCCCCCAATTTTGTCCCCAATTAGAGAAAATGTGAGCACAAAGAACCTATGAAGGAAACAACTACCTTGCCCCCCTAATTGTCAAGTTCAAGTGAAGGTATTGAAGGAGCATGAACCTAACACATGTAAATATAGTAATATAAAAGCTAGAGAGGTTAATAGATAATATCGATGGATATAGGTGGTATAGGGTAAAACTTAATAGGACCAAAAGATGTATCATACCAATTATTGTTCCCTATGTGTTTAAACATGGAACTATCCTCCATGATGTTATGATGCATGGTTGGTAGTGGTGATATAGATGAATTTACATTTTATGAACAATGTGTAAGCCTCAATAGGACCAAAAGATGTATCATTCAAATCATTGTCCCGTATGTGTTTAAACATGGAACTATCCTCCATGATGTAGGCATTGATGCACATTTGGTGGCAATGAGGATAGATGAATTGTCTCTTTATGAACAAAATTATATGTACAAAGATGATGACTTTGTTGTGATCTTTGCAATAGATTGTGATTTTGTTCCTAGTGTTACATATTTTATTTTATGAACTTGCTTTAGATATTATTTTTTATAATTTTTTATTGTTATAACTTGAGCATTATAATGAAAATGTATAGTTGATGCTATATATTTCACACTTTTTGGCTCATATTATTTCTCTTGAAATACCTGTGTTTCTACTATAATATTCAATAGAGCTCTAGGGTTAATCATAATACCACCATATTATGCTCCATTGATGCTTGCTTGCATATATAATTGTCATTGATATCATTATGTTTTGCTATCTGTGTTGTTAACATAGATGTTGGGTATGCTACATACAATCTTAGATCTTTTGACCAAATCAATATAATCATTAGAATTAGGATGGGAGGTTCTCCATCACCCAATTCCACTTGATTGGATTCATCATATTGATGTGTACAGAAGGAATTAGTGTAGATTTTGAGACTTGTTTACATTGCCATTGATACTTGCTTTTAGTTTGTGTAGTTATCTAATGATAGTAAAAAAAATGAAATTGAAATAATTTTGGATGCCTCTAGGTACATCAATTGGTTTCGACAAGGGGTAATGTGATAAGTTGTTATTGTAAACATAGTAGTATCATTACATGTATTTTCCAAAATAGTCAAAATTATATGCTCCATTGGTTTTAGGTTAAAAATGTTTTCTTATGAATCAATGAAAGTGATATTATGTGTAGGCTCATGCTTGCATAAGAATCTACCCTCATTGGGTCCCTATATTTGAAATTTGACCTTGATAAAAACCTAATGGGGATGAGAAGTGCTAGAGATTATGTAGTGTAGGAGATTATCATATACCATTTTAAGATCATACTTATTCACATAATTCAAAAAATGAATTGTTATTTTGAAAAACATTTTTTCACAATGTGAAGGAGATTGTTAATAAATAAACTTTGAAATATCTTTGTAGTGGTTGATAACTCATGTTAGCTAGCATAGTTTAGAATCTTATAAATACATAATTATTAATTTCATCATTTTGTCCTTTCTTACATTGTGACAATTTACTTAATGTAACTTTAAGCATAATTAAAATTTGAAATTGTCATTGTAAGCATTGGCTATGTCTCCAAAGGAATGAATATAGGCATGAGGTAAATAATGAAACCTTTTATGTGCATAATGCCTCAATATTAATGAAGATTTATTTAGCAATAAATCTCACAACATAAATATAACCTAAGTATGTTGCATTAAAAGTATGTATGTGAGTCATGGGATTGCCTATACCATCATATATTATAAAACTATGCATACAAAATGTCATTGGCTAAGGAGAAATTGGTATATCAAGCTACTGAATTATGTAGTAACTCAATTGATAAATCCTTTTTGGGAGACTTTTCAAATTATTGATAAGAGTTTTCATGACCTTCAACTCACTTATGATGGTGGTAACTTGGTGGGAAAGATTGGGTTGTAGAAAAAATGAGGGGAATAGGTGTGATCAATGACGGATTGAAATACACAAAATACAAAAGCGGAAGAAATAAAGAGAATATGAGTAGTCAAAAGGGGAGTGTATATGTTTTAGACATAAGGTTGGTATGGTTATATAGAGGTATATAGAGGTATATGAATGAAATTTGTGGCTATGAATGTGGTAAGAAAGAGTTGAGTAATATAAGGGTTGGGATATATAAATAAGATGGACGGAGGATGGTTAGGGAGGAGGTTGTTGGAATCTTAAAGGTAAACAATAAGAAGGTGAATGATAGATATTACTTAGAGATTAGGATTTCAAAGACCAACTATGGATAGGTGAATAATGGACATTAACTAGCTGTTAGAAAATATGGTCCACCATATGAGGAGCTTTTGTACCTTTAACAATTTCCCTTGTAACTTTAATCATATCCATACCATGTTTTTTAACAGAGAGTTATTGTTGTTGTGAAATTGCACCCTTATCAAGTTGCGAGAGCGATGCCAGTATGTGGGAACTTTTCGGTTGTGGTCACCTAAGAAATGGAAGAACCTCGAGAAGGCATTTCCTTTGTGTTATCACCTAACTACTGATCTTTGTAAGGAAAAGGGAGGAGTGCATAAAAATGAAAACTAAACCCTATGGTGATACACCAGAATATTACTTAGACTTGGAAAACTCAGGTCTCATACACTTGTACACAATGACTGGAAAACAACTTGCACAACCTGTTTCTGTGTGCTTTGCATAAGTGTTTTATAAAAAGGCCTTATTGCTTGAGCTTCTAGGAGGAAAAGACTTCACAGCTAAAAGCAACTTGCAATTTTGACACAAATTATAACCTGCAAACATCACACTTCTCTGCAAAAAGGTACTAAAGCCATGAGACAAAATTAAGGGAAACGAATACTATCTCACAATAACTTAATCAATCATGTGAAAATACACAATATTGCAGTAACAAGAAGACAAAAATACTCCATTCAGTGATGCCCAAGGTCTGTACTGTATTCCATGTCTAAGTAAGTTACAAAACTTTGCAAAATTCTGCCAAAGGATCCAAAAGTCACTAAGTTCAAAAAATTCCAATCAAGAACTCCTTACAAAGAGGCAAAAAATGCCATAAATACAACCAAAACTAAAAAGTGTCGGCCTCTTCCCTAAGGTTTACAAAAATGAGTCAGTTCCTGAACATGTCGGCCCTCAGATATTTTGGAATAAAGTTAATGTTGCATTCAATGTGTATCCCCCGTGTCCATGTCGGTGAAGGATTGCTCTAGGGATGGCCTTTTAGATCGTTTGTGACCATCACATTAACTTCTGGCCTCCGTGTCCACCCTCCACCCTCGAACTTCCTTGCAGAGCTGCCTTGAATGTCTTGGATTATAGTCATTAATATTGATCTAATTTTGCCAATAGACATCACAGCTATTACTGAGACTCATAGCTCCTTCCCCTTCGGCTTTTCTATCCTTTTAGATCCTTCTACAAGTTGACCCCCTTGAGAGATAGCATTTTATTTTATGTTAGATCCCCACACCATTGTTCACTGAGCCAATTGATCACCTTCGATCTCAGAGTAGATCGATGTCGTTCATGCTCTATTGATCCTCCTCACAAGAATAGTCACAGTCAAACTGCCAATAGTTCGCCTTCAGCCTCCTCTAATTGGTTGAACAGACACCACATAGGATCTTTAGGTGGTCAAAATTTCTTCAAACATAATCGCATGTCGGTGAGACACTAGCCGTGTCTCCCCGATGCGATTATACCTCACAACAGCAATCGACATAACACACAACTATCGGCAAGACCTCATATCGAGCTGCAAAAGTTATACCGATGTCCCAAAATTGTTGCCCAGACTATCGCTATCGGCCAGACATCATAGCGAGTCCTTAAGAGTCATACCGATATCCAAAACCATCGGCAAGACTATCACTTTTGGCAAGAGGTCATACCGAAAGCACCTGACAGTAGATATCATTCCATTTAGACCATCGGCAAGAGTCTCAGCGATGCTCAACATGAACACACCCATCAACAAGACAAATAGGTCGGACAAAGGTCTTAGCGAGCCTCCATCAGTCACATCGAAGAGTTAAAACTATCGGCGAGACATCATGAGTTGGCAAGACATCATAGTGAACAAAAACCCCTCAGCCAGGAGTCTTACCGATATCCATATACCCTTTCGGCGAAACCACAACAAGTCGGGGAGACATCATAGTGATGGCACCTCCTTCCGGCGAGACCACGGCCGAGTCGGGAAGGAACATCATAGCGAGCAGCAGGACATTATAGAGATCACCCTTAAATCGTGTGAGACCATAGGTCGCCGACAGACATCTGGCGAGAGACTCAAAAACACTACGCCGAAGGCACAATCCTTGACAGGACTTTTCGCCGGGTTGGCAAAGACATCCTTGAACTCGGACTCTTTTGGTAGACCACCCCTTTTGGTGAGGCGTTACTGCAGCTAACTCCCTTTCCGAGACCATTCTATTTCAGCAGACTCCCCTAGTCGGGAAGATCACTCTTGAACTCCACAACCTTTTGACATCCATCGGTTGGCAAGGCGTTATATCGATCCCGAAATCTTTTCGTGAGACCTAAAGCCTTCGGTGAGCCGTTCTGATGAGCTCACAACCTTTCGCCGAGACCTCCATCAGTCGGCCAAACTTCTCCCTAACGCCGGCTGTTTCGGCGAGACTTCTATCAGTCGGAGAGACATCTCCCCAAAGCAAATATTTTCGCCGAGACTTCCACCATTCGACCAGACTTCTCCCCAACGAAGAGATATATAAAAACTCATGGCGACCGAAATATTTGGGTGCCCGGGGTATTTCAAATGAATATAGCACAACAACCAGTCGGCAAGACATTCAGCTGGTCTCAGCGACTTCTTCTTTGAGGAGTTTTATGCCAAATCCGACTGAGGCATACTTTCCAACAGACTTCCTTGTGAAATAGCATCAGATGTATGATTTAACCCTCAAAACAATGCCTCCATTAGTTCTCAAATGCATCAGATGAAGACCTTCCCAATGAAAACCAAATACCTGCACGCTGGGCTCAACCCTTATGGGAGCCACATTTAATCCACGTGCCAAATTTAAAACATAATTTTCCCCTGATTGAGCCCGATGGGTGAAAATCGGGTAACATTATGATGACCTCAGCTGGATGTTTTTCTGCTAAACATGCAAACTAGTAGCCTAGGCCTATCCGTTGGGCATGGAGTCATTGGGAAAACTCAGAAACAGACTTGGAGCAGCCTTGCACATGGCTGTAACTCATTTGTAACTCATTAGAACACAAATCACTTAGAAATTTATTGAAAACAAGAAACTATAGAAGTGAAAATATCTAACTGTGTTGGAACAACACTTAGGGAATTGAAAACTTGCAACTAAACCTACCCTACACTAACTAGCAAGAAACTTGGTCAAACAAAACCATTCACAGGATGACTAAAATAGCTGCCCCTTCTTCTCAAAATAAAATGACTGGCATGCTTAAGGACAACTGAGTAAAAGTGAAAAACATAATTTTTTTTAAAAAGGCGATGCACTGCCTCTTGAAAGAGGTGAATAAGTTCACTTACCTCACTAAACAGACCATATGTATTGTCAACCAAAGGAGGATAAGTGAGCTAAACATACTCTTGTTTGGCTATCAGTGCATCTTGGATATCTTCTTTCGTTGTACCTTCATGTGTGGGTGCATGATTGGTCCTTGGTGTTGTATTGGACTCCATCTGAGCTAGGTATCTGATTGGAAAACCTCTGGTAAGGGTAAAGCTTGAACTTTCCTTGTTGATCTCTTGCTCATGGATGCCACTTTATCACCTTGCTGGCTTGGTGAAAAAATGGAAACCTCCTCAGTATGCTCATGCTTTCCCAAATGAACACTCATTTCTTCAATGGAGAATAATGAAATAACTTCCTCCAACACACCTTCAATCAGTACATCAGCTTTTGGCTCCTCTATACACCAGAATGGAAGCTGCTTATAATTCTTATCATTACTGGAAGAATTACATTCCGATTCAGGCTTGTCTTTTTCAATGAAAGAAGGCAACGATTCTAGTGGTGATGAAATCTCAAGTTCTTCTGCACAATAGAATGGAAACTCCTCTAACTAGATATAACCTTGTAAATCAAGTTCATGAGGCTTCTCCTGCTGTTTCAGCATTTGTTCAAGTTTATGAACCTGTTGTTCTAGTTCATCATGACTATCAATTACTTCTAGTTGGTCTGCCTCTTTGTCATCCAATGCTGAACAAAACTATTCAATGATATCTGTGCATATCTCTTCATAAAAATCCACATTATCCTTCTCTTCGAGTGTTGTTGGTGTGATCAGACCCACAAATTCTTCATCATGTTCAAAGAATGAAGGCAACCTCCTATTCAAGACTTAAATTTGATCCTCTCCAACAGATACTTTCGCTTTGTCTTCCTTCTGTTCTTCCAAGTCCAATGCTCCAGTATCTTGTTGATAACCATTTGCTAGCAACTTACCACACTGTTTGATGTCCTCTTGCTGTTCAATCCTTTGTTGTTGCAATTGAAAACACTTTATAGCTAGATGTAAAGGATTTACCTTTTTAATCCTTTCCCACGGGAGTAAGCTATCTAGATCAATGGGCTACTCTTCCTCTATTTTCTTTTCAATAGAAAACTCATTTTGTTCAAAACTTGGAACACTGAACTGCGGAAAGTGAAGCCCTTCCTCAAAGAAAGGATTTGGAAAGGTAGCAGTTGACTGGGGCATTTGAGAAAGTTGTTCTTCAGGGGAGTTAGACTGACTTTGTTCAAATTCTTGTACTAAATAGGATCCTCTTTTGGTCTCAACCTCTTGGCAATGAATATAAATTTGATAAGCAAGCTCCTCCTACTGCATATTATACTCATTTTCCCTTTCTATGTCTAACATTCATCTTTGAAACTGCAGCAACATCTCCTTGACGCTACCCAACTCAGTATTCACTTTCTTAGAATTTTGGGACTAACTTGGGAGGCTACAAGGCTGGCTCAAAATGGAAGTAATATGCTGCGAGGGGAATTGAGCAGGGGTGGGAGGGTGGAAAGCACAATAGGATTGCTGATAATGTTGGTTTTAATGAGGAGAAAGGCTGTTTGGAGACCCAGAACTTAAATTTTCATGAAATGGAAGAGAATAACCACTATATTGCTGATAACTAGACATTGCAAGGTAAAATATGAAGCATAAGCAAGTCTAGATAGCAAACCTCCTTAACTATAGGTACCTAGGCTACTGAAACCAACTGATATTAAATTGGAGTCACCATGCTGCTATTTGTGCTGCCTCCAAAGGCTGATGTTATTGAGAAAAATACTAGATTTCTCAATATTTTGAATTCCTCAATGATGCACTAGTACACGAAGTCGCCATGATATGCTGATGTTAACCTCTGAAAGGCCTGAATCTTACTGGTTGCATATCAAAAACCAATAATAGAAATGTAATTTTCAAACTGTTTGTTAGTCAGTCCCACCGGGCATGCCAAAAATTTTATCTACTGAAATTGCACCCTTATCAAGTTGCAGAACTTGATACTTCAGAGAAACATGGGAACTTTTCCAGGTTGTGGGTCACCTAAAAAAAGGAAAAGAACCTCTGGAGAAGGTCGAATTCCTTTGTGTTATCACCTAACTACTAATCTTTGTTAGGAAAAGGGAGAAGGAGTGCATGAAAATGAAAACTAAACCCTATGGTGATACACTAGAATATTACTTAGACTTGGAAAAATTAGGTCTCATACACTTGTACACAATGACTGAAAAACAACTTGCACAACATGTTTCTGTGTGCTTTGTATAAGTGTTTTATAAAAAGGCCTTATTGCTTGAGCTTCTAGGAGGAAAAGACTTCACAGCTAAAAGCAACTTGCAATTTTGACACAGATTATATCCTGCAAACATCACACTTCTCTACAAAAAGGTACTAAAGCCATGAGACAGAGTTAAGGGAAACGAATACTATCTCACAATAACTTAATCAATCATGTGAAAATACACAATATTGCAGTAACAAGAAGACAAAAATACTGCATTCAGTGATGCCCAAGGTCTGTATTGTATTCCATGTCTAAGTTACAAAACTTTGCAAAATTCTGCCAAAGGATCCAAAAGTCACTAAGTGCAGAAAAATTCCAATCTAGAAGTCCTTACAAAGAGGAAAAAATTCCATATATACAACAAAAAAACTAAAAAGTGTCAGCCCCTGCCCTAGGGTTTACAAAAAATGAGTCGGTTCCTGAACACGTTGGCCCTCAAATCTTTTGGAATAAAGTTAATGCTACATTCAATGTGCATCCCCCATGTCCATGTCAGTGAAGGATTGCTCCAGGGATGGCCTTTTAGATCTTTTGCAACCATCGCATTAAATTCTGGCCTCCGTGTCCACCCTCGAACTTCCATTAGAGCTGCCTTGAATGTCCTGAAGTATGGTCATAAACGTTGATCTACCTTTGATAGTGGACATCATAGTTGTCATTGTGACTCGCGGCCTCTTCCCCTTTTGCTTTCTTCATTTTAGATCCTTCTACAAGTTGACCCCCTTGAGAGACAACATCCGATTTTCATGTTAGATCCCCACACCATTGTTCACCAAGCCGATTGATCACCTTCGATCTCAGAGTAGATCGATGTCGTTTGTGCTCTATTGATCTTCCTCACAAGAATAGTCACAGTCAAACTGCCAATGGTTTGCCTTTAGCCTCCTCTGATTGGTTGAATAGACACCACATAGGATCTTCAGGCAGTCAAAAGTTCTTCAAACAGAATCGCATGTCGGTGAGACACTAGCCGTGTCTCCCGTCGATTATACTTTACTCATGACAATCAACACCAACACAATTGGCAAGACCTCATATCGAGCTGCAAAAGTTATATTGATGTCCCAAAATTGTTGCCCAGACCATCGCTATCGGCAAGACATCATAGCGAACTCTCAAGAGTCATACCGATATCCAAAACCATTAGCAAGACTATCACTTTCGGAAAGAGGTCATACCGAAAGCACCTGTCAGTAGATATCATTCCATTTAGACCATCGGAAAGAGTCACGACGATGCTCAACACGAACACACCCATCGAAAAGAAAAATAGGTCAGAAAAAGGTCTCAACGAGCCCCCATCAGTCACACCGAAGAGTTAAAACTGTGTGCAAGACATCATAGCGGCGAAAACCCTTGGCAGTCTCACCAATGTCAAATACCCTTTCGGTGAAACCGCAACAAGTCGATGAGACATCATAAAATGGCACACTCCTTTTAAGCGAGACCACCCTTTGATTGGCAGAGACATCTGTAATCGACAACGAGGAAATTATGGTAGAGCACACCCTTCGCCGGCGGTCATTGACAAGACATCCGTGAGAACTCAAAACACTACACCGAAGGCACAATCCTTCGGCGAGACTTCATCGGGTTGGCAAGACATCATGCCGAATCCTTCATCTTTCAGCGAGACCTCACCCTGTCGACCAAATGTTACACTGACGCTAACTCCTTTCCCTGAGACCATTCCGTTTCAATGAGACTTCCCCCAGTTGGGAAGACATCATATCGAACTCACAACCTTTCTGAGCCTCCATGATCAGCCAGACATTATCACTGCGATCCATCTTTCAGCTAAAATACCACCTTTGGTGAGGCGTTACAATGAGGCGGCAACCTTTTGTGAGACCTCCATCGATCGGTAAACTTCTCAACGCCGGCCGTTTGGGCGAGACTTCTATCGATTGAAGAGACATCTCCACCGAAGCAAATATTTTCCTGAGACTTCCACCATTCGGCCGGACTTCTCCCCTCTTTGAGAGATACTTGCTAGCTCATAGCCGAAATATCTGGTGGCGGGGTATTTCTCAAATGAATGCTTGTAGCATAACAGCGTTCGACAAGACATTTAACTAGTCAACGACTTCTTTTGAGGGGTTTTATGCGGATCCATTGAGGCATGCTACGATAGACTTCCTTGTGAAATAGCATCAGATGTATGATTTAACCCTGCAAAACAATGACTCCATTAGTTCTCAAATGCATTAGATGAAGACCTTCCCAATGAAAACTGAACACCTGCACGCTGGGCTCAACCCTTATGGGAGCCACATTTAATCCACATGCCGAGTTTAAAACATAATTTTCCCTTGATTGAACATGGTGAAAATTGAGTGCTTGATTACCTTAGTAAGGGAATTAATAGAAAGTAAAGTGGACATACCATCATATAAATTAGCTAATTGATTGTGCAAAGATTTAGTTTTCCCTTTTAATTTTTAGGCAAAAAAGTTTGAAGAAATCATGAATCCAAGCATAAATAGCTTGATCACAAGGAAAAAATAAAAAAGGTGCTTGAGAGACTCTTAATGAACTCAAAACGGGCATTGAAGATTCTTGATCCTAATATGATTTTATTTGGAACCAACTAGAAGACCTTGGAAAATAATACACTAGGAAAAATAAGCAAGATATGAATCTAAAATGGAAAACTAAACCATTTGAAACTCGTGTTGCTATATAAAAACATAGTATTATAACATACATCTCTAGTTTTAAAATAGGCATCGTAGACAAGTGCAAAGAGAAACAAGAGTAGCATTTACGAGGCTTGTACTTATGAAATGATGTTTCTAGAAACCATGTCCAATCGTTCTACTAGGGCTTGAAATAATAAACCCCAATTTATGAATAGTATCAAGAGACACAATGCGAATATTAATATGGAAAATTTTGAAGTTCTGATTGGCCCTACAAAACTTATCTTTGGCTTGAGGCCAAGTAAGAAAATTATTTTTCCTTCTAAAAAAAAATCTAAGAGAGTCTTGATCCCATTTTTAAAAAACCTCACAGAATGGACCCATGGGGACTTGGCAAGAGGATGGCCTTGAAAAGGGATAATAGAAAAAAACCATAGGGAATGTTAATTAATTGGAGCCTAGTGTGAAATTCATTACCATCCAAATTAACTAACCAAGGTTTGATGGTTTTCTAGGCTCTCCAAATAATTTTCATCAAAAAATTACCCTAGATTTGGATTAGGTCCTTCATGATAAGAATGGTGTTAAGGCCAATCCCTTTATAGGGTTATCTCCCACAAGTATGACTAAAGAGATGTAATGAAACATCAAGATTTTTAGGCCTCCTTTCCTTCAATATCTTAGATAATCCACTTGGAACACAAGGATAGAGCTTGTTGTTGAAAAGAAATCAAGCCCAACCCTCTTAATTCACGAGGTATGCAACACAACTCCCAAGCCACTAAATGAAAGCCTTTATGGTTCTTAGAGGAGACCCAAAGAAAGTCCTTGAGAAGGATTTTCAATATTTTGATAGGAAGCTTTAGAAGGAACCCATTAGGAGGAAAAATAAACATGAGGAGCCATCAAAATATTTGAACAAACCTATAATTTCTTTCCAAAGAAAGAGACTTGTTAATCCAATAAGCCATTTTTTTTAGTTCTAGAGATAATAGCCTACCATGAAGAGGAAATGGATTCTTGGAAAGTAAAGGAATGCCCAAGAATCTAAAAAAGTCTACATGGTCAATCCATCTTCACCTAAAAGTGTCAAGCCAGGGAGGTTTAGGAGAAAAGGATTTCTTATAAAATTAAATTTTCTACCATTGAATGTTAGTGTTGAACACACCAAAATATTGAGAGGGGGGTTAATCAGTATTCTATAAAATTTCAAACCTTTGAACAAACAGATACTTTAAACTGCATAAACAAAAACATGAGAGATGAAGACAATGCACAACACAACACCAAAATATGTGGAAAACCCCACAGGGGAAAAACCATGGTGAGAAAAGCTGCTAGGAGCTATTGTCCTAATCCAACCTCAAAAAATGAACAACTTTACAACTCTTTTTTTAGGGCTACAACCTAAGGAAGCTGCAACTCCCTGATTTGAGAACACACTCAAGAATGATTATAGAATTACATCCCTTCCATTGTATAAAATTGACAATTAATCTCATTTTCTTTTGATGATTGCAATTCTGCTTTGCAAACTCTCCAAATATCTTCTTAGTTGCCTACTAGCTCGCTACTTTTAGCAATTAAGAAGTTATTTCCTTTGGCTCACTACCTCCAACAAACAATTAAGCACACTTCTTCACATGCCTTCTATCACAAGGATATGATCATAATGAAACTGAATAGGATCTACCACAACTACTCTTTCTATTTTCAGTCACTTACAAAATCATTTCATACCCTATATTGACAAGGTTTACAATTTATACATGATATTATATTGATTACATTTTACATGTCAGCCTATAACAAAAATATTACATTTGTAAGTTGGTTAGGGATAAAACAAACATGAAATGTGTAGAAGGAAAGACCCAAAAGACTACACACAACACCAAGAAGAGGAAAACACCTTGTGGATCCCAACACAAGCTTAACCTTGTCCCAAAATAGTCTTCACATCTTTGATCTTCTATAAACAACATCTACATACTTTTAAAATACAAATTAGGTTAGCCATAAACAAGAAAATATGTAGCTTGTAGCATGTCAACCTTCAGATCCATTGGCGGTACATAAGAATGATTAAAAATTATTTGTGTTTCTCCTAGATGAGTCGACATGACCCATACAACACATTCAACCACTCCTTAAGCTTCAATAAATCTTGAACTTGTGGTGCATCCTATCAAAATACCTTAGTCAGCCTCAACAAAAGCATAAGCCAACAAAAAAATCATTTTAGACCACAACCTATACTAGAGAAGCCATAAACCACTTTTTGGAACATCAAAAATCATCACATGATATTTAGGAACACTCTCATACGCCCCTTTCACAACTTCATGTAACAACATGTTGACTCAAGCCAACAAACATTGAAACCAGTTTTCAAACAACATAGTCTAGTACACTATCACTTCTAACTTTCTCCATGGAAGGACCATTGACATGAAACTTTGGATATAAACCTTCACATATCAATGAACTTAACTTTTGATCCACACAACCATATATTCAAATGTAGAGATATGCAGAGCTAACCATTACACCTCTACGAACATCCTCATAGAATCAACACAATCTTCAATCCGCCACCCTAAAAAACACCTTTCTGGTAACTCAAATGATGTGAAACGTGGATCACACATGCCTTGACACAGAAAAAAGCTATCCTCCAAACCACAAGAGAAAAACATCATCAACAAAGAAATGTAGAGCATTTATTAGAGACTCTAGCAACAAAACAACTAGACTGCAAAACTCTTCATAGAACTTTTAACATCAATGAGAACCAAGCTGCAACAATCTCCCCCTTTGTCATTGATGGAAAAACCAACAAACTCTACCCCTTTGGCGCACAATCTCTCCCCCTTTGACATCAAGGGAAAAGGGTAAACTAACTTTTCTCTCCCTCTTCAAACATATAGGCTCCCCCTGTCAACAATAACCACTACCTACTCCCCCTAAAAGGTAGCCCCCATTAGTCCAGGGATAAAGATATGACTTGAATTACTCCCCTTGGACAAATGCACCAACTATGCATCTAGCGAGAAGAACGGGAAATTACCCCTAACTTCTATCTAAGATATTCAAATGTATCCTTTGCAAGTTCCTTTGTGAAAATATTTGTAACTTTATCCTTTGTAGATACATACTCCAACTTCACTTCTTTATCTGCAACCTTCTCGTTCAGAAAGTGACACTTGATTGATATGTTCTTGGTTCTAGAATGCATCATTGGATTCTTTGAAATATTGATAGTAGTTGTATTATCACATAGAATAGGAATGGTCTCACCATACTTTATCTTGATATCTTTCAATGTCTGCTTCATCCACAACACTTTAGTACAACAAGATGTTGCAAACAATATACTCTGCTTCTGCTTTTGATAAAGATATTGAATATTGCTTCTTATTATGCCATGAAACCAAATTGTTTCCTAAAAAGAAAGCACCACCATTGGTACTCCTATCATCACTACAACCAACCCAATTAGCATCAGTGTATGCACTCAGATCAAAGTCATTATTTTTTGGATACCATAATCCATAATCCAGAGTGCTCTTCAAATACCTTTAAAAGATTCTCTTGAATACCTTCACATGAGTTTCTTTAGGATTAGCTTGAAATCTTGCAACCAAACATACCACATGCATGATATCAGGTCTTGAAGTAGTTAAGTACAATAGGCTTCCAATCATAGATCTATATAGAGTCTGATCAACTAGGGGAGACTCATCATCTTTGCTCAAATGACAACCAATTATCATAGGAGTACTCACAGTTTTGCAATATTCCATACCAAACTTATTCAACATCTCTTTGGCATACTTTGCTTGAGAAATAAAGATACCATCATTTTGCCAAGCAATTTGAAAACCAATTGTATACACCTAAAAACGGTCATGGCATTTAATTAATTAAATACTAGTTATTTAATTAATATTCAACTACGTATAAATAAATTCTGAATTTATTTATACTGTTCATATTCTAAATTCTCCAAATATTAAATCATATTCTTCTAAATTAATTAAATAAACAAATTTCCATAAGCTTGTTTTATTTAATTAATCTTCACTAATCTCGATTAGGAATTCAAGCACATGTCTACAACTTTTTGTGCCACCTCACCAAGGTCACATGAAATTAAATAATTCTAATTTTTAATTAGAATTATCTTCAACGAATTTTAAAAGCATATGGCTTATTCCTCACACACTTCCACCAATTTTCAAACACATGGTATTTTCTTCCCACACTTGAGTCTTCCATCCAAATGGCATGTTGCGCATTGGTCAAGAGATTCTTCCATCCAAATGGCATGTTGTCTTTGGTCAAGGGGACAACATCTTGATTCTCTTCATCTCCTCTATCCATTCTTCTTGTTCGAATTTGGACCGTGTATCGTTGCCACCTCACAAGATGCTTGGAAAAGGCTATAAATACAACCCTTTGGCATTGTATTTTGCATCCACTTTTGAATAGAGTTATCATGCAAGAATATCATTTGAGCTTGGGAGCATTATGGAGTCTTATAGTTACATTTTATATCATGTTTTACATCATAGTTAAATCTTAGAGTAATACTTTGCTTCATAGTTGCATTTTATGTCATCCTTTGCATCATAGTTGCATTTTAGATTAACATATTTAGAGTTTGTATTTGAGCATATGTAGAATCATATAGATCACTACCATAGTATCCACCACCGTTTTTCCATTCATCATAATCATCATCATCCATTCATCATAGTCTCCATCATCATTTTTATCATATAGTTTCATTTAGGAATTTAATTGTCTTGCATGTTGAATACTAATCTCGTTTCTTAAGTGTCATTCTAATAGCCTTTGTGCACATAGAAATATGAGACCCAAAGGGTTAAAGGGATCTTTAAGAATAGAGGACAATGAGACATTCTTAAAATATTTGTTTTGTTGCAAATTAGAGTAACTTCTTTGCTTTGAATCTTTAATATAATTCGTTTCATTAAGGTTTGTGTTGATTTACTAAATTTCCACATTTCACACACACACACACCAATAAAGAAGGATAACTCACCTATCATAGACAATTCAAATTCCTTATGCATTTCTTCAACAAAATTCTTACACATTTCATCATTTCCACCAAAGATTATATCATCAACATAGACAATAAATATCAAAATTATTTCATCCTCAATCTTGAAGTAAAGAATACTATTTATGGTACCTTTCTTGAAACCTTGCTAAAGCAAGTACTTGACCAACCTCACATATCAATCCCTAGGAGCTTGTTTGAGACCATATAATTCCTTTTTGAGTATGCACACCATGTTTGGGTCTTCTAATAACCGAAATCCATTAGGTTGATCGATGTAGACTTCTTCATCCAAATCTTCATTCAGGAAAGTTGATTTGACATCCATCTAGTATACTTTGAAGTCCTTGTGGGCTGAAAAGGAAAGAAACATTCAGATTACTTCTATTCTTGCTATCAGAGCAATTGTTTCCTCAAAATCAATTCCTTCTACCCATGAATAACCTTTACATACCATTATTGTTTTCTTTCTTACAACTTCTCCTTCTTCATTCAACTTATTCTTGAATACCCACTTTGTTCCTATCACATTCTTGTTTGCAGGCCTTGGAGCTAGTTCCCAAGTCTAATTCTTCTCAATATGATTCAATTCTTCTTCCATTGTTTGTATCGATCCTTCATTCTTGCTAGCATCATCATAAGTTTTTGGTTATATCTTTGATAATAAACAAAATTTTACTTGTTCATTTATCCTTGCAAGTCTTCTCTTGGTTAGTACTCCTTCATTCTTATCTCCAATAATCTAATCTTTTGAATGATTCTTTTGAACATACTTGGCAGGTATTTTTCTTGGATATTCAACTCAGAGGAATATCCAAGAAAAATACCTTCATCAACTCTTGAATCAAACTTCCCCAAAATAGCTTCATCTCTTCTAATGCAACATTTGCTTCCAAAGATTCTAAAATACTTGATAGTTGTTGGTCTTCCATGCCATTTAAATCATAATGGGTCTTAGTGTTGTTCACCCTTAGTAATCCTTTGTTTAGAATATAGATTGCAGTATGAACTGCCTCTTTCCAATAAATATTAGGTAGATTTGCTTCATTCAACATAGTCCTTGCCATCTCTTGAATAGTTCCTTTTCTTTCTTTCCACTACCCCATTCTGTTGATGAGTTATAATAGAAGATAGATGCCTCTTTATTTATACTTGCTTTTACAAAATTCCTTGAAAATAACACATCACAAACCGACCTTAAGGTTAAGAGAATAATATCTCGCCAGAAATTTAAAATAATTTTGATTTTTGTGCCCAGTGGGACTAAGCCACCCCAGGTGGTGACTTGGTCCCACTAAGGCAATTTTACTGGGTGTTGGGAATTAAAGTGTATTTAATGATGTTTAATAGGATTATTCTAAAAAATACACTTAATTAAGGCCAGAAAGTACATTAAAGGGTCATTTAATCATAAGAAAGGGTCAAATTAGTGATGACAAGCCTAGAAAAGCGTGAAAGTTTGTTACAACTCCTTACAACACTTTGAAATAAGACTTGGTAAGTGATAAAAAGAGGTTATTTAAGTGAATTATAATGAAAGGGTCCTAGAAAAGTGTGAAAGTGGGTTACAACACTTCACAACACTTTTACAAGACATCCTAGAATTCTTAATGATTCACAAGTGTCCAAGACCTAACGTGAACGTGTTGACCACATTACAACATTAAATCTAGGAAAAATCGAGCCAAAATCCATAAGAAAGACTCAAATGAACATTTTTTTTTCAACACAAGTTATTTCCCCTTCTATATCCTTTAGCTGAAAGGGTGATCTTTCTTTCAATTCATTCATTGACAACATACTCTTGAATAGAGTATCTTCAGGATCTTCTAGGTTTTTAGGAGATGTAGGTGGCTTTAGATGTGTATGAGGGTTTGATTCCATGTTGGACAACTAAGTATCCTCTTCTTCCATATATTTCCTTTCAACTGAACACTTTTCTTTGATTTTATTCCATGACAACACACTCTCTAGTAGGACAACCTCATACACTACCATGCCTTTAGTAGCCTATGATGGAAGAGTAGTTGGCATTGCTTCCTTAGCCCTAGATTTAGGTGGAGTAGTAAGGATATTAATGATATCTTCTTTGAAGGGGTAGTCCTCTAAGAGGTCACTTGGATGCATCACAGGCCCTTTGATTTTTTGTGACCCTTGACCGAGGCCTTACAATCAAAGATTAAATGACTAGATTTGGAATTTTTTGACAAAATACAGTAGCATTCTCATAGCAGATTAGTTGGGACCATTTCACATATTTAGAGTTCATAGTAATAAAGTTTGACATAATCTTATTGATATCAATATTGACACAAAAAGTGGGCAAAGACTAGCTTGGATTTCATCTTTGTAATGATGTCTATTGTTATGAAGTGATTGAGGGAATTCCCAATCCATTGGAATACCAAATCATCCTAGAACTTGAGAGGCAACCTAGGAAAACAAACCTAGACATGAGAAAATTTATTAAGATCTATTGCGGGGTCAAACCTTGGATTCCACCAACAAAGGGATAAGCTATGTTTTCCATACAATCAAGGGCCCAAAGAGAGGGTCAATAGAAGATCATCTTTAGATGTAAACTTGAATAGGAATAATCCTCCAACCATGGCACTAACCTCAACATTGCCATTTAAATTTCATTTAGCAACAGTCCATTGACGAACCATATCAATGGAAGGGCAAAAGGAATTTTTTTCCCACCAAAGTGTTCTCCATAGAAGAAATAATCCTTTCAACAGTGGATTATAATAGTGTTATATCCATTCTGGAGTTAGACTCAGAAAAAATAGGTATTTCCCACTCGATGGAAACAAAAGAATCTCGAGTTGCACTGATGAGCATATTTTTCCAACCCTTGGGGCCCGATATGACAAGAATCATGAGAATTGCACCAAGAAGTTGAGGTTTCATTGAAAGAGGGTTCCCTAAGGATGGGAGAATATGTGCCAAAAGTATGCCAGTATTTGACAAGGATAAAAGAGGGGGACCGTGAGGTTTCATAAGAGAACCAACCACCATACATAGAAAGGATTTGAAAATTTATAGAGCGGGAAAAAACCAAAAATTTGTGCCTCGTGATTACGAGTATAACCCCTTATGTTGTTATATACATTCAAACATGGTATTTGGAACACATTAAACCAAATTAAGTTGAAAATATGTTTATATTAAGTTGTTTTCAATGTGTTACAATGACATGGAAATGGAGCCAATAACAAATATGTGACTTTATCCAGTTGGAAAAAATAGTCACTAATTTTATACAAAATTATACAAGAACTGAAATCAATATTGATACCTTTATGAAGATATCACTAAATACTAGATGTCTTTTAAAATGTCCAAGAAAACTTGGTTCTCCATGTAAACTCAAAAAAGAGAAATGTTTGCAAAATATTAAATGAAATCAATCTACTTAGTTATCGATGAGTATACCCATACATTTCTTTTATTATTTTGAAAAGATAACTTATAAAAGCTTTGCAAGTATTTTTATAATCATTTGGCCAGCCAACTAATCAAAAACACATTTAAAAATGTACACCATACATAGGAAGACACTCAATCAAAGTTGATTATACCTTTAATTATTCACTTCAAAAGTTATAAGTGTTTATTTTAAATTTGGGATAAACTTATATAATTATAATATCAAAATTCTTTACCCAAATCTAAAAACTAAAATCCATAGGGTTTTGTCAAGCAAGTTTTTCCCTTTATGATTATCCCATGGTTTCTCCCTTTTTTCATACTCTTCAAATGAAGTCCTTCCAATCCTTAATACCCCCGAGAAAAGACATGAAATTTTTAATAAATTTCATGATCCATCATAGGTAGACTACAAATAATGCTCGTATTTGTTGGGCATTTTTTCCCTTAAATTATGCTTTAAAATATGTTGCAAATGTGCCTTGATGTACCATCAAAGCATGGGGAAATGTTCTCATCTAATTTTTAAACATTATTTGCATTATCGTGACGTTGGATTTGATGTCCAAGCCAACAAAGGTTTCACACCACTCATTGATATAGTGATAAAACTTTAACCATTGCATTGATTACATATGGATGTCTTTTCTCTTTTTCATCTTTTATAGCACATGATAATTTGTGTCATGATGATGAATGGTTCTTTTTGAGTGGGAAAATATAATTGGATAGTTGTAGGGGATTATCGAGTTATTAATGACAATGTGGGATGTGCAAGGAGATAGGTGGGAGAAAATAGTGAAAATTCTAGGATCTTTAAAGTTTTGGGGGTTAAGGGTTTAAGATACCTTCTAACCAATGTTAGTGTCAGGGTGTTGAGGATTGGGGGTAAGGCATACTTCATGCTTCAAGAGAATAAGTTCAAGGATCACTATAACTCCAATGCTGAAAAGGAAAATGGAGAAAATTATTGGGAGTCGAGGATCAGAGGTACCGAGGAATTCATACCTTAAGGTATACATATTGGGGGAAGTTCAAACAAGTAATCTTAAAAAGACAACATAGTGTGAGACATCTGGGATCAGAGGTCAAGAGTACCTAATACAAGGTGCCCAAATGAGGACATGTGTGAACTCATGATCCCAATAAGATAGTGTGGTGAAAAGTGTTAGGGATTAGAGTTCAGGGATGACTCATAATAGGTACTTAGGTAAGGGAAAGGAAAAACTCCATCTCCAAAAAATATACTTAGTGTAAAGGGATAAGAGTCAAATTTGTAGAGAATGGGACAATCATGAAATGGGTACTTGGGTAAGGGTTCAAATAATTGACAAGGATAAGGGAAAGAGTGGGGAACATTTGAAAGGGATGAACTTCAAAATTTCAACTAACAACCTACCCAAACTTAGAGAAATGACCAAAAATACCCCACACTTAGAACTTTCTTTGATTTTTATAACTTCCAACACATAATAGGCGCTTTGGATATGAGGGTGAACAACACATATGCAAAATATAACCAAGGGAGAACCATTAGGAAATATCTTAGATCAATTATCTATGATGGGAATAAGAAGGATAAAATGCATAAGGGGCTAGGATTCAAGCACAATTAGATATAGTCAAGTTGGGGTGCCAACAAAGTACAAATAAACATGAAATGGATAATGAAGGGTATCATGTTGTGAGCCAAAATTAACACAAGAGTGTGCCACTTGCCAATATACAATTGTATTAAGTCATTCCATCAAAATGAGACCAAAACAAAATTGGAATCAACATGGGTATACAAATTTAACCATTATAAGTTGCATAATCATACTCATCAACAATTGAAAATTGATATAGAAATAAGTGTAATTTAATCCCTCAAACAACTAAATTAAAGTGCTTATTTATTAATTATTTTATCATTGATTAAATACCTAAATTAACTATTGGGAATTTTTTGTTTCCCTATACTATTATTATTTTTAAGACGGTCCTTCTATTAGAGAGGGTGAGTGAAATTATTTTATCAATGAATAAGAAGTAGTAATTTGGAGATTGCAAGCTTATATAAAATAATCATAGTTGTTGATTTAGGATTTGGCTTTCTAATGACATCTTTGCAAATGTTGAATTGATTTCATTTCATTTGAAAGTTCATACTCACATCATGTAGTAGTCTTTGCTAGTTGGGCGTGAGTATTAACCTATTGAGTTTGGCCTTTTTGTTGTATCTTAAATGAAAACTATAAACAAATATCTTATTCTCTAATAGATAGTTCTTCTAGATTTATAATAATTCCCTTATTTAACACACTAAACCTCTAGACCATTGAAAAATATTAGAGCTTTATAATTGTAGATTTTGTCTACACATTCTTCTTAATCAACAACATGAAGATGATAAAGAATGACACTTTTGACACTTTTACATAGATGCTCAATGGTAAATGACTTCTAAAAATTAATATTGTTGATTTTCACTCATTATTGGCCTATTGATTTGTCTAATAATGTATATTATACAAATATTGAAACATATAGTAGGCTTGCATTGGAGAACTCTCAAATCCATACCTAGTGTACATGGACTACCTCGAACAATGACTTGCATGATTAAGGATTGGTGCTAATGGAGTAGTAAATTGTTTCCAAGCCAACAAATTATACACTCACTTGGATATTTGTTGTTCTTGTGATAGGTGTGATGTTGAAAATGAGCCAAGTAAAAAGTGCAAATAAACACCAAAACAACCTACACCTCAAGATTAGCCTAAGTTGGAAACAACACAAGATAAAAAGCAACAAATGGAACTTTATACCTTGTCTCGAATTGATCCTTTGGTTGGCCCTTCGATCTTTGATGTGTATGCTCCTTGGATGGCACAAGATGCAAGCTAAATGATGTTGTGAGGATGAGTGCAAGTGGATAAAAACATGAAAATGGCTAAGTATAAGTTGAGAAACAAAATTGCAAGAGTTTGGCTAGCAAAATGATCTCTTCAAAATGAGAGAAAAGAGGGGGTATTTATAGGATTTTTGAAATCCTAGGAAATGGATGGTCAAGATTGAGCCACCAAATATCAAGATGTAGGGCTAAGGTGAGTTGAGAACTCACAAGCCCTCACATCTTGACATGTGGCATGTGAAATAGCCCTAAAAGGTGAAGTGGACATGAGGTGGAAGGAGAAGTACATGACATGGATGTACTCCAAAGGACCATAGGGATTTGGTCAAGATCTCCTCATAAAGGAGGTCCTTGTCCCCATGTGGGTGAGAGGACATGCGGAATTAAAAATTCCTCAAATATCCTCATGGGGAGAGGGAAAGAATTTTAAATTCCAAAGGGTGCATTGGGGGATTAAATGTGAATTAAAAATTCACATAGGGAAGTGGAGATGCCTTGTCAAAAAAGAAAAGCACTTAATAGGGTTGACTCAATTAAGTGATTAGGATTGTGCAAGTACTTGATTAGACTGATTAATGAAGATTAGAAGAGAGTTAGATTCCACATGTGACTTGATGTGACAAGTCAAAGATCACATGGGGAAGAGTAATGAAGGATTAGAGGAGGGTTAGGTGGCTAAGAGAGATTAGAGGCCAACTTGCAAAAGTTGGAGGATGTGACACATCCTAATCAAGGATTAGGCATGTGCACATCCTAATGATAGATTAAAGAAGGATTAAGATAAGATAAAAATGATGGAGGATGTGACATGAGGGAATTAAATAAATGGAATATTTATTTAATTCAATTGATGGAAGGAGGATTAAGAAATAAGGTATTATTGATTAAATACCTTAGGGATTTGGTAGAATTAAAGATATTAGTTAAGTAATAGTAGTATTACTTAATTAATGAAAATAAGATGAAAGGGGTGAATTTGGATAAATTAAGTGTCCAAATTTAGACGTCTATAGTTCTTATAATTCATAATCATATGTGTCACTTTGGAGCTTGCACACTATAGTGGAGTTGCTAGGAGAACTTCAACGAAACCCTACAATTTGGAGCTCTCAATTTTATCATACAATGGAGGCTTTGGAATGGTGAGAGGAAAGAAAAAGATTAAATAAAAAAATTAAGGGTCAAGATTAAAGCATGCAATTCACCATGAAGTTGACCATGAAAATTGGAGGGAGGTCTATTTTTTAAAAAGAACCCTCTCTAAGCCCCCCAATATTCTCAAATAACATCAATAATCAGGCATTAAAGATATAATTTATGTACTCTTTAATTTATTCATATCTTAAGAATTAAATGACACTAGATGAGCTTATAAATATTCATATGCTACATCAAGTTTGATTTTGAAGTCTAGGGTCTAAAACAATTCACAATATTCATATTTTAGTATTTTCACTATCGAATAGAGTTGAGAATATTTGTATATGAAAGCTAACAATTCATAACAAAGGAGTTAGTTATAAAATCTTATAATATCAATAATCTTGAACACTAGATCTTCACAATTTTAGTGTTTTTACTCTAAAGATTGTCTGAGTTAACTTGCTCACGAATACTCAATATTATAACCCTCTTGCATAATATCAAACTAGTAGCAATGCAACATGGATGGAAAAGTAGTTGTTCTTGTTCTCAATGTGTTGGAAATGTTTCCTTTAGTTCTCTAACACCATGAGTTGCCCAAATGCAAATATAATTAAAATAGAAAAATAAAACTATGAGTTTGCTTTCATTAAATTATGTAGTGAGCCAATACCCATGGAGCTCTAGTAATTTTTAAGAATTACATAAAATAACACCCAAAGATATTGCAATAATTATAGGAAAAAATAGTTAATGAGCTTATATAGGATTGATGAAAAATATAATTTATCTTCATTTCTTCTTAAATTATGATTGTAACAATACTATAGCCACAATCAAGTATAAGATATATTATCTTGTTCCAAATATGTTTTGGCATCTAATCAAGTATGGGATAAACTTTTTAAATTTTGTTAGAAGAATAGCACCTCCAATCATGTAAGCATAATATGAAGAATCCCAAAGATTGGTATTGACTTTGTTTTTATTCATTTGTATTCTCTCTTCTTTTCTTTCTACACCACTTAAAGGCAACATGACACATAGTAACATAGGTGAGCTAAATTTCTTGAAGAAAAAGATAGGAAGAGTAATGTAATTGTAGGATTATTCTTATAAAAGTTGATTTAGAGACGTATCTTACCATTTATTATTTTTATGGATGATTAGAAAAAGTTTTACACAAATAAGCAAAATATTTATTATATTTTCCATGTATCTTTTTTCTATTGTACTTTATTGTACAGTATCCTCTTTGCTCTTATGTAGTAGATTTTCCCCCAACCACTTGTATTAGACTTGCACCCATACTCATGGTAAATGTTATAAGTTTTGTTTTTGTCCTAAAGTAGTATGTTTCTTGTTTGATAGATGGGGTTATAAAAGATGAAGTAGCTTCCATTTATGCATTAAAAAGTTAAAATAAGAAGAATGTTATGTAAAATTTAAAATTATTTATTGTTTGGGGATAGATTTTATGAAATAAGACAACATAAAGATCACTAATAGACAAAAGTACTAGCCCTTCCAAATTAGATTAAAAAATTATTTGAATGGATATAAAAGAAAATTAAAAAATAACTTTTTTATAAAACAAACAAAATTAAAATGCTAAGATTAACCAAATTATAAAGATTAGAAAAATCCTTACAAAACCAAAAAATAAAATAAAATTATGCTCTAAGGTACCAGTAGTCGCCAGAGCTAACTTACCAATAGTCGCCAAGGCTAACTTCGCGCATTCGTGGAGAGTGCAAAATAGGTCCAATTTCTAATTAGGACCTCAAAAATTAAAAAATGGCTCCTAGGTATTTAAAATGC
Source organism: Sequoia sempervirens (assembly GCA_007258455.2). Lineage (NCBI taxonomy): Eukaryota > Viridiplantae > Streptophyta > Pinopsida > Cupressales > Cupressaceae > Sequoia > Sequoia sempervirens. Next base: position 99,300,785 of record VDFB02047397.1, on the reverse strand, counting down.
ACCTTGTGGAACCCGTAAAGCAAAAGGTGCTCAAAAAGGGTGTTTTTAAACCTCTATCCCTACATCTTTACCACTTCGCCAAGTACCGTTCATTAGACAACCAATAAAAACCCACAAAAATTTAAGGTGTTTTCAATAGTTTTCAATGTGTTTTAATTTTTTTGGTCAACTACACATTCAGTAGTGAACATATATTGGTGTAATTTGTAAATTTTTATTGGCATAATTAAAACAATGTAATGACTAAAATGTAAACGGTTATTGGGGAGTCAGGTGAACAAAGGGTAAACAACAATTGAATCATGGGTGGCAATTATAGGTTTTCCCTTAAAAAAAAATTTCAAATTAATTTAAAAATTACCTACTCCTTGTGAATGTGACAACTACCCAGTACACATTAAATGCCGTTGCCATTTTATATGCAAATGACAGCGAAAACTACCCCACAACATGACCATGTCAATGTGACCAAGTACTTAGCATTTCCATCGCTTCACAACTTTAAGCACCTATTCTTCACATGGGGATGGACCTCTTATCTCTTTACCGCGTATCCGTTGGCTACAGCTTATAAAGATACCACTCCCCTCTCATTTCTTCTATAGCGCTCTCTGCTTCTGCTTCCCTCTTCACAAATCCCACTCTTATTTACATTCACAGAAGTCTGTGTTAGCCGTTTGGAGGTATCCGAAAGTTGCAAATCTCTTTATTGTGATCTGTGATATAGCGGGTGTGGAAATGGCAGGAGCAGCACAAAACAACAGTTATGCCCTACTTTTGGCTGCGATAATGGTGGTAATGATGATATCATCAGTTTCCGCTGCAGAGGCAGATGCGCCCAGCCCATCTCCGATTACAGGCGCTGCTTATTTGGCGGTGGCGCCATCGTTAGCAGGTGGCTTCGTGGGATCTTTCATTGCGTTTCTGGCTTGTCTTTTCTACTGAATGGTATTTCCATTGCCAGGAGGTTTAATCCGATGCCTCTGTTATTATACATGGCTTGCCTTTTTTGATCTCTGTGTGACATAATGGAGTGTGTTTTGCCGTTGATTATCTGGTCAAGATAGGCCACTACTCTTAGTGGTGTATGCAGAATATTTTTTCTATTTTTTTAGCGATTAAGAAAATAAGGGGTGATTCTCAAGGACCTCGTGGATATGTACCGTGTATGCCTTTTCAGGCCTAATTTTTTGTATAATAAATTTGCTTTCAGAGAATCTTGGCTTGATTACTAGGTTCCCTTACATTTTGTAGACCTGCATTAACATTTTCTGTACTAAGGATGCATTCTCTAAATTTTTTCTTAATGAGGCCCGAGTAACTGTCTGTGGAAAGAATCTACACCTTACATTGCTGGGTTATTTGATTTTTTTGTTTTGTGTTTTTGGAATAAAATTGCAGTTTATATTGTCAGGTATTTGTGTGTATCTGGAACAAATGTATACCTTACATTTGTTAGGTTATTTATCTGAGATATTTGGGTGTTTTTGGAATGAATCTACAAAGGTTATTTGTATGAGAAGTTTGGATATTTCTAGAATCCACACCTTAAATTGTTGGGTTATTTGTATGCCATTTTTGGGTGTTTCCAGAATGGATTTAAACCTTGTATTGTTATGTTATTTGTGTAAGATGTTTGGGTGTTTGGGGAATGTACATTTTATTTTCAACTTGTTTGTATGAGATGTTTTGATGTTGCACAGCATTTTTAATACAGATTGATTGGTTGGTGCAAAAATATTTGTTTCTATATAATATGAATTTAACAGTTGTAAGGTAGTTTAGAGATTTAACAGAGTGACAGGACCCACCATGCAGGAGCAGTTTAAATAATTAGGGGAACATTACATCAAGAGGCGTTTTTATGCCTGAAAGAAGGCATCTATTTTCACTGGTACAATTTATTGTTGCATGTTCTGCTCCTAGATATACCTATGTATTCAGAGGTCCAGGTATTTATGCCAGGAATTGTTTCTATGATGTTTGTGAATTTGCAAAATGATTTCTCTCGTTCACATCTGAAGACTAATTGGAGTAAGACATTTTTTTATCCTTTTCTGGAGTTTATTGCTGTACTTTCTGCTCCTTAAAACTCTGTTTGAGTGCATTGTTACTTGTATATTGTTGTCAATTGTCATAATCTTCCAGCTGCCTGGCTGTGACTTGTACTGTCATTAATTTTGCTTTTTGGTAAAGCTGCTTTTTCTGCGGCTCTGCTGGTCTTTATATTATTGTTCTTCGCTATTCTTGTTGCTCATATAAACTAGGGGAGAGGACCCACTATCCGCCAGGGCTAACTGGCACAACTGTAGAATTCAAACCGTACATCGAATTGAAAAGAAAATTTATGGATTTTTTTCATTCACGAGGTAAGTGCTTATAGGGGGGAACCCCTAGTAGCCATTAGGGCTAAAAAAAATGGCTTTTGGGTATTTCAAACACGCCTTGTGGAACTCGTAAAGTGAAAGGTGGTCAAAAAGAGGGTTTTTTAACCTCTGTCCCCTACATTTTCATTATTTTGCCTATACCTGTTCATTACAAATGCAAAAAAAATTAAAAAAAGCCTATTTACAATTATCATTTCACCTATTTCAAGTTACGTTTGTATGCGGGCCCCATCAAAATATCACGTGGGTTCGTTAGGAGGTGGTCCCTTTACTCTCAACCTCATCACATTGAAATGTTCTCCACGTGTTCCATATTCTTTCATCAAACCATGCGTATGAGTTAACCACGTACCCCTTAAGCCTTCATCAAACCACGTGTATGTGTTAACCTAACCACGGGTTGTTGGGTAGCTTTAAGCCCTAAACTCACCATCTCTCGTGATTTCTTTGTAGATTTTTTGTCGCTGCATCCTCTCTCCTGCCGTCGACTTTTGCTCTACGACTACGACGACGACCTTCGGCTTCATTCTGCTGCAGGTAACGTCTCCACCTCTCTTCACCTGCAAGATTGCTTATTCAACAGTGGAATTTCGTTGGGTTCGACGGTGTTTGAGTGCATTTTGGCGTCTTTAAAAATCATTTCTATGTATGGCATTGAGGGTTTGATTGTAATCATTTCTATTTACATGTGACTAGTAGAAAAATGATCCATCGACGGCATCGACATTTTGACTGCTATGCCTTTTTTTGACATTATTCTATGAAGTAATCACATGTAATGTGATTTAAACATAACATTGACGAAATTTTGACCAAGTATAATCATGAAATTTATTGGGTATATAATAAGATACTTAATCTTCAAAGGTTTTTTAATTTAATCTTATATGGTGCTGCATAAAATGTCTCCACCTCTCTTCACCTGCAAGATTGCTTATTCAACAGTGGGTTTTTTTTTGGCGTTGTCAGTGTTTGAGTGCATTTTGGTGTTTTTAAAAATCATTTATGTGTATGGCATTGAGGGTTTGATTGTAATCATTTCTATTTACATGTGACTAGTAGAAAAATGATCCCTCATGAATTATTCTGTCTATGGCATCAACATTTTGACTGCTATGCCTTTTTTTGACATTATTCTATGAAGTAATCACATGTAATGTGATTTAAACAGAACATTGACAGAATTTTGACCAAGTATAATCATGAAATTTATTGGGTGTATAATAAGATACTTAATCTTCAAAGATTTTTTAATTTAATCTTATATGGCACTGCATAAAATGTCTCCACCTCTCTTCACCTGCAAGATTGCTTATTCAACAGTGGTTTTTTTTTTGGCGTCGTCAGTGTTTGAGCGCTACGATTTCTGTTGACATTATTCTATGAACTAATCTCATGTAATGTGATATAAACAGAACATTGACAAAATTTTGACCAAGAATAATCATGAAAATTAATGGGTTATTGTCAAATGCCGGTATAATCAATTTTTTTTGGGTTTTTAGATTTTGCCCCAAATTGTTGAGGGGTTTCAGGATACGAGTTAATGGGGTTAATGGAAAATCCAACTTCCAATCAATTCCCACTTTCTTTGAACATTTGCCTCATTTTTCTCTTTATCTTTTTTCGCACTACACAGGTAAAAATAGAAAAAAAGTGCCCTACAGACACCCAACTTCTGTACTCCATTTGCTTTCCAATTGTCTTTAAATCCACATTCCAGACAGTAAAGAAATATATAAATCTCTCTACACATGGGGACAAATATGTTGCACTTGCAAGTGTTATGGGTTCTTTGACATGGCCAACTCCTCTGTTCTCTGATTATCAGCTACTAGCGATGTAACATTTTTGATACTTCCTTGTTATAAACTTCGTAGCTTCAAGGGATTTTGGATGTTCTAAGTTGATTAACACTTTGGCCTTTGCCAATTTAGGATTCCATCTTTTGTAACTTGACAAACACTTCACTTTTATATTACATAATTTGTGAAGAGTTAAGTGACTGAAACCATTCACATTTATGATCCAGATGATTTTTTTTTTGTATTTGGATTTGATTAATGGGGGTATTAATGGACCCTCGGCCTCAATCTGGGCATTAACCAAGCCCAGTAATGGTGGGACCACTAAAAGGGGGCCCCATTTCCAATAGAGACAAGATCCAAACTTGCGAGCATGATGTCCCAGCAGGAGTATAAAGCGTGTGACTGAACCAGCCCAATGAGACAACACCTCACCTCAACCATTGCACTATGCCTGTAATAGCCAATCCAGTTGATTGTTGTTGTAGCCAGGGTTTTGTGAATGAAGCTATTCCATATTGCAATGGATAACTGCTGACAGCATAGTTATAAATATTAATACTTATTTTTACCATTTAGCTTGCATTGCTACTCTTGTGATATCAATGTTTAAACTTTAGCCTTGTTGAATTCTTCTGTTTAGATTTTTCTTCAAACATGGACCTTAACATATGTAATATGATATATTAAGTAAACACTCTTTCCTATGTATTAAGTACTCAGATTATAATCTGATATATTAAGTAAACACTCTTTCCTACATTTTAAGTACTCAGCTCACAATTTCTAAGAGAAAACAAATTGGGTACTTGTCTATGCTGCAAAGTTGGTCTTTGATTTCTGCTATATTACGAGAATAAATGTTCTTGGGTGCATGATAGCAACCACAACCAGTACAGTACATTAAATTTGATATCATTAAGCACACCTCAATCTTCTCAAAGTAGATCATTACTCCACCCTTTGTACCACATGGTATGTCTATTACCTGTCAACCGAAACAATGAAAGATTAAGATACAAAACAAATTTCTCAAATTCAAAATTTCAATATCAAATTGGGCTCCAAAGATAAACATTTGAAAATACTTCAAGAATTTTAGACAATTCATGAACTGAGAACTCTTTTTTATTTCATGCCAACCTAACATTTGTACAATATAGTTAACATTTGTTCTTGCAGCTTAGATAAACCATTACCAATTTATTACTCTTTTGGATGATAAGGGGAAGATGTTGGGGGTAAGGTGGAACTTTTAAAGATAAATAATGAAAACTAATTACATTATATTTATGTGTAAAAGTTTTATGTCCAACTTATAATCACTTAATTCAATTTTAAAAGCATTTACTGAATGAGAAAGGAAAAGTATAAGCATCACTAAGACAACACAATGCAGTTATTATACCTTTAGCCAATTTGTGTTTTTATTTTCTCAAATTTAATTACAAACTTCAAGGGAACTACATGAATAAACATCAATAGAAGTTATACAATTGAAGGAACCTATTGCATTGCATAAAGAATTACAAACATATATTTTCCAACTTTCAAGATAAGCAATTATATATATATATATATATATAGTAATGCCTTGTAGTGTTTCATCATATAGATATATATCTATATAAGAATGTACATATGTAATCTGATATATATATATATGTATAATCTTATATGGATAATAAAGGTGAAAATGAGGAAGAAAATTGTGGGTGATGATGAGTATATGGGTTAAATCTGCCCACCAACCCGTGGTTAGATTAACACATACACGTGGTTTGATGAAGGTTTATGGGGCACGTGGTTAACTCATACACATGGTTTGATGAAGGAATATGGGGCACTTGGAGAACATTTTAATGTGATGAGGTTGAGATTAAAGGGACCACCTCCTAGCGGACCCATGTGATATTTTGATGGGGCCCGCATGCAAACATAACTTGAAATAGGTGAAATGATAATTGTAAATAGGCCTTTTTTCATTCAACACACCATTGTTTGGCAGGAAAATACAAATGTGAAAGTCAATCACCACAATTCAATGCATTCAATATACACATTTGAATGATTTTCTAAGAGGCAATTTCCAGTGTCATTTTCATTACGAATTCTCCTATGCTTTCATTGCATATCCTCTACAAAATTCACGTCCGTACATATAACAAAACATAAAACATTTTATAATTCATATGTACGACTGAATTTATGCAAGCCACCTATTTTGTCAATTACACCAAATATAAAATTGATTTGATATAAGCCACGACAGAACTTAGGCATAATTGGCTACTGCAAAATGAAATGACATATTGTTTCCCACGAAGATTCAATTTGCACATTCCAATGATTTTATAAGAGGGAATTCCTTGTATATCCTTTGCAAAATTCAGAGCTTACTAAGGCAACCTATGCACATTCCTCTTAAAAGGGAGCTTATTCATGTTGGTACACCCAAAATAACTAAATTCATGTTTTTATTTATTAGTATACCGGATTTACATTTATGTTGTCTATTTCATTATTCAATATAATCTTTTATATTTATGTACTCAGTGTCTACATTATTTTTAGCCATACAAAATATTCAGTTTTGACTTAGCTGTTCAAATGATCATTATCCATTATGTAATCATATCACTTCAATATATTTATCTGTTTTCTTCCACTTATTTTATGAGTTTCAATAATTAGATTACATATTTGTATATACATATACATATACATGTATATACAAATATATATACACATGTATATGCATATGTATGTATGAATGCATATGTATACATGTATATGTATATACATAGACATGTATATTTATATAGATATACATATATTTATTGAAAGTTGTGGCACGAAGTATATGCACAATACACACTATCAAATAGATTTGTGCAACAGTTAATAAATATATGTATATGTACATGTATATGCATATAGATATACATGTATACACATACATATATATGTATATATATGTCCTTTCTATTGCACTCTGCCATGTATGGTGCCATCATATGTAATACACACTGTTATTTTCAAGTTCATACCAAGGATCAAAACATTGTGGATTTTAATGCTCCAATCAAAACTCTTATTGTTGTGCATGCAATATTGTAAGGATGATTTGATCTAGGAATGTTACGAGTACCGAGTATTACCCCCATTTATTACAATTATTTTGCAAGCAAGTGGGAGCGTGGAGAGGTGAATCAAGTATGTGGATTATCAACATACCAACAAAGCTATGTTTGGTAACACAATAAACTCTATAGGGACATTTTGCTCTGAATGCTTTATGATATGTTTACATTTTCTGATATACATATGTTCATAAATATATATTTTCTTATCAGATGCTTATTTGATTGGAGGAATATATTTATTGGCATTGGTCTCTTAATGGTAGGCATGCGAGGACCTCTCCGCAATCAACAAAAGATATTCAACGTTAATGATAGGTAAAGTCTACGACTTTACTTTGGCAATGACCTAGTAATACTAAAAAATGTGTCTTTTTATATATATGGCTGAAAGTTAGATGAAATGAGTAAATAGTATACAATAATAATGAGATTAGTTAGTATTAGATTAATTATATATTTGCATGTATATACATATATATGGTTATGCGTATATGTATGTACATATATAGCTATATATATGTGTGTGTGTCTATGTGTATATTTATAATTAATCTGATAATTAACATGTAGTTTCATTAATTTTTGATACTGATAATTGATAAGAATATATCATTGTCTTCATATGCCTTCATCAAACCACACGTATGGGTTTACCTAACTGCTAGTTGCCGAGCATCTTTAATCCCTAACTCATTATCTCTAGCAGATTTTTTGGCAGGTTAGTATTTGGAGACAATCATATATTCTTATCAGATTGTGTGTGTATATATATATATATACATACAATCTGATAAGAATATATTATTGTCTGCAAATATATATATATATACAATCTTATAATATAATATCACTATCTACAAAAAATATATCGTTGTCTGCAAATTGTGTTTGCAAACAAAGTTTTGTGATTATTTTTTATTGACAAAGACTGAAACATAGTGTAATTAGTGAGACCACAGAAAATAGAAGGCTGAAACCATCATCAAACATATAAGGCATACAAATTTGAGGTTCCAATAACAAACAATAGTAGCATTAGGACATTTTATAATCATATCATAGTTATATTTTGAATCAAACTGCAATAATTGATTGGGTGGTGCAAGAGAAAAACATGGCTCGAACATACTTGAAACATATGAAAATATTACTCAAAGCTTGTATTGATCTTCTCCCCTTAAACATATGTGAGGTTTGAAACATAATTACATCAACATTATCACATCTTATAATCATATCACAATTATAAATTTAAGTAGATAAACAGATCTGATTTGCAAACTAGATCATCAAAATATACTGCTACATCGATCAAAAAACAAAATTGAATATGCACATAATCAATTGTCCATATTTCTAGGAAAAGGAGGTGGCGTGATATATCCGCCAATAGCTGAGTCAGGTCCACTTGTAGGAGGTGATACTTGGTTAATACCTGATTGAAGGCATGTTGCTATTTGAGCAAGTAATGCCTAGCCTGCATCAACAGTCAATCCCATTTGTTGTGAGCCACTCCCAACCTGCATATTGTTGATAGCTGTAAAGGTTGGTGACAAAATGCTCATCATATCAAGCAGGATAGGATGTTAGGAGGGTATAGGATCCCCTACTGTAGACTTACGTTTTCTCTTCTCTACTTGTTTTGCTTTCTTTTCTGCTACCTTTTGTAGACGTTTAGCCTTGGCCTGCTCCTGTCTAATGGATTTCTCTCGCATTCTTATCATTTTCTTCTCATCTTCTATCACTTTCCTTGCTTGCTTCTCAGCCCTTGTTGCTTCCTTTAGAATTTCTTCTGCTTCACGATATGCCTTTCTCCGCAACATCTGCTCCTTCTTACGTTGCTGCAACTCCTCTTGCCTTTTCTTCTCTGCCTCTTGTTGGCTGAAAAATTCGATGAAGGCATCAGATGTTAGTACTTGGGACTGCCTACTAAGGTGAAGCACTCCCAAACGACCTCTCCGTGATGTTCCTTGCACCCTCTGCACTGGAAGTTTCAAGAATTTTTTGTTTGGTCTTGTTGTTTGTGATCCATCATGTGGGGTGCATGGCACAAACCCAACTTCCTCCTCACTAATAGCATTGTCATCTTCACTTTGAGCATCTCTATGCTCTTGCCAATTCCTTGTAGTAGTGAAGTAATGTATTACTTCAGCTGGATCAACGTGTGGTGGGGAAGGCATAGAGAGGTTGAATTCTTCCTTAGTTGGATTTATTTGCACTCCAAGGTTTGTGGCTGCTTCATGCATCCATTCTGGATGGCTAACTTGAGTTGAAAAACTAAGGCCTGCTAATATAGTGGCTATATCTTCAGTGCAGGGTGCAATAACTGGTTGAACTTCTGGTTGGAAATCTGCAAAAACTTGTTGGATTTCTGATTGAATGTGTGTTGTAGTTTCATCACCCCCATTGCATTTTGCTACAACATCACGTGCCACTTCCCTTGCATCATATTCCCTCACAAAACCATTTATTACATCCTCATTGTAACCAAGAATATGAAAGCATGTCTCTGCTGCAATAACATCGTTTTTAGTTTCCATTGTGACTATTTCATCTTTTGTTGTAGGAGTTGCAACATCATCTTCAACAACATAGCCCTCACTTGGCCCCATGTCGTTAAGGGTTGACCGATTAAGAGGCGAAATTCTTGTTTTGCGGAACCCACTAACAATGTTGCTTGGTTTGAAGGCTTTTCTGAAAGATTGGCTTGCAAGAGTTGCCAACTCTTCACGTCCAATATCAATATGCAGGTTTGCAGCTTGCCAAATGGTTCTTTCCTCTCTGAAATATGCCTTGAATGGAGCAAAAACGTTGACATCCAATGGCTGCAACTTGTGACTGGTATGAGCAGGCAGCATTAGCAGGTCTATTCCTTATTTTTTTGATTCTTCAATGGTCTTGAAAGCCACGTGGCTACCATGACCATCAAAAATGAGAAGTGCCCTATTTTCCAGTGAAACCCCACCGGGGATATTAGCTGCAAAATGATCTAACCATTTGACAAATAGTTCCTTTGTCATCCACACATGTTCTTGGAGTACCATCAATTCCCCTACCTCACAATTAATGATATAGTTATGCATGTGCCTCTGTGATTTAAACAAGTAGAACCTGAGAATGCTTATCCCAGCCGCATTTACACAAGCTAGCACTATGATCCACTCTCTACTTTTTGAAACCAAATGTGGTACACATTTTGTACCCAATTTGGCAATAACTCTCATGCCACAGTTCCTACCAACCTGAATACCAGTCTCATCGCAGTTCCATATTTGACTTGCTCCATAGTGGCTAAGGTTGATCAGGTTCTCGAGGTTGTTGTAGAATGCTTGCACAACAGAAGAACAAACCATAATCACTCTGTCACTGTCCACTCCTTTAGCTGTTTTGATTATCAAATTTGGGTGCCTTCTTCGAAATCCTGCCCACCATGACCTCCCAAGGACCCCATTTTTGAAAGGATTGGGTTGACTTGCAGTTATTTGGGCAACTATGGCTTGTAGTTGATTTACTTGTAGTCCGTGGCCCAGTTTTTCCATGTCCTTGCACCATTGGACAACTTCAGTCTCCTCCTCTTTAGTTAAAATTGTACGTGGACCGCTCCTCTTCATGGTGGTTTGTCCTAACAGCCACGCCCTCAAACTGCTAGGTGGCATACCCCACTTGATTGCTGCTGCCCTGATTGACATGTTGTGTTCTTCAACACTCTTAACTGCTCCTTCCATATCAACATATGTCCACTACCTAATGGGTATAGGGGAGAGAAGTTGCACAATAGGTTGAACATTTGGCTGAACAGGAGGTTCGGCTTCTGTTGTGTTGGTGGCTTCGTTTGTAGAGTTGGGAACATCTTATGGGTTGGGATTTGCATGAACTTCCTCATCAGGTTGTGTTTCAATGAAGTGCACCCCACGAGTTACTCTAATTGCACGTTTTCCTCTTCCTACAATCCTTGTAGTCCTTCTAGCAAGTGTTATAATTTTCCACTTAACCTGCATAGACAGTAAAAATTGAATAACTTGTTAGTGCAACAAAGAATATATGATTATCTACATATATATATATATATATATATATATATATATATATATATATATATATATATATATATATATATACAATCTGATAAGAACATATCATTCTCTGCAAAAATATATATTCAATCTGATTAGAACATATCATTGTCTATGAAGCTTCATGTGATTAAATTTCATGATTATATTGGCATTTTATAGTATACCCATTAAATTTCATGATTATACTTGGTGAAAATTCAGTCAATGTTATGTTTAAATCACATTACATGTGATTAGTTCATAGAATAATGGCAAAAAAAAGTATAGCAGTCAAAACCTGGATGCCATAGACATAATAATTCACGAGGGATCAAATTTCTACCAGTCACATGTAAATAGAAATGATTACAGTCAAACCTTTAATACCAAAAAAAACCCATTGTTGAACAAGCAATCTTGTAGGTGAAGAGAGGTGGAGACGTTTTATGCAACTCCATATAAGATTAAATTAAAAAATCTTTGAAGATTAAGTATCTTATTATATACCCAATAAATTTCATGATTATACTTGGTCAAAATTCCGTCAATGTTCTGTTTAAATCACATTACATGTGATTACTTCATAGAATAATGTCAAAAAAAGGCATAGCAGTCAAACCATCGATGCCATAGACAAAATAATTCACGAGGGATAATTTTTCTACTAGTCACATGTAAATAGAAATGATTACAGTCAAACCCTTAATGCCATTCACATAAATGATTTTTAAAGATGCCAAAATGCACTCAAACACCGTTGAACCCAACAAAAATCCACTGTTGAATAAACAATCTTGCAGGTGAGAGGTGGATCTAATTTCTACCGGTCACATGTAAACTCTACAAGGCTTGATATGAGTAAATAGTACATGGCATGACTATATATATATATATATGTATATGTATGTATGTATGTATGTATGTATGTCTACAGTTTGATAAGAATATATCATTGTCTTTGCAGAAAATGATATATTCTTATCAGATTATATATGATGTATGCATGTATGTATGTATACAATCTGATAAGAATATATCATTGTATTTATAGAGAATGATATATATTCTTACCAGATTATATATATATATATATATATATACAATCTATTGTGATGAAACCCTACACATTCTTATAAGATTATATATATATATATATATATATATATATATATATATATATATATACAATCTGCTATGATGAAACCGTACACGACATGATATATATATATATTTGTCTGCAAATTGTAATCCAAAAACTGGTCAATAAATTGGGACAAAAACTGTATACCCATTCAACTTCATGATTATTAAAGAGGGATTCAGAATATAACTGTGATATGATTAAAAAATGGGCAATGTTGTTGTTATTATATTTGATGTATGGTATAATGTTGCTATTATTATCTTTGATTTATGATGAATGCAGGTGAAAAAAATATAACTATGATATGATTAAATAATGGATAATGCTAAGTTGAACAACTGACTGAAAGAAAAATTATTGGTATGCCTGAAATAATGTAAACACTAAGTACATAAATATAAATATAATGTAACTTATTTAAATAATGGATAATGCTAAGTTGAACAATTGAGTGAAAGAAAAATTATTTGTATGCCTGAAAATAATGTAAACACTGAGTACATAAATATAAAATATTATATTGAACAATGAAATAGACAACATAAATGTAAACATTATGCCTGATAATAATGTAAACACTGAGTATATTGAATAAATAAAACATTATGCCTGATAAATATAAAAGAGTATATTGAATAATGAAACAGACAACAAAAATTTAGAACAATATGCTTGAAAATAATGTAACTAGTGAGTACTTAAATATAAAAGATTATATTGAATATTGAAACAGACAACATAAATGTAAAACAAAGAGGCTGAAAATAATGTAAACACTGAGTACGTAAATATAGAAGAGAATATTGAATAAGGAAACATACAACATAAATGTAAATCCAGTATATTGATAAATAAAAACATGAATTTACTTATTATGGGTGTACCGACCTCAATAAGCTCCCTTTTAAGAGGAATGTGCAGAAGTTTCCTTAGTAAGCTCCGAAGTCTATAGAGGATATTCAGTGAAAGCAGAGGAGAATTTGTAATGAAAATGACCTTGGAAATTCCCTCTTATAAAATCATTCAAATGGGTAAATTGAATGCATTGAATTGTGGTTGTTGAGTTTCAAATTTGAATTTTTGTGGGAAACAATCTGTCATTTCATTTTGCAGTGGCCATCGATGCCTGAGTTCTGTTGTGGCCTTTAGGAAATCAATTTTATATTTGGTTTAATTGTCAAAATAGGCGGCTTTATTAAATTCAGTCAGATATATGAATTATACTATGATTTTTGGTATATTAGGGAGCCTTACACCATTAACTGTTTATGCAGGTACCAGAAGTAGATGGAGTTAATGCATGAAGATGTCAAGGGAACTGTGGGTGAATGTGCAATTGATAGCTCATAAAGCTGATCAATGTTTTGTATTATGTCAGAATGTGCACCATTAACTATTTATAATGTTTTAAATTATGTGACATTGTGCACCATTAACTGTTTATGTATAAATGTAAATACAATGCACTAGAAGCTTTAAGCCACTTGCATAAAGTGGTTATTGTAAACATCATTGTACTTTATTTAATTCATAAATGACTTTATTTTGTGCAAGTTGACTTGTGTTGAAAACATAATTGCACCAATATATGTTTAAATTTGTTTTTTTTTGTTGGTTGGTTACAGACTAAGTAGTGAACATATACTGGTGTAATGTCTAATTTTTTATTGGCATAACTCAAACATTTTAATGACTAAAATGTAAACGGATATTGGGGGGATAGGTGAACGAGGAGTAAACAACAATTGGATCATGAACGACAATCGAGGGTTTTCCCCTAACTAAGGTTTTGGCTTCTGGGCAATTTGATCAAGTGCGGGAGCATTGGATATGCACGTGGAGGTCAAAAAGTCACCTTTTAGAGGTGTCATCTGTTTGCCGCCACCTAATGTCCCAATATCCGCCCGCTATAATTTCAATCAATTATAGCTGTTTTAGCACTTAAAATCCACTCAAATAATTCACTTTAGCACTTAATGAGTAGTTATTGGTGTTTTTGTAATTATGAATTCAATAAAATAAAGTTTTTTAATGGATCAAAGTGAATTTTTTTTGGGGGGGTTAAGTGAGCATGGAGGTGGCAATAATTCAATGGGGGATGGTAATTGGGTCCTTTCCCCTATAGAGTAGTTATATTGTGAAGTATATAAGGGGTGGATTCATGATGTATGTCGTAAAACTACATAGGGCTTTTAATTTTATGCTTGCTTTTTTTATTATAATAGTGACTAGTTTTTTATATAGTGGTTTTGTGAGATTTTTGTTATGTAAGATATAGTGGGTCATTGACTTGGTATTAGAATTATAACTTTATCAGTGCAATTTTTGTCTTTTAAGATATTATTTTGTTTTATGGTATTTAAAAATAATAATTTGCAATGTTTTATGTTTGGACTACAATTAAATTCTATTGGTCTTATGTAAAAGAGATTGAAAATGCTTTGTTGAATGTTGTTTTAATCCTAAAAACATAATTTGTTACTTTGGTTAGTGTGTTAAATAAGCAAATGATGTGTGCTAAGACTATATATTTTGATTTTCACACAAAGTGAGTTAAAACAAACGCATAAAGATGTAGGGTGTGCACTTTCTCTCTTACATTTGTCCCCATTATTGACATTTCGTAAAAAAAATTGAAAATGTTTTTTTGTAAATGCTTTGTTAGTCCTGAAAATACAATTTGTTACTTTTGTTTAGTGTGTTAAATAAGCGATAATGAGTGTTAAGACTATAAAATTTGACATTCTTTCAGTTGCGTCCCCACTTTGGTATATGCTAAAAATTTGTATGACTAAGACTATATATATATATATATATATATAATAAGAGATAGCAGATTTCCACAATCCATATAGAATGTTGGTAAATTGTTTCTTGATTTTTGATTGTGTAATTTTTTCACTTTGGGATCCATCATAGGATGAAATAGAGAGCTAAAGGAGAAAAAATGATAAGTTTGAAGACCAAAAGATTAGATATAAGGAACAAAGACGAGGAAAGGGAGGGAGTTTGTAACGCGAACCAAAGAAAAGAGAAGAAAGATAGACCAATGAGATTAGAGGAACAAAAACTTAATAAAAAACTAAAAAATAAAATTAAACTAACCAATAAAAATGAAATTGATACCAAAATGGAGGATGAAAAATACTCCAAGAATAATAATAAAGTTCTACTAAAACAAAAAATAATAAATATTAAAAATAGAAAAACAATTTTTTTTTTGAAAGGCCACTTAATATTTATAAAGACACATAATTGAAAGGGGATTTTTATTAGAAAATTTTAATAAAAGAAACAAAAGGCTAACAAAATAACAAAAAAATAGGAAGAAATAAATCTTGAAAATAAAATAAAATAAAATATGCTATCAAATATTGGTTACATAATAATATAATAGAAAACGAAAGCTAACATAAAAACAAAAAAATAAAAACACAAGCTAAAAAATTAAATGACCAAACTAATAAAGACTAAAAGTATAAAATAAAATTGAAACCAATTTTAAGTCAACAGCCAGAAAAAAATGGCGGAGCGGAGGAGTGACCGTTGCAACCATAGAACATAGGACGCTCGAGGGCATGAAAAATCTCAGACCAGGTGGCCTTACAACCAAAGGAATAGGGGTTGTTTGTTGAATCCTCCATGGTGTGCACCATAGCAAGTATGGAAGGCTCTAACAATAGGTGGCAATGGCTCGTTCAATAACTAGAAGGAGGGAAAGGAGCAACAAGCCATTTCAAAGAAAAAAAGGGGATATGCTAATATGCGTTTAACCGAGCCAGTGGACTTTAGAAGGGTGGAAAAGAAATTTTGGAAGCCAAAACGGCAAGGCGACTCGACATCACTGGACTAGGTAAACCCTACCCTCGAAAACACCATAATGGTTTCCTTAATGGTAGATGGTCAAGCTTGGAGTGAGTCTGTGAGTGAGTTAAAGGAGAAAACCTTTTTCATGAAATGGAGTGGTCCATGGCCAACTTTTAGTCGGGTGAGAAACTGGGTTAATGAGCATTTGGGAGTGACTATTGTCCTAAAGACACTCCCAAATGGATTTCACTTGGTCATTTTCCCAACTCCTTTAGACAAGGAATGGATTCTGAATAGTGGTCCTTTCTTAACGAGGGATAAAGGGTTTTACATTAAGGATTAGACAACAAATTTCAACCCTATAGTAGAATCCATTTCTGAGGTCCCAATCTGGATTAGATTATATAACCTACCTCATGAGTATTGGGACCTTGAAAACCTTAAGATGATTGGCAACAAACTAGGCTCTTTCATTAAAGCAGATGAAGCCATAGCCAACAAGGACTTCAATATGTACGCCCGCATCTATATTTATGGTAAGTGATACATCCTCTTCTAGCCATGGTTGAACTAAAATCAGGAGAGGGAACTTGGAAGCAAATGATAGAGGTGGGAGAGTCGGTTGAAATGTGCTCTAGTTGTAAAGGGGTGGGACATCCAGTAGGGGAATGCAATCTATTAAAGAAAGGTAAGGGTTTTAAAAAAAATTCCCTAACGGACATATAAATGTCGAAGGAAAATGACTTTCAAGTGAAAGATAGTAGTTTTCTGGAAGCAATGTCGAGGAGTCAAGTTATTTGGGTTAAGGATAATGAGGGTTGGAATAAGTCTGATTTGAACCTAAACTTGTGGGCTAACTCTCAAGTAGTGGAAAGATGAGTGAGCACACTAGGAGTGAGGGAGTTAAATGTGGAAAGGCCAAAGGATTCAAAGACTAAAGGACTTCATGAAAATGCTTCAATGATAGCTCAGTTAGGAAGGGAAGTAATCTGGGAGGAAGCCTCTGAGTTAGGGGTTAGCAACACGGTGGTTTTGGGGGAAGATCTCAGGGGAGCCAAGCTCCAAGAAACTAGGAGCTTAGCCCTGGATGGTGAGCTAGAGAAGGTTGACCAAGCTTTAGCAAATCCAAAAGTAGCCCCAACAACAGAAAGTCCCTCTAGCTTTTCAATGAAAAGGAACAGTGCAATGAGAGATCTCACAGGTGAATTGAGAAAGGAGAAACTAGGAGAAGTGGTGGAAAGTAGGCAGTCTCCCATCAAGTCACCTCGGACATAACACTTGCTCATAGAGGATTTCAATTTAAATTTTGATACAAAGGAGCTTGTATTTAAGGATATACAAATTTCTCCCATAAGAAACCTAGAAAGGTCCCTTGAAGAACAAAGAGAAGAAGGAAGCCCTTTTGATGATTTGGAACTGGAAATTCCATCAGAAGAGGAAGAGGTGGGTGGTGACGTTTTGGGTTTAACCTCAGAGGTGGGAATAAGAGACAAAAGAACCCTAAAGAAAACTTCTGCAAAACAGTGTAAGGTAAAGATTGGCGAGAAGAAAAAAAGATGCCCCAAACCAATTAGGGTCAAACTGGAAATAGCTAGAAGTGCAACAAGCAAGAAAAAATTGAGATCGAGAAAAGGCTATGCCTTTTCCCGGGAGAAATGAAGGTCCTTTTGTGGAATGTTAGGGGTTGCAATGCCCCTGACAAGATTCGGTTGATCAAGAGATGTCTCGATCAAGCAAGACGAGATTTAGTTATGTTGCAAGAGTTAAAATTGAGTGGTTTTGAGGTTGAAGTGTTTGGAAAATGTATGAGTTTATGGAAATATTGTTTAGTGGAAGCTACAGGGGCCTCAGGTGGTCTAGGAATATTCTTTAAAGAGGCAATGATGGAAGTCCAGGTTCTTAGACTGGAAAAATCTTGGCAGTGGGTTAACATTATTTCCAAGCAACTTTTCACAAACTTCTCCTTGATAAATGCTTATGGACCAAACAATATATCAGAAATGAGATGAATCTAGGGGGAGATCTCAGAGTTGCTATCTGCTAATGGAGACCAATTGTTTTTGTTAGGTGGATATTTCAATCCAATTCTTTGGCCATCAAACAAACGTGGGGGTCTTGGCTAGTTGAATAAAAAGAAAAAGGACTTCAATGACTTTGTAACTAACAATGGCTTATTTGAGATCCAATTCAAAAATGGAAACTATACTTGGACCAACATAAGGTCAGGTTTTTTGAATATCACTGAAAAGCTAGATAGGTTTTTTATTGCAGGCAATTGGGCTAATTACAAGTGGGCCCTCCAAGATGAGATCCTCCCAATAACAGGGTCAGACCACTATCCGATCCATGTGCGTATTCAAGAGGAGGAAGCACATGATCATTGTCCTTTCAAATTTGAGAAAATGTGGTTTCAAGAAGAGGAGTTTTTGGAGTTGGTTGCAGGATGGTGGGTAAATGCACCCCTTAGAAGGGGAAATAAATCGTTTGTGTTTTTCAAAAAGTTGCAATATATAAAGGAGCAATTAAAGAAGTGGAATAGGGAAGTTTTTAAAAATATTTTCTCAGAAAAACTCTTCCTAGAATGAGAATTGGGAATGTTGCACACAAAATTAATAGAAGAAGGTCTGAGTGAGGATGATTTTCAATCTAAAAAGGAGCTAAATAAGCATTACGCAGAGGTGTTAGCTTGGGAAGAAATTTTTTGGAGGCATAAATCAAGAGAGACTTGGTTGAAGGAGGGTGATAGAAATACAAAATTTTTCCGTAATGGAGTCAAGGCTAGGAGATCCAGTAATAAGGTTTTTTCGATACAGGATAAGCAGGGCTCGACTCTTACAAAGAAGAAAGCTATTTGTAAGGAAGCGGTAAGTCATTTCTTTGAAGCCTTTCCCTATAGTCAAACTGATGTCTTGCAAGAAGATGAAGTGCTGAAAGTTTTTCCTAAATGTGTGTCAGAAGCTCATAATATTGTACTTACAAAAGAAGTCACTATGGCAGAAGTTAAAACGATTTTTTTTCAGTTTTGGAGGGGACAAAGCCCCTGGTCCGGATGGGTTTCTGACAATTTTATTTCAGAAACTATGGGATGTTGTGGCTTTCAAATTATGGGAAGTGGTAGAGGAATCTAGAAGAGGGGGTTTTGTGCTAAAAGACTTTAACAACACCTTCATAGCCTTGGTCCCCAAGAAAGAAGAAATCTTATCTTTCAATGACTTCAGACCTATTACTTTATGCAATACGGTGTATAAGGTAATCTTGAAAGTGATGGCAAACAAATTGAGGGAAGTTCTGGACACGGTGATTTCCCTAGAACAAATTGGTTTTTCCCCAAACTGATCCATTTATGAAGGTATTATCATCGCACATGAGGTGGTTCATTCCATCTAGTTAGCTAAAACTGAAAAAATGTTGGTGAAGTTAGACATCCGGAAGGCTTATGATGAAGTGAATAGAAATTTCCTTTTAAAGGTCCTTTGTAGTATTGGTTTCAGTGAAGATTGGATCAAATGGGTGGAAAGCTGCCTAAACACTCCACGTTTCTCGGTTTTACTCAATGGTAGCCCTCAAGGTTTCTTTGATTTTGAAAAAGGAATTAGACAAGGGGATCCTATTTAACCATTCCTATTTATAATTATGGTTGAGGCTTTGGGTAGGTTGATCACCAGAAAGAGAGAGGAGGGTGGATGTAAGGGTGTTAAGGTTGCTGAGGGCCTAAATCCTTTGTCTCGTCTGTAATTTGAAGATGACACTATAATAATGGGAGATGCCTCCTTTAGGGAATCACGATTGATGAAAAATACTTTGGATAAATACAACAAAGCTTCAGGTCAATGTATTAATTGAAAGAAATATGAAATCTTCTTCTTTAACACCTGCTGTAAAAAACAAAGGGAAATTTGTTCCATTTTGGGAATGAAGACGGGCTCCCTTCCAGGGAGGTACCTAGGCATTCCCTTGTTTGGGGGAGCAAACAAAGTGAATATTTGGAAAGATCTAGTTGATTGCTATTTAAAGTGCATGGATGGCTGGAAAAACAAATGGCTAACCTCAACTGGTAGGATTTTATTGCTAAAATCAATTATCTTAGCTATTCCCATTTTTTCCATGATGTGTCTTAAAATTCCTAAGAAGATTGTAAGGGTTATAGGCTAGAGAATGAGGAATTTTTTTTGGAATGGAGCACCTTGAAGATTTTTCCACCTCATTTGATGACCAACTCACCATACATCAAGAGCCACTTTTTAGTGATCCATTTCAAGGAGTGTTAGAATTATTTGATCCCATTGAAATAATCTACAATCCATTGACCAATGATCATATTGAAAATTTCTCTGCATCACCTAATGAGTTAGAGAACATATCCCAAGAATTTATTCCAAAGCATAATCAACATCTTTCACCAAGGTCTAGCAATGGTCCTTTCCAAGACATGTTGACACCCTCTGACCTCATGGTAATAGATACTAAAGGGATCCTCAGCTCAACATTTGACCTAATTCCACCCAAAGATCAAGAGGATATTGAGCCACTTCCCATGAATAATGATAATGTCCAAGAACCCTTTGTAAGCAATCTGTCCTTTGAAACTGACCCATGTCAAGAACTTGATCCAAAGCATGTCAAAAGCAATTCCAAAATTAATCAAGATCAAGAATTCGTATCTCCAAGATACTAAAATGATCTAATGGACACTCTCCTATCTATACAAGATGTCACAAATGATGATCACATCCACATAACACATATTACTCCATCTACCCATGAGATTATTTCTTTGGATGAACACGCATATGATCTTCATTTAGAATAAGATTCCTTTACTCCTGACATTATTACACAAAAAGAGCAGGTTATTAATTTCTACAGTCAAACTAAATTATCAATTGTAGGATCAGATATATCCCAAATTCAGACTAAGGACATCATGTATGAAGATATCTAGCATTATCCACTCAAGGAAACATGTCAGACATAATAGGATATTCTAGAGTGAGCAGAGCAACAAATTGAAATAACATCATCTACAGTAAACATTTATCAGAGAAGGCTTACTAAACAAGACATATCAAAACAAGCAGAATCAAGGAAAGAAGGTGCCACTACCACCATACTAGGGGCAACTATGTCTCAAGCAAACATCAACATGGGGAGCACGAAGAATCCTTATGATGAAACCGATGTCAATACTACAACTAGCCATGTCACAAATCTTCATCCACTCATCACCCCATCGATGAATTGGGACCAAAATCAAAAGAAATATTTGAATCAAAGTACAAAGAATATCATCAAAGAAAAAGAAGCTAAGAAGCATATTAGACAAATCAAACACAAATGGATACCAAAGAATACAAAGAAATATTATCCTTATCAAACTCCATTAGTCAAAGAAACTATGGGAAAAAATAAGAAATGGAAAAGTATCCATCAAAGAAGTCCACAAAAGCAAAAAAAAGCATCTCAAACAATGTACAAAGTATATCAAACAGTTGGTCCTAATTCCATGCACACTTTCGTATCCACCCATCATTGCTCATCTTCCCAAGTTTGGAGAGTCAAATGTTCCAAACTATCAACCAATCCATTTTTTATCCCTAAACAAACTCCATCCACGCCTCCACACATGATATCCAATTCTCACATTGATCATGTATTGGCAATGACCCTTCATTATAAGGATTCAAAAGGCACTCTATCACAATGTGTGCACAAAAATAAAGTTAACTCTAGTATCAACAAAGCAGATCAAGAATCTCAAAAGTAGCATTCAAGTGCACGTATCTTAGCAAAACAGCTTCTTCAAACAGGATATCGATGGCACATTATGATAGAAGCATCTACATCGACACCACTAGGTGGTTCAGCATGAGCTTAAAATCATTCAAAAATCAAAAATACAAAAAAATCAAAAAGTATGAAAATCCAAAAAAATCAAAAAAATGATTGAAAACAGTAAAGAAAAAAAATTGTCCTCTAGTGAAAACCACTATGGTGGTGCTTTGGGTAGGTA
Source organism: Sequoia sempervirens (assembly GCA_007258455.2). NCBI lineage: Eukaryota > Viridiplantae > Streptophyta > Pinopsida > Cupressales > Cupressaceae > Sequoia > Sequoia sempervirens. The sequence goes on along the minus strand of VDFB02047397.1, from coordinate 99,278,431 downwards.
CCATGATGAAAACCTAACAAACAGGTGTCATGTGTAGAATCGAGCATTTACGTACGCTAATGTAGGTGAAAGCATCTCATCTAATCCATAATAAATCTGACATCCCATCCATCTCATCCATAATAAATTCATGCATCCATGAACCATTTATCCAATCCATTTTCAACCATCTACATCTGTAGTCTGAGTTATCGTGATTGATGAGCTCAAAATATGCTCATAATTTGAATATTATGATGTATTTTTAATACCCTTACTCTTATTGCTGATGGTTGTTTTTGTGATAGGGGAATATAATCGTTAAAAGATGAGCAACAAACTAAAGAGAGTGCAAATAACAACTAAAAACACCCTACACTTCAAGATTGGACAAATGATAAACTCAACAACATAAAAATGAAACCTTTTACCTTGTAGAGTTGTTCTTTGGTTGGCCCTTTGATTGTAGATGAGATGTATGCTCCTTGATGGCAAGTAGATGCAAGATGTGAAGTGTGAGATGCAAGATAGTTGGACAAAATGGATGCAAATGGCTAAGTGTAGATTGAGAAACAAAATTGCAAGAGTTTGGCTAGCAAAATGATCTCCCCCAAATGAGAGAAAAGAGGGGGTATTTATAGAGATTTTGGAAATCTCTAGGGAAATGGATGGTCAAGATTGAACCACCAATGATCAAGATGTAGGGCTAAGGTTAGTTGAGAACTCACAAGCCATCACATCTTGACATGTGGCATGTGATATAGCCTTAAAAAGTGAAGTGGACATGAGGTGGAAGGATAGTACATGACATGGAGGGGGGTACAAAGTACCTTGGGATTGGACAAGATCTCCTCATAAAGGAGGTGCTTGTCCCCATGTGGGTGAGAGGACATGTGAGGAATTAAAAATTCCTCAAATATCCTCATGGGGAGAGGGGAAAGAATAAAAAATAAAGAGAGGACATGTGGGAAGAAGTGAAGGAATTAAAAATTCCTTTTGAGTGCATTGGGGGATTAAAAGTGAAATAAAAATTCACATGGGGAAGTGGAGTGCCTTGCCCAAAAGGAGAAAGCCTTTAATAAAGTTGACTTAAGGACACATGCCATAAATGGGAAGAGGATTGGGTTGGTTTAATCATATGATTAAGGTTGTGCAAGTACTTAATTAGATGGACTAATGACTTATTAGAAGCAAGTGGGAGATTATGGAGGATGTGACCTTAATGATGATTAGGGGTGTGCATATGTTAACCAGAGTTAATTAGAGGAAGATGAAGGAGTTAAGATAGATTAGAGACCAACTTGCAAAAGTTGGAGGATGTGACTATAAGAGAGAAAAAGATGAATTAAAAATGAATTTAAATTCAAAAAGGGAATATGACTAAATTAAATAAATGGTGTATTTATTTAATTTAGAGGAGAAAGAGGGGTAAAGTATTTATTAAATTAAATACTTTATGAACCCTATGTAAGATGCAAAGTATTAATTAAACAAATAATTTAATTAATATTAACAGAGGGGATAAGCAACTGGATGAATAAGGAGACATCTTTGATTATATGGAAGTGGTCAAATTAGATGTCTACATTTTGCCCCTCTTCGAAATACTATTAGGATAATAGGGTTTCGAAGAAAAACAGAAGGTAGATGACTCTATAGAGGAAGAGATCAGAAAAGAGATGCCCCAGCATGGGGGGAACGTATGTGAGTTGCCCCAAATAGAGGGAATGTGGAGAGGATGCCCCAGTCTAGCGAAAGTAGGCTTAAAGCGAAGGGTTAGGAGAGAATGGTAGGGTATGCCCCCTCGAGAAGGTGGACAGGGGAGGAAAAAGGGGTCCCGGTCAACTTCTCGAAAGTAAGGAGTGGTATATGTTGTTGGAAAGAGCACGAAAAAACGAGAAGAATGGTGTTTGAACGGAGTCAATCGGGTAAACGGTGTGCGAATGGTGGCCCCGGGAAGAAAGAGGCTGGATGAATTAGTTGGAGGAATTTGTGGTAAATAAAAGAAAAAAAAATCTTTTATTTGAAAAGGGAAGAAAGAGGCAAAAAGGTAATAAAAGGTAAATGGAGAATTACCTTTGCTCATTGTGACAGCTGGCAAGTGTGGAGAAGGAGAGGAAGAAGAGGAGGCGAGAGAGATTAGGGATGATGCCAGAGTACGATAGTGACATCATTCATCGGGCGGACGAGAGGCGATATTCTTCACCCACTGTGCCGTACCATGCTAGGTTAGCCCAAAACTTAACTTTTTGATTTTGAATCATTTATGCAAGTGTTTTGGAAAAACAAAAACGTGGGTTTTGTTCGGGGGGGCGGGAAAAAAAATGGGTAGGAGGTAGATTTTTAATATTTTTTATTTCTTGGAATCTGCGAGGGGGGGAAAAAGCTAGGTGGCCACCCACGTGGGCGGGTCCGTCGCCGCGGGCGGACGGGTCCTCCGTCGTGGGGGCGGGTCCGCCGCCGCGAGGGCGAGTCCGCCACTGTGGGGGCGTGTCTGCCGCCAGGGGCAGGTCTGCCACTGCGGGGGCGAGTCCGCCACTAGGGGCGGGTCCGCCACCGCGAGGGCAGGTCTGTCGCTACGGGGGCAGGTCTGCCACCAGGGGCGGGTCCGCCATCGCGGGGGCAGGTCCGCCGACGTTGGAGGGAGGGGGAGGACGATAGAGGGGGGGGAAAAGGTATGGATGGGAAACCTAAGAATGACGAGGGAGAATTTTTGGAAATGATAAAATGAATTGTGTACATGCAGAAAACGGGCATTTTGCGGATGCGAGAGAGACGATCAGAGGTGTTGAGGAGATGCATATCGAGGATGAACGGGGAGGATCACCAGAGACTAGCCGAGGCAGGACTACTGCATATGATGGCATATCCGACGGTCAAGGCCCACGGGGCCATGCTGACAGCGTTGATAGAGCGGTGGGATTCGGCGACGTCGACCTTTCACCTACTGACAGGGGAGATGACGGTGACACTAGAGGATGTATGGTGGATCCTGAGGCTCTCGATATCAGGGCTCCCGATTAGCGAGTGTTGGTCAGAGGACGAGGTGCTAGATGAGTCTGTGCGTATTATTTTTGGTAGTGACGAGCTACCGGTGCAGCGGGGTCAGTTGGATGTGGATAGGATGCTGTCGTGTAGGGTACCGGTACTATCACTGTACTTGGCAGGCTTGATTAGTGGTATACTTCTGCTGGACCAGAGTGGTCGGTTTCTTCACATGAGGATGGTCGACGTGATTTATCACATCATCGGGGGCCGAGAGGGACAGTTCACGTGGGGGACTTGCATGTTAGCACAGTTGTATCGAGACATGCACGTGATTTGTTATCGGAAGCATTTGAGTGTGACACACGTCACACTACTACAGGTGTGGGCCTGGGAGCATATTTGCATGACCAGACCAATTATAGCGAGAGTTGGTGAGCATGATGACAGGGAGGCCATAGCGTGGTGGTGGGGAGCAGAGGTAGGGGCTATACTACGGTACCGAGAGATGCAGGAGGTAGACGTGTGGAGGAGACAGTTTGATGAGGTGCGGACAGTGGATATAGTGTGGAGGCCATACATGATGCGGTGATTCAGGGGGTGGTCGAGGGAGGAGGAGTTGCATAGTGGTTACTTCTTTACGTGATGTTACATGATTGGGAGCAGGCCACGAGTAGTGGAGTTGCATCAACCGGATCGGGTGATGAGGCAGTTCAGAGTGAGATAGGATATTCCGGTAGGCCGCGTGACATTTGGACGACTGACGCGGGAGCAGCCGTGGGGAGCAGCGTTAAATCTGTGTAGTGTATGGAGTGATATTGAGGGACTGGTGTTTAGGGCCTATCTTGATAGGCGAGAGGGGCCACGAGACGCAGGGACGATAGGGCGGTATGATGAGTGGTTCAGGCGACATCCACCCAAACGGATTACACCAGTGGTGCCGATCGAGGAGGCACGAGGATTTGGGTCAGAGGATGAGAGGCGATTGCGGGCATTTAGTCTGCAAAGACCACCAAGAGGATGCAGAGGAGGACGAGGGGCACAGGAGCAGGTGATAGGTGGTCGGAGGAGGAGATGACAGCGGAGGGGTCAGGGAGGAGACATAGCAGAGGGGGGAGGGGCTGAGGCTAAGGAGGTGGCGGAGGATGAGGCTAAGGAGGTGGTGGAGAGGAGGCCGAGAGCCCGAGGGCGAGGTCGACAGGAGAGGAGGTCGGGAGCTCGAGGAGGAGAGCCATAGGGTACACAGGGCGAGGCCAGTGGGGCCGGAGGGGAGGAGGGTGGGCGAGAGGCAGCCGGGGCTAGGACAGAGCAGTAGAAGTCGGGAGAGGATGAAGACCTGGGCGGGGGATGGAGATAGTCGAGAGGAGGAGGAGGGCAGGAGACAGCCGGGGCCACCCCGAGGACAAGCGGTGAGTCCTAAAAGACTGGGAGGCGGTGAGGAGGCGGCCCGGAGGGAGGAGGCTGAGGGGCAGTGAGCCGGAGGAGGGCAGTCGCGGCGAGGCCTGAGGGTGATAGAGGTGGATGAGATGGAGCTGTGTGAGAGAGGTGAGGTACCATCAGAGATGAGGTTGGTCCAGATATGCGATGTAGCACCGCTGGCGGCGGCACCACCCGAGAGGAGGATGCGTGGTGAGAATGCTTGAAGGAGAGGCGATGGAGACTGTCATGGAGCGAGCAATGGGTGCAGGAGATAGAGGTAGAGCGGATCGAAGTAGAGGCGGAGAGGGATGAGTGGCGGGCCCAATTTTCTCAGGGTGAGAGAGACTACACGGAGCTGGTCAGGCTAGTATCAGAGTGGGAGAGGAGATTGGTGAGAGAGAGGGATGAGAGCTGCGATGAGGCTATGGATCTATGGGCTGAGGTGGAGAGATTGCGGGTGGAGGTGCAGAGTCAGATGATGCAGATGGAGGGATTTGGTTTGGAGGGAGAGGGGGCGACACAACAGGTTGTCAGCAGGGGGACAGGGGGTGCAAAGGATGCAGAGAGTGTGTAGATGGAGCTAGATGAGCTTAGGGACAGGGTGCGCACAGTGGAGGCAGAGAGAGATGTGGCACATGCATAGGTGGAGGTGTTGGAGGCAGGGAGGGATGTGTTACAGGTGTAGATCTAGGTAGCACAAAGTAAGAGGTAGGTGGCTGAGATAGAGGTACAGTCTCTTCGTAGAGAGAGAGATACAACGACATCGCAGGTATCTAGCTTGCAATGAGAGTGGGATGTGGCTGAGCTGAGATTGCAGGCCTTGCAAAGAGACAAAGATGCAGCGGTGGCGTGGGGACGGGCTGCATAGAGGGAGAGGGATGCCACAAAGTTGCAGATGCAGACACTACAGAGCGAGAGGGATACAACACAGGCTCAGTTGAAGAGGGGGCTGGTTGAGGGGGGAGGACTAGGGGCAAATGTTCAGGAGCTACACACGCAGTTACAGGCATTGCAGGTGGAGAGGGACAGGGGCACAGAGCAGATACGATAGTTGATATTAGTTTAGGAGGCCTGGGTACAGGAGCGGTGGGCTATCAATGCAGATGGAGATCAGTATAGGCATGAGCGGAATGTCACGAGACAAATAGCTGGGCAGAGGGATGAGTTCATGCAGAAGGCGAGTTATTGGAGGGGCGTATATGAGTAGGTTGTTTCGGATCCAGCGCAGTGCACGACACACTACGTCAGTCAAGCCCCACAGCCACCAGGGTCGTCCCAGTCATTAGGGACACACACCAGGGGATTTAGTGACTATCGGCAGACTCCGTCTCCATATGGTGGTTACCAAGGGACTCCTATCCGTGAGTACCGGGGGACTCCCACCTATGAGTACCAGGGGATTCCAGTGCACAGAGGGCCAGTACCTGACTCTCCGCAGAGATCAGATGTGGGAAGCTCATAGTAGAGTGGGCAGATGCAGCGGGCAGGACATTGATTATTTTTTGGCAGATACAGGATGGATATTTTGTCCATATCGCCAGAGATTAGAGGTGATCGACATCTCTGGATTTTGTATCTTATTTGGCGATATATGATGGAGATGCATTGTATTATGATAGGATGTTTATTATTTTGATTATGCGAGGGCCTTTATTGACACTAGGCATGATGTTTCTTGTATGCGGCTATATGGGATGACTTATGATGTGATCATATATATATACACATGTTTATATGGATGGATGATTTATGCTTTATGATTATGATTTATGGATGTATATGTTCATGATCATATATGTTTTTATGATTATGATTGATGGATGCATATTTGTTTATGTAAATGGATAATTATGTTTGCTTTATGATTTATGATTTATGGATGCACATGTTCATGTGGATGAGTGATTATGTAAATGCTTTTATGATTCATGATTTGGATGGACGATTTATGCATGTTTTATGATTATGATTTATGGATGCACATGTTCATGTGGATGGACGATTTATGCATATTTTATGATTATGATTTATGGATGCACATGTTTATGTGGAATGTGAATGAAAGGTAAATGTTTATAATGCACCTAAGTGTCAATAAAGACCATTATGAGAATGTGGATAGGCCATAGGCGTATGGAGTCCATTTTCCAAAAAACCATTAATATCCTGAGACAAAGAGGACTCAAGAGGAAAGAGAACGAGAGTACTTGCACAACCAAAATCATAAGTCATGGTGATGGTCATGATGGAAATGAAGGGTGCATGCGAAGTGATGAAAATGCAGTGAAAATGAGATTTTGCCATCTTTGGAGCAATTTTTTTTACTATAGCGTTGGATACCAAGTACCTTGATATGGAAGATCAAGGCGAATGAGTATTCTATGCATGAAACAAACACAACAAACAAGAAGGTTATCCCCAACACCCAGAAGTCGCGATGACCCCGGTCGGGCCTGGTGTTGAGATAACCACAAACACACAAAGTTGTCCCAGCGTAACACAAGTCCTTAGAAATCTTAGTGGGTCTTACGAGGGATAACCGAGAAGACAATAGTCAAAAAAAACGATTAAGGTATGCCTCCATGTTAGCAAGTCAAGGTACGCCATGGTATGGTGGATCAAGGTGACCCTAACAGGTGATGGTAAGGAACCCAAATGATAAACAAAATTCAAAAGCATCAAGAGATCACAATCAAGACAACAGGTCCTTTGCCATAGGATCAAGGTGATGGATGGGATTGTCGAGGTCTGCTAGGAAGGATTCATCCTGTTGAGACCAAAGATGGATGCTAAACTATAATGACCCAGTTGACGCGAGACGTTATTCATGGACTAGATCTTGTAACACGAGGGAATTTTTTTTATTAAGAACAGGTGAGATGTGGGCATAACTTGATAATGAAGCACAAAAGATCGACACAACCTACAAACCTAGGGGCTCGGGGGTCGATCATAGATTAGCCTTGCCCACGTGAAAGGGCAGAGCCCTCGTAGTTCTAGAAAAGACCATGGATAAAGCGAAAAGAAGACAATGGTGACTGATGATGATGGAAAAATACCCCGGGGGTGAATCAAATGATCAACCTTGCCTACGCGATAGCGCAGGGGCGACGTAGTTTGACCTGTGATGCGAGAGGATAAGAGCTAGATGGCGACCGACAAGATGGATGATCCTACAAGATGACACAGACCGATCAACAAAGGGAATGAACGATGTAAGCTCAAAGTGGGATACTGAAAAGCTCAGGATGGAGGATAGGCTATATGGGTCATCCAATGCTCAATCAATATATACCAAGCAGCCTAGGAGGAGATGGGTGAGGACAATAGTGCGGATGAAAGCACAAAATAACTAGGATGTCAGGTAGATAATGATTAAGCCCTCTATGGATGACGCCTGTTACCAGGTTTTCACCATCCATACCTATCCAAGGCGCCACCAAGAGGTGGTTTTCACCATAGGACAAACTTATTTCTCTTTACTATTTTTGATTGATTTTTGATTTTTTAGATATTTTTGATATTTTTGACCTTTTTGATGAGGTGGGGTTACTGAGCGGATTTAGGTGTAGAACTTCTTCAAATGCATGATATTGATGGGTTCGTCAAGGGGTTCTCCTTCAAGAGTAGTCAACCTGTATGCCCCAGATCCATATTTAGCGGCTATGATATAAGGTCCCAACCAATTTGCTTCAAATTTTCCTTTCTTGTCTCGGTCTTGCTGAGTGCGTTGGTTCTCCTTAAGAACAAGCTCACCAACCTGGAATTGGCGAGGATGAACCTTCTTATTGTAATTACGTTTGAGATGATTTTTGTATGCTTGCAGATGATCATAGGCTTTTATTCTTCGTTCATCTCGTAATTCCAGCTGTGCAAGTCGTGCAACACGAGCATCTTCTTCGCTGATAAGATTCTTTAGAGAAATCCTCAGTGATGGAAGCTCAACTTCAATTGGAAAGACGACTTCAACACCATATACTAAAGAATAGGGGGTGGCACCTGTCGGGGTGCGGATGGATGTGTGATATGCCCAGAGGGTAGGATGAATATGGAGGTGCCAATCTCGTCCAGTGTTATTGACAACCTTTTTGAAGATACGGATAGGGGTCTTGTTGGTTGCTTCCACTTGACCATTTCCCTGGGGGTAATAAGGCATTGACCAACGATGTTGAATATGGAAGGTGTCACAAAGGTGTTTCATGTCTTGGTTTTTAAAAGGTTTTCCATTGTCAGAGAGGATGGTGGACGGGATACCATATCTGCAGAGAATATGGTAGAGGATGAATTTGGAAATCTGAGTACCGGTGATCTGTGAAAAGGGAATTGCTTCCACCCACTTGGTGAAGTACTTAGTGGCGGTAATGATGAATGTATGGCCATCGGATGATGGTGGGTAAATCTTGCCAATCAAGTTGAAACCCCATTGAGAAAACGGCCATGGTGCCAGGAGGGGCTGAAGATCTTGTGCTGGGGCGTGAATCAAATCTGCATGTTGTTGGCATGGAAGACACTTCTTCACAAACTCACAAGCATCGTGTTCCAGTGTAGGCCAATAATATCCAGTTCGTAGGATCCTTTTGGCCAGAGCCATACCATTTGAGTGAGCTCCACAAACACCACCATGTACTTCCGTTAGTGTAACATGGGCTTCGGTCTCATTTAGACGTCTAAGGAGGATTCCATCATACCCGCGATGATAAAGCGTATCACCGACAATGATGTATTGGGAGAGAATGATGGACGAAGGATTTGCGTTGATTATGTGTAAGATCCGGGGGTATAATATTATCATGAAGGTAGGTGTAGATGTCTTGGTACCATGGGGAGGAGGGACCCACAATGTCGCACACCATGTCAGTCTCAGGGATATCATATGCTGGGATTAAAAGTTGTTCCACAAGGAACTCACATTCTGTTCGGTCTTTAGGCATGTCAATTAGGGAACCAATAGTGGCCATTGCATCAGCTGCTTTATTGCGTACCCTAGGAATTTGTTCAAATTGTATAGAGGTGAAATATTTCTTGAAATCATCCACCATGCGCTTGTAGGGTAATAGCTTATCATCTTTGGTTAGGAACTCATCATTAACTTATCTAATGACTAGCAAAGAATCACCATAGACTTTCAAATGAGTTATGTGCCACTATGCAATTTTGAGGCCGGTGAGGAGAGCTTCGTATTCTGCTATATTGTTGGTACGAATGCTATCCTAAATGATTTTGGAATGTAGTCACCCTAAAGGGTAACTAATAAAATTCCTGCCCCTGATCCATTGTGTGTATATGATCCATCAAAATACAGTGTCCACGTGGGGGTCTCATCAACGGAGAAGATTTCTTCATCAGGGAATTCTGTGATCAATGGATGAGTATCAACTAGAGGAGCTTCTGCTAACTGATCTGTGATTATCTGTCCTTTAATAGCCTTACGGTCCACATATTCTATGTCGAATTCACTAAGGAGCATGACCCACTTAGCCATGCGGCCAGTCAGAGTGGTTCTAGATAACAGATACTTCAATGGATCAACTTTGGCAATTAATTTAACTGGATGGCGAGCATGTAATTCGGAATTTCTATGTCTTTGAAGGCGAAACAGGCATGCTTTTCCACAGAGATGGTTGGTGTGGCAAATGATATCTTCGCGATGTAGTAGATCGCCCTCTCTTTCGATGATTCATCATGTTGTGCCAACAATGCCCCCAATGCGACTGAAGTGGCAGAGATGTAAAGCAGGAGGGGTTTTCTCGGAATAGGTGGCATCAAGATCGATGGATGGGCTAAATATTCCTTAATTTTATCAAAACCCATTTGACATTGTTGGTTCCATCGGAAGATGGAATCTTTCTTCAGAAGATGAGTGAATGGCTGACACTTATCTACTAGCTGGGCTATGAACCGACGGATGGACTGCATCTTCCCCTGGAGACTTCTTAACTGCTTTAGATTGCATGGAGGTGGCATGTCCAGAATAGCCTTTACCTTGGCGGGATCAATCTCTCAATGCCCCTCTGTTGTGAAACCCAACTTCCTAGCGTGACTAAAGGCACACTTTTTTGGATTTAAAAGCGCTTGGCTTGTAATTCTCTAGCAAGCTCAAATATCTTTTGGGATGGGATGTTATAGTGTTTAGTTTCCTAATGAATTAATCGACATAATCCTCCATGATGATATAACAGGTCATGGAAGACCGTCATTTCCCTCCCGATATGTTGCCCCACTTGTTTTTGGACCATAAGGCATAACATTGTAACAGGAAAGTGCCCAAGGTGTTATTAAGGCGGGTCTTGTGTTGGTCTCAGTGCGATTTGAGTCGATTATAACGAGAAACCATCCATAGGGTCAAAATTTCATGTCTGTCGTTAGGTGCGACTAACATGTGAGTGTTAAACGGAGGTATCTTTTGGAAGAGTTTTGTTAAGATCCACAGTCTGTGTGAATCAAATATCTCCATTTGGTTTGTGGCGGGTACTATGTGTGGAGATCATTCGGAGTCAATCGGTCTGATAAAACCCGCCTCTAGTAACTTCTCTAATTCCTTCTTGACTAATAATGTGACCTGTGGATGCATCTTGTGGAGCTTCTGTTTGACAGGCTTGGCGTCTAGGTGAATGTCTAAATGATGAACCACCCTAGGTAGGAATTAAGCTGGCATGCCAGTGAAGCCAAGCAAACAATGATTCCCTCTTGGAGTAGGCGCGATGAGATACTCTTGTTAAAGGTAACAGCTGGGTGATTTAGGACTTTGGTGGTTCCCAATTAACTGCCAGGTCTTGATTAGAATAGTGATTGGGCGATAGCGAGTTCCCATAAGGGGAAGACATCTCCATCTTCCGACGCCTCTTGGGGTTGCCATTAGATATAATTTGTTTACTTTTCAAAGATGGGGGTGCCTCAAGGGAGGTTTTCACTAGATGACCACTTTTTACTTTTCTTATTCTTAGTTTTGCGACTAGAGTGTTCATCCTCCCCCAATCCCATAAGGTTGACATATGTAACCGCAGACATACTGACAGGTGTGCTATTACGTAGGTCCCAATCAATAAGCTCGGGGTGACAAGGGATAGGCTAATAGATGCTGACGAATGAGCGTTCAAACATGGATGATAGGTCGGTGTGATCGACGCCATCGTACGCATGTATGATGGATTCCTCCTCGGGTATGTCTTCCAATGAGCCACTGTCCACGACGACACTATTGGAAGTATTAGACGATGTTTCAGGGCCTTTCTGCTTTCTGTCATACCCAATGCCTATGTTTTTTGGTAGCTTTGACATATCAATGGGTTGCAACTGCCCTTGCTCTTCTTTACCTAGGCCCCTACCTTGATAGTTATGTTTTTCCACGAACTTTGTTGGCTAGGGGTACTTTTCCTGAAAATATTCCTTTAGAGGTTACAGTTGAATATCTCGGCGGTAGACCCATTGGCTTATGTCCTCTTCGATTGCATCTATCTTGAACATGGGGATACGAAAGTGGTGGTAGGGATGTTTTACCATGGTGTGATCTTATCTTCCTTTGGGTAGCATGTGATTGACCATACTAGGTGTGGTGATGGTGGCATAGTTGCTGATGAGCGATGTAAACAGTGTACACTGTCGATGATACGGACTTTGGTATTTGTGGGTTAGTGGTTTGAAGATGGAGAAGTTGTAATGATGGAGGGTGGATTAGCGGATGATGATTGGGATGCCCACATTTCAACCCTGGGACAATAATGTAAATGGCAGAATGATGCTTCTAAAGTGCAGAAATATTCAAATGGTTGGGGGTCAACATAGATGGTGACTTCTTATCCATTGATAGGGAATTTTAGGCACTAATGGTACGTGGAGGGAATGACTTATAGCCACCGAATATGGGCAATAAGAGGAGATATAGCAAGTCCAGATGAAGGACATGACAGGTAATGTATTGAACCACAGGTCCCACTTGGATAGGAAGATTGATAATCCCTTATGAATTCCTTTTTGCATTATCATAGGCTTTGATCGTGATGATCTGATTACTTAAATCTGCTTGAGTATACCCCACCTGTTTTATGAATTTTAGAGTACACAAGTTGAGGGCAGAGCCATTATCTACCAAGACTCTTTTTATTTTATGACGAGCAACCACGACTTCGATATGTAAGGGGCGATTATGATTGACATCGATGTTTGGCATATTGTTTTGGCTGAAGTGCAGTTGATGAGATAAAGCTAGGTGTCCTACCAAAGCTTGGAATTGTGTAGGATCAATGTCATTAGGTACATGGATTTCCTATAGGGCTCTATTGAGGATTTCTTGATGTACAGGGGAAGACTTAAGTAAATCCAAAATGGAGATATGTACAGGGGTCTTTCCTAAGTGATCAAGGATGTTGTACTGAGAGCTTACAAGAGTTGATTGGGCGAGCGTGGGGGCTGCAGGGACAGTGATGCGGGCTTATCGTGTAGTAACAGTACACTGAGGGTCTTTGGCTTTGACATGTATCATGGATACACGACGTTCTACCTACTCAATGTAATGAATAATACCCTCGTAATTGAGGGGTACATTTTTATAGCTCACGTTATTTGTGCTGTTGTTTTGAGGATTACTGTTGGAGGTGCTCGGGCCTTGATTATGGTTTGGAAAGGCGTTTTGATATATCTGTAATTGAGCATTGGACGACGAAGCTTGACTGGGGTCAACCTTGATATCACCTCGATCTATGAGATCTTGGACGTAGTTTTTTAGACCCCGACACTTATTCAAAGAGTGTCCTTTGATTTTATGGAACTCGCAATATTCATTTTCCCTAAACCATGCGGGCCTAGGTTTGGATTCATCGAGTGGCTTGGTGACAGGGTACGTGATCAGATAGTTGATCTGTAATAGCTTATTGAAGATGACACTTAGAGGTTCTCCTAATTGAGCATACTAGCGTTTAGTGTTCCCTTGGTTATTCTGATTGGACTGTTGGGGAGGATGGGGTGCCCCCTGCGGTACATATATGGCGTTAGGTATGGGTTGTTGTTGTCTCTAGGATGTGTTAGCCACGTGGACATGTTTAGTATCAGTAACACCATCATTTACTACATTTTTTGTTCTTGTTCCAAAAATGTGGCTTGTCGTTGAATGACCTTTCTTTATCTTGATTATATATTTTGATGTGCCCCTTGGCAACAAGGGCACGCTCAAGGATGGGTTCCTTCTCTACCTCTGCGAAAGTGGTGACAATGTAATCTAAAGTTATGAGCCATGTTGGGATGAGAGTTCTCCATGAAGAGGGTGACCATGTCATTTTCTTTCAAAGGGGTTTTCATTCGGTTTGCTAGCACACGCCACCTTTGGAGGTAGTTAGTAAAGGTTTCCCTTTCACGTTGTTTCTCTTTGAGGAGATCCAAGGTATCGGTGTCTTTCTCCAAATTGAAGGAGAAGTAGGAGACAAAATTTTCTGACAGGTCTGCAAAAGATTTTATGGATCCTTTTTTGAGGGTCATGAACCACCCTAGGGCGTTGCTTGCTAGACTCTGCGGGAATAGGCGCAAGAGATAGTTGTCATTGTGGATAACTTCTTGACACTGGGAGTAAAACTCCTGCAAGTGGGCCTTAGGATCTTTGTTCCCCCTATATTTGTCAAACTTTGGCATCTCAAAATGTTTGGGGAAGGGAATCAATGAGATGGAGGGATCGAACGGATATGGGCATATATCTTCGAACTTGAATGATTGTTTGCCAGTCCCCGCTTGAAGATCTTTTAGAGCGGCTTTGATTTCTAGTATGTATTGATGGTAGGACGATTGTGGATTCTGAGATGATGCTTGTAGATGGGTGTATGGATAATGAGGAGGCAGTATCTCCTGCTGATGTGCCAAGGGACCTTGTTGATAAAGAGGTTGTTGTTTGGAGGTGGGATATGGATTGGTTGGGTAGTTATGGGTGGCGTACTATTGGGAAGTATGGAGAAGGTGTTGATGATTGGTTTGTGGATATTGGGGGTGCTGATGTGACTGTTGCGAGGCCACATAAGATGGTTGCTGTTGATATTGTTGCTAGTTATAATAATTGTAATGATGGGGTGGTTGTTGGTGCATTGTTGGTGGTTGTGTTGGGCGAGATGGGATGTTATGTGGTGGTTGCGCTTGCGGGCGTAAGATGGATGCAAGGAATGGAGATATAGTTGGGGCTGAAGGTCGAGGTTGATTTCCTTGTGATTGATGCGGTGGTGGTTGTGTTGAAAATAAAGGATTGACCAATGGTTGTTGTTGGGTTGAGGTGCGGCTAAGATGTTTTGCGAGGGGGGTTGTTGAGCACTAGTGGGAGCATAGGATTGGGATGTATTTTGTGGAGGGATGTTGGATTGGGGAGGTTGTTGGGGTATGAATGATGATGGTGGAGGATTTGTAGCCCAAGGAGGTGGAGGAAAGGTAGCGAAAGGGCTGCCCCCAGTGTTGACAGGAGGCAGATTCGAGGGTGGTTGTGCCGGTGGCATTAGTGGTTGTATTTGTGGGACGTTTTGTGGCATGCCAAAGGAAAAAGGATCATTGGGATCAGTGGTTTGGGGTGTCCCTATGACTGAGATGGTGGGATGCGTGGGATTGCCAATGGGATATAGAACAGTGTTTCTGAATTCAGGTTGATGCCAACCTTCTACGGAAGGAACATTGGGGACATATGAGCTACTTGGGATGTCATGTGAACCTTGGGGTACATTAGATGTGGAGGTTCCATACTTGGATAAGTCGACACCTGACGGTAGCTTGACACCTTTGTCAATCAAGTGAGGCAAGATTTCCTCGCCATGTTTTTCAAGAAGGCATTATGTCATTTGTGCATTAACAGGGTTACTGAAGTGTTCCTCGAATGTGAGCTCAGGTTGATTAGCCATATTTTCCTCCCCAAGTGGTGACGTGTTTTGGCCATCCACATTGGATTGTGATGAGGTGCAATTGTGGGGATCATGAGGGATGTTAGCACCATAGTTAGGATTTGATGAGACATTCATTGTGTTGTTGGGATCTTGAGGGTTGTTTGATTAGGCATTCTGGGCTTGTTGGTCGGCCATTTTCTTTGCCTGTGATCGGGTCTGAACGGGCATGCAAGATGATGAGATGGATCAAGATATTAGAAAGACCTGGATGATGAAAGATTGATTCAATTTGATTGGAGATTAGCCAATGATGATCGGTCAGACCGATGTGGATTGATTTGGTGAAATCGGATTGGATTGATTGGTAGACACTGGATTAACCTAGATTTTGGATCTTGATCCGGATAGATTCGATGATGTGGGGGTTGGATTGATCTGATGATTAGGATTGATTTGATGATAAATATGATGAAAATCGAAATCCATAACCGAGTTTAAGAAGGATCCTTGGTAACACTAGGTGTTAGTTGACTGATTGATGGGTAGATGTATGATAACGACACCGAATCCAACTTGAGATAGAAGCGGATTGATTGGGTCGAGAAGGATGACCGACTTAAGACGGATAGCGATCCTAAGTCAGTTACAATGATTACGATTAGGGATGAACACCTAGGTCAACTCGGATGACCGACTTAAGATGGATAGCGATCCTAAGTCAGTTACAATGATTATGATTAGGGATGAACACCTAGGTCAACTCGGATGACCACTGCAACAGGGCTTATATGGAATAGCGGAGATCGGAGATGGAAGCAGATTTAGGATAGATGGGGAGCGTCTCAAGACAGATGAATGACTCTCAAAATGAAAGAATGAGAACTCGGCACAAGCAAAAGAGTGCTTGAAATGAATGACTCTTAGAATGAGGGGATGAAGACTCAGATGTTCAGATGTTCGTTTAGGATGGTGAATGGTCGTATCGATGTTCAAAATAGAGAGACAAGGGATGCCAAGTGATAATATAGGCTGGCCAAAGGTCAGGTTTGCCACAACATAAGGTCAGGTCTGCCATAGCATGTGGTTAGGTCCGCCACAACATGTGGTCAGGTCTACCATAGCATGAGGTCAGGTCTGCCACCGCATGAGGTCAGGTCCGCCAAAGGATAAGTTTTAAGCTTAATTTTTTGATGGACGAGTAAGGCAAATGACCCAAAATATAGTAAACATTCACAAAAAGATTTGGCTAAACTGAAAATGACTGGTTTTGCACGAGAAAGACAATTCAAACAATACAACCCTAAGATTAGTAGAAACGGGTATGGCCAACAAAGTCTTCTACTCTAGGATGAACATGGTTGCTAAGGAGTCCTCGATATACACTCGGTACATGAGACCCAAATTGTGAACACCAACCCGTTACAATTGTGAGTCGGGAACCTTTGCGAGATACTAAAGGCTCAGACCAATTCTTCACGTCATCCTGACGCTTTGCCAATTACAACGTGGTTGGATTGAGGTACAAATTTTGCTCTCCCCCCTTTATATACCCCACTGGTACGCGTGGTTGGAATCATACCTTGGGGTGATGAAGTCTCCAAGCAGGTCCCACTAAGAAAAAAAAAAGGGTGACTCAAAGGACTTGGAAAGCTACGATTTCTCGTCACCCAGGATCGCCAAATGGCTCAAGGGGATTAGATACGTCAAATGGCCTTCCACAAGCATGCCAAACAAGGTTTGTTGACCCCTCTAATTAAACTATGTGCCTAATTTACCAAAGAACAATTGGTAAAAACTTGAAATTTCACCTTCGGGAGGTCAGGTCCGCCACCAGAGGTCAAGTCTGCCACAGGAGAGGTCAGGTCCGCCACCAGAGGTCAGTTCTGTCAATAGATAGGTCAGGTCCACCAGCGGAGGTCAGGTCTGCCACCGAAGGTCAGGTCCACCACCGGAGGTCAGTTCTGTCAACAGAGAGGTCAGGTCCGCCACTGAAGAGGTCAGGTCCGCCACCGGAGGTCAGGTCTGCCACCGGAGAGGTCAGGTCCACCACTTTGTAATTTGAACTTGCAAAAATGCCAAAAATAGCAAACGTGAAAGAAAAAGACTCGTTTGTGGGTCCCACCGGGCTTGCTAGAAATGTGATAGGGGAATATAATCATTAAAATATGAGCAACAAACTAAAGAGAGTGCAAATAACAACTAAAAACACCCTACACTTCAAGATTGGGAAAATGATAAACTCAACAACATAAAAATGGAACCTTTTACCTTGTAGAGTTGTTCTTTGGTTGGCCCTTCGATTGTAGATGAGATGTATGCTCCTTGATGGCAAGTAGGTGCAAGATGTGAAGTGTGAGATGCAAGATAGTTGGATAAAATGGATGCAAATGGCTAAGTGTAGATTGAGAAACAAAATTGCAAGAGTTTGGCTAGCAAAATGATCTCCCCCAAATGAGAGAAAAGAGGGGGTATTTATAGAGATTTTGGAAATCTCTAGGGAAATGGATGGCCAAGATTGAGCCACCAATGACAAAAATGTAGGGCTAAGGTTAGTTGAGAACTCACAAGCCCTCACATCCTGACATATGGCATGTGATATAGCCTTAAAAGGTGAAGTGGACATGAGGTGGAAGGATAGTACATGACATGGAGGGGGTACAAAGTACCTTGGGATTGGACAAGATCTCCTCATAAAGGAGGTGCTTGTCCCCATGTGGTTGGGAGGACATGTGAGGAATTAAAAATTCCTCAAATATCCTCATGGGGAGAGAGGAAAGAATAAAGAATAAAGAGAGGACATGTGGAAAGAAGTGAAGGAATTAAAAAATCCTTTTGAGTGCACTGGGGGATTAAAAGTGAAATAAAAATTCACATGGGGAAGTGGAGTGCCTTGCCCAAAAGGAGAAAGCCTTTAATAAGGTTGACTTAAGGACACATGCCATAAATGGGAAGAGGATTGGGTTGGTCTAATCATATGATTAAGGTTGTGCAAGTACTTAATTAGATGGACTAATGACTTATTAGAAGCAAGTGGGAGATTATGGAGGATGTGACCCTAATGATGATTAGGGGTGTGCATATGTTAACCATAATTAATTAGAGGAAGATGGAGTTAAGATGGATTAGAGACCAACTTGCAAAAGTTGGAGGATGTGACCATGAGAGAGAAAAAGAGGAATTAAAAATGAATGTAAATTCAAAAAGGGAATATGACTAAATTAAATAAATGGTGTATTTATTTAATTTAGAGGAGAAAGAGGGGTAAAGTATTTATTAAATTAAATACTTTATGAACCCTATGTAAGATGCAAGGTATTAATTAAACAAATAATTTAATTAATATTAACAGAGGGGATAAGCAACTGGATGAATAAGGAGACGTCTTTGATTATATGGAAGTGGTCAAATTAGATGTCTACAGTTTTAACCCTTTGATTAAAGGATTTTTATCTAAAATTGGGTAGTACCTGTAGTAACACATTCCTATATTCCTGTAGCTTAACATCTCTATGTGTTTGTATTAATTGCCCTATTTGACCTCCTGAATAACTGATATAATGCATGTGGTTTTTGGATAATGAAATTGATTTAATATGTGATTAATGAATGTGTATTGTGTTATTTGCCATGCGTGCTTTCTTTCACCTATGTCGCCATGTGCATCGCAGGTTGTTGAAGGAAGCATGAACAAGTCAAAGCACATCAGATCTCGGCCCTGCAGTAAAGTCCATTTCCAGCACGACATCGAGGAAGTTGTTCCAACAAAGACTCTCTAACCGGGTCGTTGGGAGGAAATCTAAATGATCATTAATCTAGGAAGAGTGGAATACTAAATTCTCTCTGAATCGTGTTGAACAGATATGCCTTTATTTATGAGAAGTTTGTTCCTCTGTTTCAGGATGCATTTATGTCCATGTCTTTCTCTATTAGAGTTAGGTAGTTAGTTTCTTTTCTAATATAAATAAGTGTTCCTCCTGCGTGAGTGAGCAATAGAGTGTGTTAAAGTTAGTAGTATAATGAGAAACAATGTTTTGTGTTAGTTTTCTTACAAGCAGAACAATCAATGTATATGATTTCAAGTTTATGAATAAAAGTTGATGAAGTTTTGAGTTCAATTCTTGCATAAACTAGTTGATGCTTGCTATGGGGGCCCACTTAGTGAGTATTTGTAGTTAGTTATTTATCTTCTGTTGATTATAAGTTAGGTTTCATTCTTGAAGGTTTCAGTGCAAACTCAGTCTTATATTGTTCCGGCAGCATCGAGAATCCATCCCTGTGTTTGTTCCTGCAACATAAGGCCAGTTCATAGTTTGTTTCTTAGTAATAGTTGTCATGATTTCTACTTTGATTAAATTATGCTTAAGTTAAGAAGAATTTACATTACATTCCTGCAGCATAAGTAGAATTCCTTCCAAGCATTTATTTCTGGTAAATTGTGACTGAAACTGGTTCTTAGTGCACATACAGTGCTGCTCCATTTCAAGTATATGTTCCCTGGTTTGACAATGTAAATGAACGACCATAAGAAGATGTTAGTCACCTGCTAGAATGTCCAATTCCCAGGTTAGGATTTTCCATAACTTTTATATCCTTTTGTGGAGTCGACCATTTTTGGCGCCGTTGTCAGGGATGGTGTCAAGCTAAGAACCTGTCATAGTCATTGTTAGCAGTAGTTTATTGTGTTTATTCAAGCATTTTCAAATTCCTTCAATTTACGGTTAATTCTATTGCATGCATAGAAGAAGAGATGCTCTGGGAAGATTCCACCCTAACTTTCCATTCATTGATAACAATTCTAAACCAGCCTATAATCTATTTGAGGAAGGAGGAGACCAAGACATCAATCCATTTGTTGAAAACCTGCTTGTTGAATTGCCATTTGACCCAGTTGACAAAGAACCTCAAGAAAATCCATTTGCTTTGATACTTCATCAAGCAAATATGGCACGAAATCCACCTAATCAACCTCCTGCTTTTGAATTCCCCATCATTGCTCAGCAAGATAATGATAACCTTAAAAATATCCCTTCTTCATTACTTCCCAAGTTCTATGGACTAGTTACAGAGGACCTAGACACTTTCTTGTTTGAGTTTGACATCCTCTATCGCAACTATGATTACACTTCAGATGCTCACAGGATGAAGTTGTTTCCTCGTGCTTTGAAGGAGGGAGCTCTTAGATGGTTTATGAGTTTGGGAAGGGGTGTTGTTGATAGTTGGGCAGCTATGCAAACAAAATTTCTTGAGAAATACAATGAATATTGTAAGAGTGGTAGTAAGGGTGATGATATATTCAGAATTCAACAAAAGAAGGATGAAAGCCTAGAAGACTATATCTCAAGATTCTTGTTTTCTATGAAAAAGAATTCAGACCATACTCTCAATGAAGAATCTCAGAAACTACTTTCTTTAAGGGGAATCAGTGACACCTATATAGATGCCTTGGATTTGATGGGAGGAGGAGATATAACCCAAGTGCCTTGGGATGATATCAAGAAAATATGTCGCAACTACTCTCGAGCAATTGTTAAGAAGGGTAGAGGTCATCAAGCCACAATGGGAAAGTCTTCTACAAATGGAGTTTTACGAATGGAGATCACACATTTTCTATCCGATTTCAAGCAGGATATCATAAACATGGCTACATAGTTGGATACTATGCAAGCTCGGAAGAAACATGAGGAAGCTGAAGCAATCTTGGTTGAGTTCTGTCCACATTGCAGACAGAAGAAACGTGACTACAGATGTAAGATGGTGGCTAACTTGGAGGCTAAGCAATTACCTATTAATTTTAAGATAGTAGAGGGTGATGATGACCAAGTATTCTTCGTTGCACAAAGGTGACCATGGGCTCAAAGATAAGGTATGCCTCAAGACCCTTTGACTTTTGGTAATCTTTATTCTAATTACAATAACCAATGGCAACCTACATATGGCCCATCACCACCTTGGAATACTTCTCAACCACATTGGCCTAACTATTTGAGTCCTCAATGTCAATCTCCTCAAGGAGGTTGGCAGCAGCCACAAGGACAATGGACTCCACCCCAAGGTAATTGGAAGCAGAATCTTCAATAGAGAGGTACTCAACAATGGCAGAACCAATCCCCTGGATCCTTGCAGCCACAACAGCCACAACCTTCGGCCCTCATGCCACCTCCTGCATTACCTGTAGCAAATATTGGACCTCCAAAACAAACGCCTATGCCTGCTCAACCATTTACAAATCCTAATAACAAGCAGTAGCAACGACAACAACCTATGTATTTTGCAGAAGCCAATCAATATCCAACTTATGCCCTGAATATTAATGATATACATCGCAGGTTTGGAACCACTCTCCCTGCTCCACAACTGCCTGTAATTACAGAGATTCCAGACTCTACCTCTAAACAACCTACTAATCCTGCAGAACATATACCTGTATCAGATACTGTCTCTAAGGAGCCTGTCCTGCAGCATCAGGCCAAACTGCCTTTTCCTCAGAGATTGCAAATTACTACATCCAAGTTTATGGAAGAGCCTACCTTTGATATTTTAGATCAGCTAAAGAATGTACACATTCAAATTCCCCCTTTTCAAGCCATTAAAGATGTCTTAATTTATGGAAAAGCCATTAAGGAGGCCTGTTTAAAGAAATCAGGAAGAAAGAAAAAGGATCCCCAAACTATCCATGTTCTAGGACAGTTAGCAAATATTATGTTAGGGAAGGTAGTCATTTCAAAATATACTGACCCTGGGAGTCCTGTGGTAAAAATAAATATTAATGGCCAAATAGTAAAGAATGTTTTGATTGACCTTGGTGCAACCATCAATGTAATGACCAAACATACTATGGAGTATTTGAATATCCTAACCATTTGGTCTACACCTACCATCCTGTAGCTTGCTGATAGTTCCACAATAACACCTGATGGAGTGGTAGAAAATGTCATTTTCATCCTTGAGTCTTGGGAATACCCAGCAGATTTCACCATATTGTCCACTAAGGCAACTTTGGGAGGATATCCTATCATCCTAGGTAGACCATGGTTAGCAAAAGTTGATGCTTTTATAGGATGTCGTTCATGAGACATGACAATTTCTAATGGTCGGTCAAGAAAGAAATTGGTTTTGCACCCACCTGCCTAGTCTCAACCAATTTGGCTAGATTTAGGAGAGGAAACTGAAGAATTCAATTCATTGGCTCAACTAATGATGCTGCAAACTAATCAATTTTCTCAGCTTCAGAGTGAGGATGGCCTACTTTTACACATTTTGCAGTCCAACTCTGATCTGAGTAGCCAATATGTTCCAGATAGCTGTCTTCAACAGTGTTTCTTGCAACAACTAAATCCTGAGAGCCTGCCACCTAAATTTCTTGTAGTTTATCACAATTTGCTTCCACATGAAATATAGAAACCACCTTTATCAGCAGCCTCCATGAATGATCTTACCAAGCAAGTAGAAGTGTCTCTAGGCCATTGTCTGAACATCAATAATAAGCTGCCTCAATCTCAACAAACTGCCCTAGTCACAATGTTGCAAGATCAACACAAAGCTTTTGTATGGGACTATGGGGAGATGAAGGGAATAGATCCTCAACTTTGTACTCATAGGATCTACATTAAGGAGGAATGTTCACCTGTTAGGCAGCCTCAAAAAAGGATAAACCCATCACTCAAGGAAATAGTTAAAAAAGAGCTCCAAAAATTGCTTGATGTTGGTTTTATCTACCCTATTTCAGACAGTCAATGGGTATCTCCATTAGTGATTGTTCTTTAAAAATGTGGAAAATAGAGAGTTTGTGTAGACTACAGGGAACTAAACACCAACTAAAAAGGATCACTTTCCACTACCATTTATTGACCAAGTGCTAGACTCATTGTCTGGTAAAAAGTATTTCTCCTTTTTGGATGGATATAGTGGGTATAATCAAATTAGAATTGCCCCTGGGGATCAAGACAAAACAACTTTTACCAGTCCATGGGGCACTTTTTCCTACTATGTCTTACCTTTTGGCCTATGTAATGCACCTGCAACATTTCAAAGGGCAGTGATCAGTATTTTTGCTGACATTTCTCATTATTCTATGGAGATCTACATGGATGACTTCACCACTTATGGAGTTACTTATGAAGAAGCATTAGCAAATTTGGAGAAAGTGATGAAAAGATGTAAGGAGCAAAATTTGTCTTTGAATTGTGAGAAGTACTTTATGATGATGCAAGAGGGAATTGTTTTAGGCCATCATATCTCTCAAGTAGGAATTCAAGTTGATTCTGCAAAAATAGAAGTCATTCTAACTTTGCAAACACCTATGAAACAAAAAGATGTTAGAAGCTTCCTAGGACATACTGGATATTATAGAAGATTTATCAAAGATTTCAACAAAATAGCCAGTCCATTATATTCCTTATTGATTGAGGATTCTAAATTTAATTGGACTGAGGCCTGCAACAAATATTTCCTCC
The DNA here is from genome assembly GCA_007258455.2 of Sequoia sempervirens. Lineage (NCBI taxonomy): Eukaryota > Viridiplantae > Streptophyta > Pinopsida > Cupressales > Cupressaceae > Sequoia > Sequoia sempervirens. The sequence continues at coordinate 99,254,757 of VDFB02047397.1, read as the reverse complement.
AGCTTAAGAACTTACTTACTTAGGCACCTATTCTTCAAGGACCGAAATGGAGTCTGACCTTTCATATACACATAGATACTTCTGATTATGTCATAGGGACAGTTTTAGGAAAAAAAGAGATTCCATAGAGCATGCCATATATTTCATTAGCAAAAACTTTCAAGGCCCCGAATTAAACTATACTGTTACAAAGAAAAAATTGCTAGTAGTTGTGTTTGCCCTGAACAAGTTTCGACATTATGTCACTGGTTACCAAATATTTTTCCATACAGATCATGCATCAATAAGGTACCTCATGAATAAGCTTGCCATATCTGGCAGATTAACAAGATGGCTCCTATTGTTGCAGGGATTTGATATCATAGTTATTGATAAGCCAGGCCGGGCTAATGTGGTGGCTGATTTCTTGTCAAGACTTCAAACAACTACACCTGCCACCCCTGAGGTAATTGATGATAGATTTCCTGATGAACATCTGTTTTCTATTACTACTCAAACTCCATGGTATGCAAATATTGCAAATTATTTAGCAGCCAACAAGATCCCAACCCACTTCTCACTAAAGGAAAGGCAATTGTTGGTAGAGAAAAGTTTTAACTTTTCATGGATTACAGACTGTTTATTTTACACAGGACCTGACCAAGTCATGAGAAGGTGTGTTAGGGAAGATGAGACCTATGACATTTTGCATGCTTGTCATAATGAACCATGTGGTGGGCACTTTGCAGCCAAAAGAACATCTATGAAAGTGCTTGCTACATAATATTATTGGCCCACACTACACAAAGATGTTGCAGCCTACACTAGAAAATGTGATAGATGTCAATGCATGGGGAGACCAATAAGGTCTGATGAAATGCCCCTGTATCCTCAAGTGGTAGTCAGTCCCTTTGACAAGTGAGGCATGAATTTTGTTGGGCTTATTGATCCTCCATCCAATGGAAAATTATACATTTTGGTTTTGACTGATTATGTAACCAAGTGGGTGGAAGTGAAAGCAATAACACATGACCATGACAATAAAGTTGCTGAGTTCCTATATGAGAAGATTTTTACTTGGTTTGGAGTCCCAAGGGAACTTGTTACTAATCAAGGACCTTAGTTTACATCAAACTTAATCACTACATTGATGAATGATTACAAGATCAGGCACAAAAAGTCTAGCCCCTATCATCCTCAAGCCAATGGTCAAGCAGAGGTTACCAACAAAGAAATTGAGGCAATCCTTACTAAGACAGTACAATTACACAAGAAGGATTGGAGCAGTCACCTTCCTGAAGCAGTCTGGGCATATAGGACAACATGGAAAACAACTACAAGGTTCACTCCTTTTGAGTTACTCTATGGAAAAACCGCCATGTTGCCAATAGAGTTTGAGCATAAGACCTTAAAGATTGCTCTCCAGCTTAACATTGATATTTTAGAAGTCCAAAAGGAATGCCTCCTGCAACTGAATGCATTGGATGAGATAAGGAAAGCTGGCCTACAACATACTAAAGCTATCCAGCAGCAAGAAAAAAATGGCATGACCACCATATCAGAACTAAGCAATTCTCTGCCGGTGATTGGACACTGCTCTATGACTCCAGGTACAAGGAAAATCAAGGTAAACTCACTACAAGATGGCTTGGTCCTTATGAAATAGAAAATGTGTTTGATAATGGTTCAGTTCAATTAGCTACAATAGATCCTGTCTGATTCAAGCTACTGGTTAATGATCACCCTCTTAGGTTGCATCATAAGCCAGTATCCAAAGAAGAATTTATGAAGCAGTTTGTTTCAGATGCAGCCACTAATCTTCCTATAGCAAAAGGCTTCGGCCTTTCTCCTGTAGCATCTCTTTAAAATTCTATGTTGCATGCCCATAATAAAGGTTTCCTTTTTTTAAGGAAGTCACTTTCTCCATTTTTCATCCATCACCACCATTCATTCTCTCTTCTTCTATGTCACCCATCCATGTCATCTATCCTGCCGTACCACCCTCATTTATGGTTTCAATTCCAGCCATCATTTCATGCTAAGCTATGATCTTTCCCAGCATGTACGAGCACTTATTACAAGGTACACGATACCTTTTATTGTCACATCAATTATTTATTTCATTTATTCATTAATTGCCATGTACATATCAGTCATTATTTCCTATTCTTCACCTATCCTTTCGCATGTGTGGACACATGCCAAATTTTTAGTAGGGGGTGGGGATAATCCATTTCAAATTTTTCTTATGCCACTGTCACAACTGTTAAGATATTTTTATTTTCTTGTACTTACCAAATACGACTGCGTGCTTTCATCCTAAACAATGATTAACTACTTGATTTGAGTAGTTTTTAACAATCATTTCATGCAATTATCCTTTGTGTCATTCTTGAAAAAGTAAAGAAAAGTGACGGCAAGCAGAAAGAAGCAGGGCAGAAGAAGTTTTTTGAATTTTCAGAAGAAGTTTGAGTTTTAGGAATCTTAGCAGGGATAATTTGTGAATATGGGTGGCCATTTAGTAAGACATGAGCCTACAACTCATGAACCCTTGACGCAAAATCCTCAAGTGGTTCAGGCATTCAACAATTGCGGTTGGCTGAATTATTTTCTAAGGATAGATTCCTATAATGAGGAATCTGAAGGTGAGTTTTTGAGAACTCTTTTAGGGGGAGAAGCTATAGTGTGGGGTTTGATAGTAGCCGTTACAGAAGAGCGGATTGTAGAAGTAACTGGGCTTCCGGCGGTAGGAGAAATTTTTTTTTTAGGGAGAGATGTTGTCTCTGCTAGGGCAGAATTCACAATACCAATAGATGGACCCTTGGAGGTTTCCAAACAAGGATGCAAATGGGTGTCACTACCTCCTCCATACTCAGAATATGCCACCTTCATAATTAGATACTTGACTTGTGAGGGACGTTTTTCCTATTTGCATTCCTATCATTTTAAACTATTGAGTCATATGAGGCATGGTTTAGCTGTCAATGTTCCAAATTTTTTGTTAAACCTTTTGAAAAATTGTGCCCATGAAACCCAGAGGGGTAGGGACAACTCTATCACCCATCATGCCCTCATTAAATTCTTGATTGAGCATTCTCTGAGGGATGTATCACCCCTTTCTTGGTAAGAATTTTTTGCCCAGAAGGGTTTGCAACCTCCAGAGCCTCCTAGAGCACTCCCTACACAACACAAGAAAAAGAAAAAGAGAGTAGAATCTACAAGTAGAGAAGCAGAGCAAGAATCATCTGCTCTTGCAACACCTAGTCCTGCAGCACCTAGTCCTACAGCTTCCACACCAGAACCCTCTACCCAAGTACAAACGAGGTCTACTGGTAGAAAAGAAAAGGGGAAAACGAAGGTAGGAGAGTCGTCTAGGGCAGAACCAACCCTAGAATTTGACCCTCATGTTCAAAAGCGGAAACGTTCTACTCCACTCTTTCCTGCAGCATCTTCCCCTATAGCAGTTTCTCCTACAGCAATGCCTGTTGCCACTGCATTTTCACTATCATCTTCTCCTGCTGAGTTTGAATCCTCTAGGCAGGTTAAAAAGACGAAAGCCACGAAAGTGTCTCCTGCAATTGTTACTTTTGAAACATTGCCAAAAAGAGTTTCATCAAGGAAACAACGTAAATTTACCTCAACCTCCGGTCAACCAGAAATTATAGTAATCCCTGAGGAATCTAAAGAATTTAGTCATGATGTTTCTCAGAATGTATCTGAGAATGTTCCAAAAAGTCCATCTGTTATTTTTGGGGAAGAGCAAACTAAGACAGTGGAAGTTGAGGAAGCACAACATGGTAGTGGTAATGAAAGGGGGATTCCAAGTCTTGATGACTTGGCTAAAGCAGTTAGGCAAGTTTCAGAAGAAACACAATTTCCTCCTGAGCAACAATAGGAGTCCATCTTGCAGCAAGAGGAAGAACAACTTGAACAATTTGAAGAATCTAATGAAACCCCATTGCCCCCTGAAATTTGTCGAGCATTGGTTGTTTATAAAAGGACATTGTTGATTGAATATTTGGAATATCTTACAACTACATGGAGGCCTGTTACATTTCAAACTTTGAGTTTCTGCCATTTAGCTAGAACTAAAATTCAACAAAGTCTTTGGGAAGAAGAAAAGAAGAAATTGAAAAGGGAAATTGAAAGACAAAAATAGGAAATTCAAGAAATGAAAGAGAAAATGGATGAAATGGTGAAGATAACTGGTAAAATTATGGAATGTAGACCACCACCTAGGGTATATGTTATGTACCTTAAAGAGCAATTTCTTTGGTTCCAATTGATGGGAATTTCAAGAAATTTAGACCATGTCATTCATATAGCTAAGGAATTTTATGATGCATATCAAGTAGCACCCAGTTAGCTGAAAAATTCTTTATGTGAGTTTTATTTGCATGGTTTGATAATTCCCTTTGAGACAGAGTGGAATCCACTTCTCTACATTGGTGACATTCATCTGTGGTCACTCATGTCTTGGGCGGCTAATGAAACTAACTATGGAAGATAATTAGAGGCTTATGAAGAGGCTGAAAGGAATGAACCTATTCCACTGCGACCTGAAAGCTTAACTCCCCACACAATCATGAGAACTTGGCTTACTATTGTGTATGGATTCAATGATCAGATAGAAAGAATGAAAATATTTGATATCAGGAAGCAGATGTATGATGAGTTCAAAGACCAAACATATATGTTTTGGAAGCTTTCATCTTCCAGAATCGAAACAAGATGGGAAAAACTGACTATTGGTCTGAGGAAATCTGAGCCTCATAGCCCTCTGAACTTTAAGGCATCCATTAGAAGGATAGAGAAGTATATGTAGCTTGGTCTCCAAAGAAGTTTTGAGTTATGGTTACCATTAACATTTCGACCTCCAGTTTTGATGTGGCCACTTTACCCTTATCAAGCTATAGATGTTAATGAGGATGCAGAAACCCGCAGGTATGAGAGATGGAAAAGTTTTAGAGGTTTCTACTACAAATTCAAAACTTCATTACAAGGCCATACTACTCCTAATTTTAGAGAAACAACTAGAAAGCTTAATGTTGGAGGACCATCATTAGGATAAGTAGGGGGCAAATGATGAGCTCGAAAGATGCTCATAATTTGAATATTATGATGTATTTTTAATACCCTTACTCTTATTGCTGATGGTTGTTTTAATCCTTTGATTAAAGGATTTTTATCTAAAATCAGGTAGTATCCTGTAGTAACACATTCCTATATTCCTACAGCTTAACATCTCTATTTCTCTGTATTAATTGCCCTTTTTGACCTCCCAAATGACTGATATAATGCATGTGGTTTTTGGATAATGAAATGGATTTAATATGTGATTAATGAATGTGTATCGTGTTATTTTCCACGCGTGCTTTCTTTTGCTTCTGTCGCCTGTGCATCACAGGTTGTTGAAGGAAGCATGAACGAGTCAAAGCGCAATAGATCTTGGCCCCTACAGTAAAGTCCATTTCCAGCACGACATTGAGGAAGTTGTTCCAACAAAGACTCTCTGATCGGGTTGTTGGGAGGAAATCTAAATGATCATTATTCTAGGAAGAGTGGAATACTAAATTATCTTTGAATCGTGTTGAACAGATATGCCTTCATTTATGAGAAGTATGTTCCTCAGTTTCATGATGCATTTATGTCCACGTCTTTCTCTGTTAGAGTTAGGTAGTTAGTTTCTTTTCTAATATAAATAAGTGTTCCTCCTGCGTGAGTGAGCAACATAGTGTGTTAAAGTTAGTATTATAATGAGAAACAATGTTTTGTGTTAGTTTTCTTACAAGCAGAACAATCAATGTATATGATTTCAAGTTTATGAATAAAAGCTAATGAAGTTTTGAGTTCAATTCTTGCATAAACTAGTTGATGCTTGCTAAGGGTGCCCACTTAGTGAGTATCTGTAGTTAGTTATTTATCTTATGTTGATTATAAGTTAGATTTCATTCTTGAAGGTTTTAGTGCAAACTCAATCTTATATTTTTCCTGCAACATCGGGGATCCATCCCTGTGTTTGTTCTTGCAGCATAAGGCCAGTTCATAGTTTGTTTCTTAGTAATAGTTGTCATGATTTCTGATTTGATTAAGTTATGCTTAAGTTAAGAAGACTTTACATTACATTCTTGCAGCATAAGTAGAATTCCTTCCAAACATTTATTTCTGGTAAATTGTGACTGAATATGGTTCTTAGTGCACATACAGTGCCACTCCATTTCAAGTATATGTTCCCTAGTTTGATAATGTAAATGAACAACCATAAGAAGATGTTAGTCACCTGCTGGAATGTCCAATTCCTAGGTTAGGATTTTCTATGACTTTTATATCCTTTTGTGGAGTCGACCAGTGATCTTGAAAAAGTTTGGTGCACACTTTATGCTTTCTTATGGTAAAAATCTTGACATGGGTCATTTTCATTGATTCAACGTTATCTGAGCCATGAAACATTATCCAAATGAGCATTCTTTATCTAAACACCGTATCTTATCACAAGATAATCCTTGGAATCCTTTGCATGCTTACCATATTTGTCTGTCCACACACCTATCCAAGCATCCATCCGTGACATTCCTTACATTACTAGACACTAGGGGTAGATATTAACATCTTGCTTTGGGAATAAATCTTGATCTATATCTTCCAGCTTATGTGGTGATTCGAACATTGGCAAACATGAAATCAAATGGGTCAAGCATTTGTGAGCCAAAATCCAAATCGCTAGCCCATGGCACATTTTGATGAGAACACATTCTTTATCATGTTTCATCTTTCATCAAACACCAATCCAAACAATCACTACCAGTCGCATCTAGTTTGCATGTCAACGTCACATCAAATCATTCAAACAAATTTTGTTCCAAATCAAGTTTCAAAGTCCTAATGAATCAAACCCAATCAATCCATTATCATCTTGGGATATCTTTCACAATCCTTGTGTTGCTTAACACTATCCTTGCATTGTTGTGCATTCTCAACAATGATATCATCATCAATCCTGATCAATCAAAATCCAATCAATCCCTCATCAACTTGGGATATATATCCTAATCCTTGTGTTGCTTAACACTATCCTTGCATTGTTGTGTATCCTCAACAATGTTATCATCATCAATCCATTGATCCGATCAATCAACCTTAGCTTGGTTTTCAAAAAAATCCCAAAATAGAGCACTGATATCATCACACATATCCAAAACATCAAAATCATGCGAAAAATCCAAAAACATCCAAAACATATCAAAAATCCAAAAACACTCAAAAAGTCATAAAAATGTCAAAAACATGGTATCCAAACTACATCATCTCTGAGCTTAAATGTAGGCAAGGTTGATCTTTGATCATCCCCCTAGACACTTAGGTTAGTCCTTTAGGAGTCTGTCATAATAAACTAACATTTCATCATGTATATTTTCATCTGTAAATTGGTGAAGTCGTTAGTCGAACTACATGATCTTTGCATGTATAATGTAGGCAAGGCTAATTTGGTTGATCAACCCCCGAGGCCCCTAGGATAGGTCTTTAGGTTAGTCTCTTGGTCAAAATTTCAGAAAACTCCAAAAACATTGAAAAATCTAAAAATAAAAACATTTGTAAAACATTTTGAAAATACCAAAAAATAGTCTCAAAACATTGCAAAACATCAAAAACATCCAAATATTTGAAAAAAATTCATCCATCCCATCTCGCTTTCACCTGCAATAATCTCATCCATAATAAATCAATTATCACACTCACCCTTTGGCAAAACAAATAGAAACAACCACAACAATTAGCAAAAAAACAAACTTCAAACGCAAAATCAAAATCAAAGTAGCAAACCTTTAAACGAAAAATAAAACTCTTGATCATTTGCAAACATGTCAGTCAACCTTATATCAAAATCCTATCAAACAACTTATCAACCCATCATCATCCTATACAATGCATGTCCTAGGATATATCGTTCCGACAATGGGCATGATTTTGGATATCAGTTTGGATTCTTATCCTATCAAAACAAATCCCTTTAGCTAGAGGTATGAAGAACATTGACTTGTTTGTGTGCTTGATCTTTCCTTTTTGACTTATCTTATTGCGTTTATTCCAATGACCTCTTGATGATGTCTAATCAAAGTGATCTAGAGAGAAAGGAATGCGACAACAATCATTATCTTTTTGTCTGTTGTGCTTGTTGGACATTCTTGTAATATAACTTGGCGAATACTTGCTTTGTTAAGTGCATCCTAGCAAGGTTTCCGTATGTCGAGTGTGAACAAGAATACTCCTATCTGTTTGTTGAGTCAAAGTCCATCACACTAGGTACAACACCA
>VDFB02047397.1:99228810-99246366 GCA_007258455.2 Sequoia sempervirens | reverse complement strand
GTGGAAGATCAATAGATTGTGAGAGAATGGATTATGCTAGGCAACAGATGATGATGATCAGTTAGATGAAGAGATATGTTGTTCGATTCTGAACACGATTTGATCAGTGTGAATGAATTCAATTCGGAGAGCATTATGAGATTGATGTTCTGTACAAGGTTGATCAAGGAAATGTTGTTACTATTAATTTGAATTCAGAAAGAGAAGTTCAATCTCTATATGTAATTTTGTTTATTGTAATACAAAGAGACTTTTCTTGGTGTGGTGGGTTTTTCTCCCGTCAGGGTTTTCCCACGTACATCTGGTGTCCAATTGTGTATGTGTTCATTTCTCTTTTTTTGTTATTCATTTCAAGTGTATCTTAATGAACTGTAATTGAAAAATTTAAAGTCATATCTGCATTCTTCCCTGAGGTTTTGACGTTTGGAGAGTTTGTTCTGCACCTACGCTTTCCTTACAAGTGGTATCAGAGTCTGGCCAGTTGTGTTATCCTTGTGGGTACGTTGGGTTTTTTTTGTCAATTCTGTTTAGTGGGAGTCTTGTAGAAGTCTGGTAATTCAAATTACAAATTAAGATGGCAAGCACGTCAGGAAAGATTGAAATTGAGAAATTCAATGGCAATAATTTTGAGTTGTGGAAACTCAAAATGGAAGATCTATTGGTTGATCATGATATTTGGCTTGCTGTGTCTGGAACAAAGCCTACAGGCATGAAGCAAGAGGATTGGGACCTTACAGATCAAAAATCAAAGGGGTTGATAAGGCTTTGTTTAGCATACTCTGTTCTTCTAAATGTTCATGAAGAAAAGAAAACATCCTCTTTGTGGAAAATACTGGGAGCTATTTATCAGGGCAAGTCCTTGGTGAATAAGTTGTTCTTGAGGAAGAAGTTGTACTCTTTGAAAATGCAGGAAGGAAAGTCTGTTGCTGATAATTTGAATTCTTTCAACATGTTGATTACTTAGTTGGCATCTGTGGGTGTAAAGATTGAAAAAGAAGATCGATGTATGCTATTGTTGTGTTTTTTTACAGATTCTTGGGATCACCTGGTGATGGCTATTGGGAGTACTACTTCCTCTTTTAAGATGGAAGATATTGTTGCTTCTTTGTTATTAGAAGAGATGAGAAGAAAATCTTCTGAGATGGAAAAGGAGGCTCTTGTTGTTAGAGGCAGATCGAAAGAAAAAGGCAAGAAGAAGGACAAGAAGTCCAAATCCAAATCAGAGGGGAGATCAAAGTCTCCTAGTAAGAATTCCAAGGTGAAGTGGTGGAATTGTGGGAAACTTGGTCATGTCCGAGAGGATTGCAAAGAGGAGAAAAATAAGAAGAAGAAGTATTCTTCTAACAATGATTCTTCTCAGAGTGATGCAGACGCTTTCATTGCAGCCTTGGCTACACAAGCATCAGATGATGTCTAGCCGATTGATTCTGGAGCATCTTTCCACATGACATCTCATAGAGACTGGTTCACTAAGTATGAAAAATATGATGGTGGAAGGGTGTATTTGGCAAGTGATTCATCTCTGTAAATAGTTGGTCGTGGAAGATTCATAATTCAATTCCCTGATGGAAGAGTGAAGTGAATCAATGATGTAATGCATATACCAGGTCTGGCTCAAAATTTACTTTGTGTTAGTAAGCTGAGCGATGTTGGAGTGCAAGTCATGTTCTTTGGAAATGGTTGGAAGATGACTAGAGGCTCAATGGTGCTAGCTAGGGGTGCTCTTATTGGTACCTTGTATAAATTGGATGCACATGTTGTGCAATGCAATAGTGTCTCTATAAAGTCACAAAAGGCTACTCATGGAAAAAAGTAGGGAAAAGTTCCCGATAGTGCAAACTCTATGGAAGTTAAACTTCTAGTAGAAAAGACTATGCTCTGGCATCATAGGCTTGGCCACATTGGAGAAAAAGGTTTAAAAACCTTGAAGAATAAAAACCTGGTTGAAGGGCTTGATGACTGTAACCTTGAATTTGAATTTTGTGAACATTGTATATATCATAAACAACATTGTGTTTCATTTTACTCCAGTCCTCACAAATCTTCTAATTTACTTGATTATATACATTATGATGTTTTTGGTCTAGTAAATGTTCCTTCTTTGTCTAAATCAAGATATTATGTATTGTTCATTGATGATTATTCAAGAAGGGCATTTGTTTATTTTTTGAAAAATAAATCAGAAGTGTTCAGTCGTTTTAAGGAATTTCAAAACCTTCTGGAAAATTAGACTAGAAGAAAAATAAAATGTTTAAGGACTGACAATGGTGGTGAGTTTTGTTATGATGAGTTCGAAAGGTACTGTAAAGATCATGGGATTAAAAGACATAAAACTACACCCTACACTCAACAACAAAATGGAGTTGCTGAAAGGTTCAACATGACAGTGATGGAAAGAGCACGAAGTATGCTAAGTAGTGTTGGCTTGGAGGAGAAGTTATGGGCTGAGGTAGTTACAACAGCATGTTATTTAATAAACAGTTCTCTGAATTCTGCTCTTGTTGAGAAAACACCTTTGGAAGCATGGCCTGGAAAGAAGCCCTCTCTGAGACACATTCGTGTCTTTGGCTGTGAGGCATATGCATATGTGCCAAATGAAAAAAGGTCTAAATTAGAAAACAAGGTTGTAAATGTATTTTTATTGGTTATAGTGTTGGCATAAAAGGATACAAGCTTTGGAATCCTGATACGGAAGAAGGTTCTATACAACAAAAGTGTTATTTTTCATGACCTGAAGCCTTCTACTTTGGATCTACAGTCAGAGACAAAATCAGAAGATAAAAAGGATGTGGTTGAAATTCCTCCGACACCAGATAAAGAGGAATTCAAAATTCAAAATGTATTGAAAGAGGAGAGCTCAAGTAGTTCGAGTTCTGAAGAAGAAGATCAACCTCAACCTTAGCCTATGAGGAGGTCAACACATGAAAGAAAGCAACCTGATAGGTATGGGTTTTCTTTGTTAGATTCTACTTGTGCCTATGCTTTAATTTCTAGCACTGATGAGCCTAGGACTGTGAAAGAGGCATTTAGAATGTCTGATTCAAACTCTTGGTTGAAGCCATGAATGAAGAAATGGAATCATTAGAAAAGAATGATACTTGGAATTTGGTGCCCTTGCCCTAAGGCAGAAAATTTGTTGGCTACAAATGGGTATTTAAAAAGAAAATAGGTCTAGATGGCAAAGGTGGAAAATTATAAGCGAGGTTGGTTTGAAGGTATTCCCAGAGGGAATTGATTATGGAGAAATTTTTTCTCCAGAGCTAAGCCGACGCCTATCAGATTTCTTTATCACTTGCAAAGATATGACTTAGAGATTGAATAGATGGATGTGAAGACAACATTTCTTCATGGTGACCTTCAAGAAGAAATTTATATGTCCCAACCTGAGCATTTTGTGGAAAAAGGTAAAGAAAATCTAGTTTGCAAGTTGAAAAAATCTCTGTATGGATTAAACAATCTCCTAGAATGTGGTACCAAAGTTTGACACTTTTGTTTTGTCATTGGGATTTGTAAGATCGAAATATGATCATTATGTGTACTACAAAGCTGAAAATGATCGTGTTCTTATTATTGCTCTCTATGTTGATGATATATGTTGTTCATAGGCAATAGTAAGTTAATGATTTCTGATCTAAAATCTCAGTTGTCTGCAAAGTTCAAAATGAAAGATCTTGGTGCAGCCAGTTATATTCTAGGAATGGAAATAACCAAGGAAAGGAAGAGTAGAAAACTTTGGCTTAGTCAGAGTAAGTATATTAATACTGTTCTGGAGAGATTTTGTATGACTGATTGCAAGAAGCTAGTTCTTCCAATTTTGTAGGGAACGAAGCTATTTGTTGAAGACTGTCCAAAATATCCTACTGAGATAGAGGACATGACCAGAGTGCCTTATGCTAGTGCAGTTGGCAGTTTAATGTATGCAATGGTTTGTACAAGGCCAGACATTTCCCAAGCAATGGGAGTACTTAGTCGCTTTATGACAAATCTTGGAAGGACACATTGGGATGTTATGAAAAGAGTGTTTAGATATCTAATGGGAACTTCAAAATATTCTTTGTGTTACCATGGAAATTTGGTTGAATCACAGAGGACTCTTAGCATTCGAGGCTATGTGGATTCTGATTGGGCAAGGGACATTGACAGCAGAAGATCCCCCAGTGGATATATTTTCATGATGAATGGTGGTGTAGTTAGTTAGATTAGTAAGCGGCAGGCTGTAGTCGCTTTGTCCACTACATAGGGAGAATACATTGCAACAACCCATGCCTATAAAGAAGCAATCTGGTTAAAACGTTTGTGTTCTAACATTGGGTTTGATGCGGGGATAATTACAATTTACTGTGACTAGGAGTGCTATTTGTTTGGAAAAAAATCCTAGTTTCCATGCCAGGATGAAACATATTGATGTGCAGTATCATTTTGTACGAGATATGGTGGAGGATGGAAAGGTGTCTTTAGAAAAAGTGGATACTCTGGAAAATTTTGTAGATGCATTGATGAAGCCAGTGAGCACAGACAAGTTCAGGTGGTGTGCCAGTTCGATGGGCCTTAGTGCCCATGAATTTCAGTAGTTTTGTTGTGCTTTAGAGGTGTCAGTATGATCTTCATCAAGTGGGAGATTGTTGCAAAATGCACCTCAAGCTTACTGACATGAAACTCCTAAACGAGAAAAATCGGTGAGACCCTCAGAATGTCTAACCGACCATCAGCTATGTTCAAAAGATTAAAGTCGCTAAGAATTTTGTTCTGTCTTGCCGACGGGAGTCATCGGCAAGACATGGCTATCACTTCGAAAGTACTAACTCTTTCTGTCCGGGAAGACCTCTTGCTGATGCGTTGATTCCTGGTGATTATCGGGGAGACTCTTGGCGGTGAGTGGCATTAGGGAGAGACGTGAACCTTCGAAGTGACTCATTCTGACAGAGTATGTCTCACTGACATTTTTACACACGAATGTCATTGGGGTGACATGAAGGCTCGATAAGAGTCTAAGTGATAGTGGAGGTGTCACCGACAGGTATACCTTCGGTGAGAACTCTTTCTGATGGATGTTTCTCTCGCCGACAGGCAGGTGCCTTCAGTGAGAACTCTTGCCGATGGATGTTTCTCTCGCCGATAGGCAGGTGCTTTCAGTGAGAACTCTTTTCGATAGCGTTGGTCTCTCTGACTGTTTTGTCATCGGTGTGAACTCTTGTTGATAGAGGATATCTCACCGATGGACTTTTGTTCGCTATGAACTCTCAACGATAGCGAAACTCTTGTAGATAGATCTGCACGAGATGGATATCGATGTGATGTATTAGCGATAGAGTGTGTCTTGCCGATGGATTTGTGTTTGGTATGATGTCTCGTTGATAGCGATGGTCTTGCCGATAGAGCTACATGAGTTGAACATTGGTGTGAAGTCTTAGCGATAGTGATGGTCTTGCCGATGGTTCTGCAATGGACATCAGTGAGATGTCTTGCCGATAGAGTGGGTCTGGGTGATAGGGTTGAACTTGATATGACTCTTGCCAATGGTGGTGACTCTTTCTGATAAGGACAGTCGGGCATTGTGGCATTGGGGAGACACGGTTTGGTGTCTCACCGACATGCGATTCAGTTTGATTGTTTTGACCGAATGTCTATCCTATGTGGTCTGTTTTGAACCAATGAACAAAGCAGAAGGAGAACCATTGGCAGTTGAACTGTTGCAACCATTCCTGTGTGGAATATCAATAGACTGTGAGAGAATGGATTATGCTAGGTAACGGATGATGATGATCGGTTAGCTAAAGAGATCTATTGTTCAATTCTGAACATGATTTGATTAGTGTGAATGAATTCAATTCGGAGAGCATTGTGAGATTGATGTTCTGTACAAGGTTGATCAAGGAAATGTTGCTGCTGTTAATTTGACATCAGAAAGTGAAGTTCGATCTTTGTATGTAATTTTTTTTACTGTAATACAAAGATACTTTTCTTGGTGTGGTGGGTTTTTCTCCCGTAAGGGTTTTCCCACATAAATATGGTGTCCAATTGTGTATGTGTTCATTTCTATTTTTTTGTTATTCATTTCAAGTGTATCTTAATGAACTATAATTGAAAAAATTAAAGTCATATCTGCATTCTTCCCTGAGGTTTTGTTCCGCACCTAAGCTTTCCTTACACCGGCCACCTCTAAAATTTTTATTATTCACATTTAAGCGGTGGCAATCCATGTCCTTAATGGATTTGCCTTATGATATCTTCTTCATTATGAACAGACTAATTTAGAATATATCGGTTATCAACTTGAATTCGATGCAAATTTTGAATATGTGTAGGTTTATATGTATATGTATGTATGTATATCTATCTATCTATCTATCTATCTCTCTATCTATCTATCTATCTATCTATATCTATATATATATATATATATTGTAGTGCCTCTCGTGTTATTGTTACTCTTAAGATACTTTTTTGTGTGTGGTTGAGACTGTTTGAATACTGTTTATGTTTGATGCATAGTTGAGACTATGTTGGTGACTGTTTCACCATGTTGTTTGGTTGGTTGACAGTTTTGCTTCTTGGACTTGGTTGTCTATGACACTGCTACTATTGCTTATGATATGTGGACATATGTGTTTGATGTTATGCTTATGTAGTTGTTTACTTATTATTTAATGATGATGTTGTTTAGCATATGGTTATTGTTTGAGGTTTGAGTGAGAGGGATGGTGTTGCATCACTCATCTGTGAGTGCCCTGCTACACTGCACTTCTCTCTCACAGTGTGTTTGGCATTGAATATTTATGTTGTTTCAACACTTGGTTTTATGCAGGACTACAGGTACTGGGCACCGACTCCGCCCACACCGTTGGGTCTGAGCGTGCCCAGCATACCCAATGGATATGATGTGGTTTACGGAGTTGACAAGAAAATATCCCCGTCCATGTCCGTCATCCCGTCGTTGTTTGATGTTGTTGTCCGTCAATACCCCATTTTGTTATGGTATCATTTTGTTTCATGTCATTTGTTTTAAGTGTTAGTTTTAATGTGTTAAATTGTTTGGTTTTGATATGCTATCATTATTGTTAATTAGTTAATTTAATTTAATGAGGGTTATTATTATTGTTGAAATTAATTTAATTAAAGCATTAAATTTAATTATTAAATTGATTTGTGAAAATGTCAAGGATTTAATTAAATATTAAATTAGTTTGTAAATTTTAAATGTTTGTTGATTTAAAAGAATATTGTATTTTTAATTGTCGATATTAAATATTTTTAATTGTAAATGGAATAATATTTTAATTGCAACATTGATTAGTGATTAGGTAATATTGTTTATTTAATCATTATTATGGATTTATTCAAAATGGAGATTTTAGTGTTTTTGGTAAATTTAGAAGAAGAAAAAAAGGATATTTTATTAAATATTATAGTTGAAAAAGAATCTGTGACCGATATGATTTATTTAATTTAAATAGTGTGATATATTGTTAAATGGGTAAAATATTAAAATAAAGGGTGAAACTTATTACGGTAGCAATATGATTTATTCATTTTATTAGTGGAAGTAGGTTTCTAATTTTACTAAAATGTAAAGAATTTCTAACAAGTGGTAAAACATGGGAAAATTGAATTGACAGGTGGAGGAAAAGGATTTAGGGAATTTTCCACCTGTTTTGTTTGTTATCAAAAAACTTTAAAGACTCTTCTTTAATTTATTTTTGGGGAATTCGGTGAAAAAGAGGATACAAAGAATTTCAATGGAAATTTTCATGCTCTGGTTAAAAAAAAAATTACTTTGCATTGTGCTGGGGTGAAAGTGAAAAGAATATCATAGTTGGGGAAAATTGTGGAGAAGGAATGGTGCTCGCCAATTCCATTGTCAAACGAAGATCTCCAGGTTGGAATTTATTTCTCTTGTTTTCGTCCATCATTGCAAAGTTTATGTTTAATAATTGTTGGCTATTTGAAATTTGTTATAGTCTTGTTGCTTAAGGGATTTTCTTTTGGTTGTGTTGACCATTTATTGGTTACGCTTATTTGAGTATTCAATATTCCTGCCGGAATTATTTGTTACTGCCTTCATGGTATTCACTTAGAATTTTGGTAGTTATACACCTCCAAATTTATGTTGTTGTGAGTATTATATGGATCGACCCCTAGAAAGAGTAAATTTTTGTGTATAAGTCAGTGTATAGCGGGTGAATAACTCCCTTAGAGGTCACTTCCTTCATCGGGATTTAATGTTGCTAAATAAACTTTGCATCGGTTATATGTGAGGCCGATTTTTCACCCCTGAGATTGCCTCTCTTCCATGCACGTGATTTGGTGAGTTGGAGGCACCTCTTGTTTGATTGATAGTTGATGTAGATTGTGGTGTAGGATTTCAGCCTGAGTATCATGTTTTCCCTTATGGTTTTGTTTTGTTGGGCATCAAACTCTTGATCATGTAATTATGTTGCCTTTGATAATATGGCACCTGAATTTTGATGTTGCCTCCTATATCATAATCATTGGAAATTTAAGTTGGAGAGTCGTTTTGTTTCAAACATAATATTGTTGTATGTACCTGGTGGAAACATGGTATCCCTTGATTTCATGCGGTTGCTCAATGTAGCTGCTTGAAGTTTGCCATTTTCAGGCTTTATTATTCTTATACCAGCAGATATTCATGTTTCATTTACTACTTCGTTGAGTTGTAATACTCAGACTCCCTTAAATCCTATGCGTCCCCTTCAACCATGGCCTGCCTTGACTGTGATGATTTTATTTTTATACATATATAGAATTATATGTGCATATGTGCTAGCTTTTATGTTGTGTTTCTTTAAAATTTTAATATGTTGTATTAAAATCTACATATTAAGTACACTTAGTTTTATACAACATTAACCGCAAATTGGATAAAGATATATATATATATATATGTAAATTTATATATATATGTATGTATGTATATATATGATGATATTAGTGACTTTCATTTAGTAGGTTGATTTTATAATGTTCTTGGAATAAAATATAGTTCATTATTATTCTTTAAAAAAATTCTTAAGTGAAGTTTGTTGTGGTCACTTTGAGTAAATGGGCATTTACTATTTATCCAGGTTAAGTAACTTATTCGGGTAAATGAGGTATTTAGTTAGTTATGAAATCTAATTGTGTCCAATCCATTTACAGTTATTATTATTTTATGATTCATAGTTCTTAAATGATGTAAATTAATTTTTATAATAGGGTTGGATATAACGGGAATAATGATTTAACCTATATTGTAAAATTGGCTATCGAAATATGTATATTGATTTGATTCACTATTAGAGAAGAGAAATTTAAAATTGATAAATATATATATATATATAAGTTAGTAAATGTAATTAAATTAGGAAATTGTTCTAAATAATCATAATAAAATATTTCATTGCAAAATATGTTATGACTAATTAGTATGGTGGAGTTCAACTCAGTCAATGGAGTTTTTTTGAAAATAGAATTTATTAATATTAAATTGATTTATTATGAATTTGGATTTAATTGAGTTTTATAATTAAAGAATTGAACATTGAAGTTAGATTATTGCTATTAAGTAAATAAGCCTTTCGTAACTCTATATGTTCTTGTTGAGTTAGCCTATTTGTCAA
This sequence comes from Sequoia sempervirens, assembly GCA_007258455.2. Classification (NCBI taxonomy): domain Eukaryota; kingdom Viridiplantae; phylum Streptophyta; class Pinopsida; order Cupressales; family Cupressaceae; genus Sequoia; species Sequoia sempervirens. Next base: position 99,236,749 of record VDFB02047397.1, on the reverse strand, counting down.
ATTGGATAGGAATGTATAAACAAGTGAAGTACCAAATATGCTTTTAAGTTTCATTACATGGAATTGTGTTGGGAGATTAAAGTTTTTTTTTTTTACGTTCTCATGATGGATTGTATTCTCCATTGTATTATTTTTCGATTTGGCGAGTGTATATGCCAAGCCATGATATGAGTTTCTTTGGGAACCTAAAGTATTTGCGTACCCTTCAGTTGGGAGTATACGATAGTTGGTGTTATAGGCTTCCTGAGGCATTGGGTAACGGGTTTATGTTGGATTTCTTTGATTTGACTTTGAAACGTTTGATTTAAATATTAGTTTTGAACCCTTGTGGGTGTTACCTTATTTCGTTGTTTTTCCTCTTGTTATGGTTGTTTGGCGAGATGGACCATGCCTCACATTTGTACTCAAACTGGTAATTTTTAGTGTTTTATGTTTGGTACACCCCTTGTTGTAAGTTTTGTATTAGGGCCATTAGGGAGGGCGGCTCTTCATGGGGGCCGAAACACAAAGGGGTAGCCTGGATAACCCATGGAAGAGTTGGTTAAATAAGTGAAAACATAATAAAATAAACTAGCGAGTATGGGTAGGATCACATTAATTAAAGATAGTAAGATACCTCATCCATGTCATTAGTGCTTTCGTAGACTAAGGATGGGCTAAGAATTCTATGGTCGGAAAGATCGCTACCTCATCCTCATGAGAGGCTAGTGGTCCCACACGTGTCACCCTATGGGGTTGATGCCTAGTGAGAGGTAGCCAGGATAACCATAGATGGGGGCTAGCGCCTGTTGAGAGGCAGTCAGGATAACCCATGATAGGACTATGCGATGACACTCTCCCATAGTATCCCTTGCCTTTCCCTTTGTATGCCTCTGGAAGTACTCACCTTGTAAGTAGTCATTGAGATTGTTGTTTATGTTTTGGTTGCTCTTTTGTGGTTTGGTCTTGTGGTTATTCTACTCGTATGTCTTGGTTTTGGGTCTTTCTTGTCAACTCCTAACATGGGGGGTGAGCCTTCGGGTCCACGTGGTCAGGTGGAACATGCTTTACACCCCATTGGGTTCCCAGTCAATGGTTTGCGAAGCATGGAGTTCATGTTGTTGCAGAGAATCCAGAGCTTCACCATAGTTCAATTATAACATGTTCACTTATGTAACATTCTTGTATTTGATGTATTATTCCCACTATGTATTGGGAAGCACGATTGTACATATGTAATCCTGAAAAGGTGTAACTTCATAGTGATGTATATGTAATTTCTGATCTGATCAATGTAATGGATGGATATTATTGATTTTATCATGTGTTTCATATATAGATGATTCTCTTTATCGTATTATGATGAATGTCTTTGATGGTTCTCTTATCCTTTGTCATGGTTTATTATGTAATCTTGAAATTCTTTCACTATCGTTTTGGTATGAGTTTAGGTTTCGTAATGCCATCCCGTGTACCCTAGAGGATGTAGTTGATTTTGTAAATGTATAATTGATTTTCATGTAATGTATGTTCATATTCATCTTATGTAATGTTTCAATTTCAAAAAAAAAATTAGTGTAGTAATCTATTAGTTGTAGTTGTCCTTTGGGGTTTGCACAACAGGGCATTACACCTTGGTATTAGAGCCAAGGTATACAACTCTGGGTACTCTAGGTTACTTGTGCCCATTAGGTTAACCTTTGCGCTTAACTTTTGATCTCACATGTTCCCCACTAATATTTTTCAGGGACATGCCTCGAGGTAGAGGTCGTAGTCATGGAAGAGGCTGAGGTGGTGGTCGCAGAACCAACCGCCAAAGTTCATCTTCTCTAAGCTCCCATGATTCAAAATGTGAGGAATACCAGAGTTCCCAAAACAATCCAGGAGGTGGGGAACAAAACTCAGAGCAGCTGGGTCTGGAAGGAGGGCAGTTGTGACAACTTCTTGAGGAGATCCTTGGTCATTTAGGCCCTAGGCCGGAGGAGGAGGAGTGGGTGGAGAGAGAAAGAGAGAGGTCTCTGAGGTGGAAAGAAGTGTCAGCAGAGTAAGATGTCGTAGTGGCGGGTCACATGAGACCTGTTGAGAGCTCGTCCTCCCACATTCTATGGTACTGGTGGAGGACTGGAGGCAGAAACATAGATGATCGATCTAGACTGGTGCTTTTCTATGCACCTATATGGAAGTAATACTAAGGTGAGGTGCGCCATCATGCACCTCAGAGGCTTTGTATCCACTTGGTGGCATCTAGAAGAGTAGAAATTGTACCTGGACATTAGTGTTGTGACTTGGGAGATTTTTATGGAGAGATTCAGGGCCTGTTTCTTTTTTGACCACTGGAGACAACATCGGGCAGATGAATTCCATGAGTTGAGACAAATGGAAATGTTCATTGAGCAGTACGAGCACTGATTCTATGAGCTGAAATAGTATGCAGGAATCAGTAATGATGAGGCCATGCTAGTACAACACTTTGTCAAGGCCTTGAACACTCGACTCAGTGATGGAGTCTGGGTCTTTGAGCCAAAGATGATGGAGGTAGTTGTTGAAAAGGCTCATCTGGGGGAGGAAAACTTGGCCATGGCTTGGGGAGGCCACACAGTTGTTCAGATTGGTAGTGTACCTGCATCTAGTTTTGGTTCTTGAGGTGGACATCCTCAAGCTACAGGGTCTTCTAGGAGTCATCATGTGCCCTCTAAGAGTGGACAACAGCAACATCAGTTACAGCCTAAGCATAAAAACTCTTAATCTTAGCAAAGTGGCAAGTCTCATACTAGAAGGAATCAGAGTTGGAAATGATCTCAGTAGGACCATTTTGAGTAGCCTGCACAGAGTTGACAGTCGACACCTAGTCGAGGCATTTTTCAGCAATCTAATGCACCTTCGGGTGGCAGAGTTTTTGGTCAGGGTACAGGTTGTTTCTCCTGTGAACAACAGGGACATATTGCTAGACAATGTCTGCAGAAGAAGACTATAGGTTTTATTTAGAGGCCAGCCACTTCTGAGCTGACGATGGGCGATGCAGGCAGATCTCATTGAGTTTTTGTGACGATTGACAACCGTCAGGTTGATCATCAGGGCACCGTGGTTGAGCCATCAGGTGTGTTAAAAGGCACTAGTATTTCTATTCTCTTTTATTTTGCTGCATCATATTCATTTACTTCTCCTTTAGTAGTAGAGCATTGTAGACTGGTGGTAGCAAGGCAAGGCGTTAAGTGGCAAGTCGAATTGGCCTCCGGGGAAAAGGTAGCAGTTGAATCGCTTGTTCAAGGTTGTGGTTTGAAAATTGGGTCATTGGTGACTTCAGTGGACCTTCGAATCCTACCTCTTGGTTCCTATGATGTCATTTTGGGTATGGATTGGTTGAATGCTCACCGAGCTATAATAGATTGTCGCCACAAGGCTATGCGATGTGTAGATGATTCAGGAAATGAAGTTGAGATTGTTGGCATACAAAGACCCATCTCATTACGGATGATTTATGCTATGCAATTGAAGAGGTGTTTCTATCAGGATTGTTAGTTATTTGTCATGTTAGTCAGTGACTTGGATTTGGGAGAGAGTGAAGAGGTATCATTGGATGACTATCCTCTCCTTAAGGACTTTGTAGATGTTTTTCCAATTGAAATTTTGGGGATGCCACCAAAGCGTGACATCAACTTAAAAATTGATCTTATACCCAGAGCCAAGCCTATATCATGGACTCCATATCTGATGACAACACAGGAACTTCAGGAGGCTCATTTGCAGTTGGAGGAGTTATTAACAAAAGGGTTCATTCATCCTAGTGTTTCCCCGTGGGGAGCACCAATGATATTCATGAAGAAGGATGGTTCCCTCTGTTTGTGCATCGATTACATACAACTAAACAAAGTGACAGTGAAGAACCGACACCCTTTTCTAAGAATTGATGACCTATTTGATCAAATAAAGGGGGCTCATGTATTCTCAAAAATTGATCTTAAGTCAGGATACCATCAATTGTGGATAACCAAACCTGATATTCACAAAACAACATTTCACACTCGATACAGGCATTATGAATTCACTGTTATGTTGTTTGGGTTGACGAATGCACCATCAGTCTTCATGAGCCTGATGAATGGAGTCTTCCAAACCTATTTGGACAGATTTTTTCTAGTGTTCCTCGATGATATCCTGATTTACTCAAAAACTATGGAGGAGCATGAGGAACATCTGAGATAGGTGTTGCAGTGCTTGAGAGGTACTCAGTTGTATGCTAATCTGGCGAAGTGTGAATTCTATAATATTGAAGTGAAATACTTGGCTCACGTCATCTCTGGTGAAGGTATTTCCTAGATCCTTCAAAGATCCAAGCCATCATGGAATGGCTTGCACCCACAAATGTTCCTAATATTTGTAGTTGTATGGGTTTAGCGGGCTAGTATCAGCAGTTCGTGCAGGGCATTTCGAGGATTGCACATCCCATCACTACCCTTGAGAGGAAAGGGAAGAAGTTTATTTGGTCAGAATAGTGCCAGTTAGCTTTCAAGACCCTTAAGGAAAAATTGACCAGTGCATCGATCCTAGCAATTCTTGATCCTACGAGGGAATTCGTGGTGTGTACAGATGCTTCCTTGGAAAGCTTGGGATTCATTTTGATGCAAGAAGGTCGTGTGATTGCATTTGAGTTCTGCAAGCTCAAGGATCATGAGTTGAATTACCCTACGCATGATTTGGAGCTAGTCGTTGTGCTTCATGCCCTTGTGCGATGGAGACACTTCTTATTGGGGCATCGATTCGAGGTACATAGCGATCATCACAGCTTGTAGTATATCTTTACGCAACCGAACCTGAATGTCAGGTAGAGGAGATGGATGGAGTTTCTTTGCGAATATGGTTTTTAGGTTAAATACATCCAGGGTAAGGAAAATGTAGTGGCAGTTGCTCTAAGTCGGTGGAGGCATGAGATATCTACAATAACTATTGATGTGGATTTGAGGAGCCAGATCTTCGTAACACTTCCTACAGATAGCTAGTATTAGGAAGTGAAATCAGAAATTGAGTCAGATAGGGCTTTAGAGGGAAATTTTGTTGGTTATTCCATGGATTCAAATGGCCTTTTGTGGTATTTGGGTCGTATATATGTACCTCCTATAGAGGGTCTTTGTACCCTAATCATGATTAAGGCACATCGAGCTCCCTATTCTACTCACCCGAGAGTCAAGAAGATGTATGCAGACCTTTGTTCACTATACTTTTAGGCTGGAATGAAGAGAGATATTGTAGACTTTGTGGCAAGACGTTTGGAATGTCAGAGGGTTAAGGCAGAACACCAGCATCCCGCAGGTCTTTTATAGCCTCATCTCATTCCTAAATGGAAGTGAGATCATATCGATGGACTTTATTGTGGGTTTGCCTATGTCTTCTCGTTGGCACGATGTTATCATGGTCGCGGTTGATAGGTTGACCAAGGTGGCACACTTCTCTCCTATCCGATTTTCCTATATTGCTTCCTTTGTAGCCAAAATTTTCATGGAAGACATTGTTCAACTGCACGGAGTTCCACGAAGGATTATTTCCAATAGAGATGCGGTATTCACTTTTGCATTGTGGACATCCTTGCAGTGTGCCTTAGGGACCCAACTAAACTTCAGTTTTGCTTACCATCCTGAAATAGATGGTCAAACTGAGAGAGTCAAATAGGTTCTTAAGGACATGCTTTGTATGTACATGATGGATTAGTAGTTGCGTTGGGAGGACTATTTGCATCTGGTGGAGTTTTCTTATAATAATGGTTATCATAGTTCAATTGGTATGGCTCCCTTTTAGGCATTAAATGGCCATCCTTGTCGAACCCCATTGAGTTGGGATCATCTTGAGGACAAAGTTTGTTTTGGACTTGAGATGCTTCAAGATATGGAGCAACAAGTTTCTCACATCAGAGAGCACTTAGTAGCAGCGCAAGATAGGCAAAAGAATTATGCAAATGTGTTGGTATGTGGCAACTGATCATGCTATACTGTATAGCCCATGGTATACTGTACAGCCCGACATGTATCCTTGCCGAGGTTTGGGGGCTAAAGCTCCTGAAAAGCGGGGGTTTGAGGGCGGTAGCCCCCGAGAAAATTTTTCCTCCTACATTTTCACATCATCACCGAAAAAAGAAAAATCCAATTTTGTAGAACCCAAAATCTGGAAGCTTCTAAGCTTGTTAAAAAGCAGTTCGGATGGGTGTTACAGTATGATGAAAAATGCAATTATTCACAAGATTGTAATAAGTTTTTGCACTGGATAATAAAATAATTGGATGGCTACAGTTTGGTGGATGTAGCCTGGATTGGGTGAACCACATTAAATTCTTTGTGTTATAATTTATTCTATGTGTTTTTTAGTTTCTCTGTTTATTACTTAAATTTGCATTTAATTGTTAGATATCTGCCTTTTCTAACCCTAACAAGTGGTATCAAAACGGGTTGTGTTTCGATTATCGTCTGTACGAAGGTCTCACGGTTGAGTGGGAGTAATGGAAGATGATGGTAAGAAGGTTGAGAAGTTTAATGGGCAGAACTATCAGTTATGGAAGATGCAGATGGAGGACTACCTCTATCAGAAGGATTTATGGTGGCCATTGGAAGGGAAAACCAAGAAACCCCAAGCAATGTCTGATGAGGACTGGGAGATTTTGGATAGAAAGACTCTTGGTAATATTTGTTTATGCTTGGCACAATCGGTGGCGTTCAATATTACAAAAGAAAAGACAACTCAAGAGTTGATGGAAACCTTGGAAAAGTTATATGAAAAGCCTTCCACTTCGAATAAGGTATTTCTTATGAAGCGTTTATTTAATATAAAAATGGTAGAAGGTGGGTCAGTTACTGATCATTTAAATGAGTTTAATACGGTCACTAGTCAATTAACTTTTATAAAAGTAATCTTTGATGAAGAAGTTAGGGATTTTTTGATTATGTGTTCTTTGTCTGAAAGCTGGAATAGCTTGGTAATGGCTATTAGCAAATTTTGTTTCTGGTTTGAATACATTGAAATTTGATGATGTTGTTAGTGTTATTTTGAGCGAGGAAATTCGTAGGAAAAGCTCAGGTGGAACATCCACATCAGGCAGTGTTTTGAATGCAGAAAGAAGGGGCGGAACAAAGGCGAGAGGGAACAATTTTAGAAATCGTGGGAAGTCACAAGGAAAATCAAAGGACAGAAGGTCCCAATCTAGAGACAAGAGGGATTGCTAGTACTGTGGTAAGCCAGATCATTTAAAGAAAGATTGTTGGTCTTGAAAAAATAAAGAAGGAGACAAAAAGGAAGTAAAGAGGCAAATGTAGTAAGTAATAAATCTAATGAGGATGTTTTGATTCTTTCCCTTGATAATGTTGATGATTCTTGGGTGTTAGATTCAGGGGCTTCATTTTATGCAACCCCCCATAGAAGTTATTTTCTTGATTATGTCCAAGGGGATTTTGGGCTGGCTTATTTAGGAGATAACGAACCCTGTCAGATTGTTGGAAAGGGAAGAATCAAGATTAAGTTGCAGAATGGGATTCATTGGCTACTACATGAGGTAAGGCATGTTCAAAAGTTAAGCAAAAATTTAATTTCAGCAGGGCAACTAGATGATGAAGGTTGTGTTGTTACATTTAGTGATAAAAATTGGAAGGTCACAAAGGGTGCCTTAGTGGTAGCAAAAGGTGTGAAACTAGGAACCTTATATCTTTGTACAGGTCATACTGTTCCTTCTACTTTAATTGTTACGGAAAAAGGTCAATGTTCAGGAACAGTTGCTACAGTTCAGTAGGTAGAATATCATACAGTTGTTGTGGACTCTAAATCAGCACTGTGGCATAATAGACTTGGGCATATGAGTGCAAAAGGTATGAAAGTGCTTCATTCAAATAATGTTTTACCAGGTCTAAAATGTGTTAATATGGATTTTTGTGAAAGTTGTGTGTATGGAAAACAAAAGAGAGTAAGTTTTCTCAAGGATGGGAAG
>VDFB02047397.1:99156082-99228710 GCA_007258455.2 Sequoia sempervirens | reverse complement strand
AGTGGAAGTCTACAGGGAAGAACCTGCGATGAGCCCATGCTTAGGTATTTTTCCAAGTTTGAGTTTGATGGGAAATCAACGAGGTGGGGTCCACATGTCGGGAGGTCATGGTTGGACAACCATTTGGAACGGAAAAGTTTAAAAGGCACTCTGTAGGTGAAATCCCATGTTTGTAGACTTGGGTAGGTCTGAAGATCCTTCATTTAAGCCTTGCAAATTTGAGCCAAGTTTAGGGTGGCCAAGTGGAGGGGCCTTCCGCGAGGGCGAGCCCGATGTGAGTGCTCCTTGCTTCAGGTTTTAAACATTGTCAAAGGGAGGTGACGGTGGTGGCATGGGCACAGGCCTGCAAAGCACGAATGCTCTAGTCGAAGAATGACCATAGCGACTGTGAGTTCCGCACATGGCTCATAGGATATTGCGAAGATATTCTACAATTTCAAAACATGGGTTTTATTCACCTGGGTTTAATCTAGTTGATTTTAAGCTTTCCTCAAATATTTTAACAACCTTTTATAGAATTTAAAGAAAACTTTGAAACAAGGCACATGGCGATGACTAACCTATGAAGCTCGATAAAATGGATGAACAAACAACTGGAAAAGGCTTCAAGTCGGCAAACGAACTTGGCGAGTGTGACAATAACATTGGCAGGAGGCTCTCTGACTTGCTCTGAACAAATGACAAGTGAAAATGACAACTCGGGGTTGCCTATTTATAGAAAATGGTGCATTTAATTCCCCTCATAAATGCTCGTATGACAGTGTTAGAGTTTGGTAAGTAGTTATTTTAAAAACGATGATAGGAGCGGCAAAACCTGACAAGCGAATGGCAATCAGGAGTTAGTCATTTGGGCAGTCGGCAACGAAAATGGCACTGAAGGGTGCAGGTCCAGTGGTGTAGAAGGGCGCTAGGCGGAGGTATTTTGGAATGGCCAAGAGGATAAGGAATTATGCATGGGGCATCCTGTAGGGCTAGACTCGCATTGCTCCAAGGACACCAATTCTAAGGAATGAAGGAAAATAGCTAAGGGAGTTCCTCAAAGGCCTAAAACCTTAAAAATTTGAGGGTGAAAAAACATGGCCAACTCAAGATGATTTATTTAAGACTCACTGACCACTTAAGAAACAAAAATATGGGCCATGCAAAAATGAGGCAACGACAAAAGTGACCCAACGAAGCAAGAAGAAAGAGGGTTCTCGTTCTGAATGGGGCGTGTGTGCTATAGGCACAACAAATGGAACTGGTAGTAGGAGGGCCTTTGAGTTAAGCTAGATCGAATCAGATCATTTTCCCTTGAGAGATTCCACAGAGTCTTAAGGTCCACACCCAACAAAGGGGAATTTCAGGAACTGCAGCCCCCTACAAGGGCTAGAAAGACTAAGAAAGGGGACACAACCTCTTCTTCCTCCTCCATTCCATCCACTTCACCTTCATCTTCACCTCCTTCCTCCTTTCACTCACCCCATGCTCCTCCATCCTCTTCTATCTTTGCATTTTCCCCTTAGTCTACCCAAGTTACTTTTCAGTTGCTTGCTTCCCACAACCGAGGTGTTGCTCCAATCCCTACTCTCCAAATCCAAAGCGCAATCCCAATTGTTGCTACCCCGGTGTAGCCCTAGGTTACTGTTCAACAATAAATACCACCCCTGCCTCCCCTCATGGCTTGGCTGGGAAATAATCCTTCCCCATTGTTATTTAAAAATTACCATTATATGCCTAAGAACCCAAAGAGCTTTTGCACAAAGTTCAATCCTGGGGATCCGCAAGGACAACTGAAGAACACATTAAAATCTTCCAAGCGACATTGAAAGATATGCAAATTGATTATGAAGACGTAGCATTCAGGCTTTTCCCTTATTCTTTGGGAGAAGAGGCCTTCTATTGGTATATCAACTTATCGATGGGGTCCATCACATCTTGGGCATTGTTAATGAATGCCTTCTTGCAGAAGTATAAGATCCCAATCAACCCTTCAAAGTTGTATCAGAAATTCATGTCTATCTGAAGGGAAGTTAATGAGCTGATCAGTTCCTTAAATAATCAATTCCACCGAGCATATATAAGGATGCAAGCTTTGTACATGCTCAATGATGCTGTTGCCTTGCCCGTTTATTATGCAGCCTTGGACAACCTCATGGCTGCATTGGTGAAGAGGATGCAACCAGCTCAAACCAAATTAGTAGATGCTTATGCTGATGCAGTTATTACCAGCACTGACCTGGGTCAAAACATCTTTGGTCCGCTACCTTCCTTGGGACAGGCTTCCCATCCTATGCAGATTCAAGGACTCACTCAAGCATTGTAATACCAGGAACCTCTCATGAATCAAGTGCCACAACTGCCCATAGTGCCTCATCCAGGGAAACCCATGAACCAAGCCCCCTAGTGCCCCATTACTTGCAATCTCAGCAACAACAAACCTATGCATAACTGTCATAGGTATTGTCATATCTATAAGGGCCTAAATTCCCACCCACTTAACAAAACACAGTCTGTCTTCCTCTAGAATCAAATGTCACAACTAGGAAATGCTGAAAAAGACTGGTTAGAGGAGTTGACGGAGATGATAAAAAATATTTCCATGGAGATGACTCATCCCCAGAACCAAAATAATCAATTGCAGGCCTCGCAGCATAGCATTCAGGCTAACATCAACCAAGACAATAGGGACAACTGTGAGGTGGGTACCTCATCAGGGAAAAATTACAAGTGAGGATAGAACTCCAACTAGAGTTTTGAGAGGAGACCTTCACAAAGGCAGAACTGAACGTGGAACACAAGGACAAACAATGGAGGTGTTCCCACTCCTCTAGATCAACCCACTAGTAATGAGAAGACAACCAGTGGAGTCTACCTCACCGAAGTTGCCTTATCCGGATGGTGCAAGATTCACAAGACAAGTAGGCATTCTGAGTTAGATTGCCCCAAGTCCCAAACAGCCATAGAAATCTTTCAAGTGGAAGTCTAGAACGTCGTTGATAGTGCAAAATGTAGGGATATAGTTCTGTCTAGGTCGTATGACTCTTCTGTGCTCATGGTCAACCAAGCCCCATTCCTGCAAAGTGAGCAACAAGCCTGAGAGTGTGGCTACCTCCCCAAAGAATGAAGAAGTAAAAGAGGTAAGTAACGAAGAAGCTTTATCCCAACTCTTTACTTCAATAGATAATGGTCCAGTAGATGAAGAAGAGTCCTATGAAGATGAAGTGCAAATGTTCCATCAGAGAGCATCTTCATATAATTTGAGAAATAGACAAATAGGAGGACCGTTCACCACTTCCACTCCGCCTAACAACTTCAACACCCCATCTGACCCTAATACCAGCAAAAACCCTGGCTATCCTTATGTGCCTACACAATACTTGAACAAAAACAAAGAGTCAAACCAAGCCCAAAACCAGCAAGCTAGTTCTTCTATAGGTATATCCTTCGAGGCTGAAATCGAACAAATGGGTGAATATGTTGTTGAAGATTTCAAGAAGGTTAAATTCAACTTGTCTGCCTTTGAGCTACTTAAGGTTCATGTAGTTAGGCACACCTTAGGAAATTAATGGAACCCCATCCTCCAAGGCAACGCAAGAAGTACTAGCCAAGAAGGTCTCTTTTGAAGAGCCGCTACATGAGCCCGTAATTCAGGAAATTATAGGCAAGAGGAAGGACGCCTCTCTAAATCAGCAAGCTAGGAAGAAACCCACTAAAGAACTAATGCAAACCAAGGAAAAGAAAAAGGATAAAGGATAAAGGTCAAGTGGCCCAAGCTGATACACCTATTGGTCTCTTCCAAGGAAGGTTTGAAACACCTTGCTTCCTTACCACTATTAGAATATTTGGGAAGAATTTGCACAATTGCTTGATTGACTCAAGCGTATCAGCCAATGTCATGCCTTTGGCTATGTGCAAAGCCCTAGGGATTGTCCCCATACCTTCAAGGAGAGAATTAACTCAGCTAGAAAAAATTGAGGTCAACATTATTGGGAAAATTAATCGCATCCCTATGTAGATCATTGTTAACCCAAGGGTGCAACAAGTCATGGAATCCAAGTTGTGGACATTCCTGATACATATGGAATAATCTTGGGATGGGACTTCACCCATGCATTGAATGGGTAAGCCGCAACCGATTTCTCTCATATGTGGCTACCATGGAAAGGGTTGCCAAATCAAACCTACATAGATCCGGAACCACACATGAAATTTATGATCATGAAATATAACAACACTAATGAGGTGTTGTTTGCTGAAATAGAATTGGGTAATTATTGCCCCACTACTTATCAAGAAGAACTAGAGTATGCAGAGGAAGAGATGACTGATGAAGTCCTCTTGGTATTATGTAGCCCATCAACCAACTTGGCCTATGCACCCCAAAGCACCGAAATTTTGGTAGAATCAGAAGATGAAAAATTTTACGAAGATGAAAATTTAGGACTGCTAGATGGCTTCCAAGACTTCATGGAGAAATGCATGCAAGATCAACTTAGCCTAGGGGCAAGGATGAATTTTCAAGAACTTCTATTTCCTAGTTCGTGTAGGGTTCATAATGTTTCCCACTTAGAATTCGAGCGTTGCTTGTGTCAAATGGAAGTGGGGCACATCAAAGGACAAGCCACATCTCAAAAGGAGCCACCAAACGGACAACCTTTCACCACTCATGATGAGCCTATCCCCATTCTGGGAATGAAAAACATGGATGAGGAACCAAAGAAGGATGTACGCATGATTGGCCCCAATGCCAAAGAACCTTCCAAGTTTTGGACACTGTGTTTAGATGGATCCAAGTCCAAGCAGGCAGTTGGAGTTCAATTCAAAATCATCAACCCCATGGGTAAGACCTACTTTGCTTCCCATCAGCTTCAATTTGTTTGTACCAATAGTGTAGCAGAATATGAAGCATTAGTTCATGGGATTCTAATGGCTTTGAGAAAGAAAGTTAAAATTTTGCAAGTGTTCAGTGATTTAAAACTAGTGGTAAAACAAATCAAAAAATTATACTCCTGCCATGATAGAAGGCTAGAAAACTATAGGCATAGGGTTTCAGATCTTTTAGAAAGCCTAGATGCATTCAGCATATAGTTGATCCCTCATTCTCAGAACCATACTACTTATGCCTTGGCTCAAGCAGTCAGCACGCTACAACCTCTGTCTCTGTCTAGTCTCAAACGATTCACCATGGAGCTTACTTCCACCCCATCTATGCCAGACAATGCTACCCATTTCCAAGTATTCAATGATGATAAGCATATCTTGGAATTTATCACTAGTTCTAATGTTTTCTGACCCAAATAATTGATGAAGTTGGCCCAAAGGAAGCCGAGCTAGATATAGAAGGGATCATCAACCTCAAGACCAATACAATCCCTAGAGGCATGGTTCAACTTGAGTGCATATTTGACCTAGAATAGATCTAAGACCAGGATCAGCAAGCAAAGAAGGACTCCATAAACAACCAGTGTTACACCCACAACCTCGGGACAATTGAAGAAGTAAAAAATGTGTTCATTGGTAAGGTATGTATGCCAGAGGAAAAGAAAGGAATTATTAATGCTATGCAAAAATATCATGATGTGGTAGCATCGAGTTATGAAGATTTAAAGATTTATGATACCTCTGTTATCATACACACTATACCCCTAAAGCCTGACGTGCATCCATTTCGGCAACAACAACATCCTATCAATGCATTGCTAGAAGCTATCATTTACAAAGAAGTGAAAAAGTTACTGTTAGCTAGAATCATCTTTCCAGTTAGACACTCCATGTGGGTGGATGATTTGGTCCCGGTTAGGAAAAAGAATGGAGAAATCAAATTTTGTGTGGATTTCCACAATTTGAACAGAGCTTCGAAGAAGGAAAACTATCCTGAACCCTCCCTTGATAGGGTATTGCATATTTTTAATGGATCACGGATGATGTCCTTCCTCGATGGGTACTCCAGGTACAACCAAGTGATAGTACAGTATGAAGATCAACACAAGACAACATTCACCACCAAGTGGGGAACCTTTGCATACGGAAGAATCAATGTTGGTTCCACTTTCTAGCATGCAATGGACATCGCCTTAAAAGATCTGATTGGAAAATGTATCATCATTTATATGGATGATCTTACAGTGTTTTCAAAGAAATGAGGTGATCATGTTTTCAATCTGTGCAAAGTCTTTCAGAGGTGCCGAGAATTTGGGATTTCACTCAATCCAAGGAAATGCATTTTTTGAAGTCACCGAAGGCAAGTTACTTAGACATGTTATTTCAAAAAAAGGAATCTCCATAGACTCCAAGCGTATCCAGTCCCTATTGAAGATTCAACTGCCAAGCAATAAGAAAGAACTGAAATCTTTCTTCGAAAAGATAAATTTCGTTTGGAATTTCATCATGGGTTTTGCTGAGATTATCAAGATGCTTAACGCCATGTTGAAGCAGGATGCCAAAATTGAGTGGACTCTGGAGGCAAAGTAGGCCTTCGAGGAAATCAAGAAAGCCATTGTTGAGGCACCTATCTTAGTCAGTCTAGATTATCTGAAGCCCTTTGACATTTACTCGTTTGCTTTAGACCATTAGTGTGCCAACATTTTCACCCAGAAAGACGACAAAGGAAATGAGCACCCAATTTCCTTCATGAGTTCTCCCTTGATGGATGTTGAACTAAGATATCACAATGTGGAGAAACAAGCATATGCTCTTGTCCAAGGGGTTAAGAAGTTCAGACATTATATCCTACAGAAAAAGGTGTTTGCCATTGTCCCTAATCCCATAGTCAAGACATTGTTAATGCATAATGAGCTAGGAGAACGAAGAGAAAAATGGGTCACCTTGCTGCAAGAATATGACATGGAAATTCAACCAATGAAGTTAGTAACAGGACAAGTACTCACTCAAACAATAGCTAAAATAGCAGCTACAGCCGGACCCAAACTTATAGTTCAATAATATCAACTTCCAGATGTTTCCCCAAGGGAGTGGTACGATGACATCATCTACTACTTGTTGAAAAAGTGCTTGACTCACTTGCAGGGAGTCCAGAAGCGTACCCTTAGACTGAAGAGTAACAATTATATGCTGCAAGGATCTATCTTGTACAAAAGAAATCATGGAGTGTACCTTCGGTGCCTTGGGAAAGAAGAAGCAACACGAGTGTTAAAGAATTCCATGATAAATTTAGTACCGGTCATGGGTTGGGTCCTTCTAATGCTCATCAAATCCTATGAGCAGGGTACTACTATCCAACTATCTTCAAGGACGCCCATAGACATGTTCGCACATGCCATATTTGCCATATCATCGTAACCAGAGAAAGGAATGTTGTCCCATTGCATCCAGTCCTGGAGGTAAGATTGTTCGCGTAATGGGGTCTCGACTTCATTGGTCTGGTAAGCCCACCATCCTTTGTGGGTCACAAGTACATTCTAACTTTGATTATTGTACTAGATGGATAGAAGCTATTGCATGTAGGAATTGTACAATAGAGGTAGTGGTTAATTTTCTCAAAATTTTTATTTTAAATCGTTTCAGTTGCCCATATGCTTTAGTATGTGACAATGGCCTCGCGTTTGCCTCACTTAAATTTTCCAGTTGGGCCTTTGATTATGGGATTGCCCTTAAATTTTCATCCAACTACTATCCTCAGGGCAATGGCCTGGTGGAATCTACAAACAAGAACCTCATCATCGTCATCAAAAAGCTACTTGACAAGAACCCTAAGGATTGCCACACCCAACTCCATTTTTCCCTTTGGGCAGACTGTACACGCCATATGGCCTCCTTAGGAGATTCCCCATTTCACCTTGTCTATGTCCTAGAGTCTGTGTTTCTGATTCACCTCAAAATCCCCACCCCCCAGTTCATCAATACATTTTATGAAGGGGATTGAAGAGAAGCTCGCTTGGCTGAGTTGCTACACCAAACATCAGGGTGTGGTTAAAAGATGGTTTGATCAATGAGCCAAAATAAAGGCCTTTAGAATTATTGATCTAGTCCTATGTTGCGACAAGTCCCATGAGAAGAAAGGGGGACATGACAAATTTGACAAGCTCTGGCTTGGCCCCTTTCAAATTGTTGAAATCCTCAGAGATAATGCTTTTCGCCTCAAGACCTTAACTGGTGAAGATGTCTCATTGCCCGTCAATGGGAAGCATCTGAAGCATTATTTCCAAGCTTTATCTCTTCTAAGATGCTCCTGTAAATACCTATATATAGGTTAGTTTAGATTTCTTTTGGTTTGCTTCGCTTCGTCGCTTCGTGTTGCTTTTGTTTTTCTCGTTTCCAGTCATTTTGCTTTGCTGAGGGTGTCTCTTTATTCCTAATGAGGTGGTCGTGCTCATTCAACAAATGATTCACTTTGTTGCTTACTCTCAGCGTTCTTTGGATAATTATTCACTCCTAACTCTTGGACTCTCATTGCTATTATGGAGCAGTTTCCTTACTTGAACTCCTGCTTGACCTAGAACTCAACCCTTTGTTGAATCCTTTCACATTCATCTCATATCCTATAGGAAATACATTATTTTTTCTAAGGAACTATCTAATGGTTGTTGTGAAGGTGAGGTAAGTGAAAAAAAATCTTAAATATGCTTCAGTGACCACTATGGTTCCAAGCCCACAATAAGCTTCAATGCTTACATGATTGAGCAAAAGTAGTATCAAAAGAATATCAAAAGAAATAAAGAAATGTGGGAAATCAAGAAACTATGTGGGTGTGTGGGAAACTCTACTGGGGCTATGGACGCTTGGCTAGAAGTAGAGCAATGTTCGTGGGATCATAGCGACAACTTTGTTGGGGCTATGGACACCTGACTGGCAGCAGGGCAATGTTCAAGTTACTTTTGAAGTTAGGTAATTAACATAACTTTCTCAGTCTAATTAATAGTTGTTGGTAATAGTATCCAAGGAGAGGAAATGAATTCACTACTTACACACACTTCTGAGATGCCTTTGTGATCTGATTTAGGTCAAGGATTTTTTTCTCCCTCGAGCTTCTTAGTTCACTTTTAGAAACTGGCCCCTAGTATGTGAAACCGCAGATTCTGGGTTCTGAAACTGGGACCCTCTTTCTTCTGGCTTCATCGGGTCACTTTTGTCATTCCTTCATTTTCTGTGCCCCCTATTTTTGTTTCTTAGGTGGTCAGTGAGTCTTAAATAAATCATCTTGAGTTGGCCATGTGTCGCCACCGTCAAATTTTTAAGTCTTTAGGCCTTTGAGGAACTCCCTTAGTTTTTTTCTTCATTCCTTAGAACTGGCATCCTTGGAGCAATGCGGTTTTGCCCCTGCGGACCACCCCATGTGGAATTCCTTATCCTCCTAGCCATTCTAAATGACCTTCACCCGGTGCCCTTCTGCATCATGAGACCCGCACCCTCCAGTACCATTTCCATTGTTGACTATCCAAATGGCTAATTCCTGATTGCCATCCGCTTGTCAGGTTAAGCTGCTCCTTCTGATGTTTTCAAAATGACTACTTACCAACATTTAACACTATCATACGAGCATTACTGAGGTGAATTAAATGCACCATTTTCTATAAATAGACAACCCTGAGCTATCTTTTTCAATTGTTAGTTGTTCAGAGTGAGTTAGAGAGTCCCCTGCCAATGCCACCATCACACCCGCCAAGTTTGTTCGCCGACTTGAAGCCCCTGCCAGTTGTTTGTTCATCCATTTTATTGGGCTTCATAGGTTAGTCATCCACTATGTGCCTTGTTTCGAAGTTTTCTTTAAATTCTATAAAAGGTTGTTAAAATATTTGAAGAAAGCTTAAAATCAACTGGATTAAACCTAGGTGAACAAAACCAACGTTTTGAAACTGCAGAATCCTTTCAAAATCTCCTACGAGCCACGTGTGGAACTCACAATCGCTATGGCCATTCTTTGACCAAATAATTCATGCTCTACGGGCCCAGGCCCATGCCACCGTCGTCGCCTTCCTTTGACAATGTTTAAAACCTAAAGCGGTGAGCACTCACATTGGGCCCACCCTCGCGGAAGGCCACTCCACTTGGCCGTCCTAAGCTTGGCTCAAATTTGTGAGGCTTAAATAAAGGATCTTTGGACCTACCTGAGTCTGCAAATGTGGGATTTCACCTACGAAGTTCCTTTTAAACTTAGTCGTTCCAAAAAATTGTCCAACCATGACCTCCCAACATGCGAACCCCACCTCATTGATTTCCCATCAAACTCAAACTTGGAAAAATACCTAAGCATGGGCTCATCATGGGTTCTTCCCTGTAGACTTCCACTTGCAAAATTCTATCTTGGCTTTGTAATTTCAAATGGCTTTCACACTCCACCTCTCCACATGTCAGACCCTGTTGTTCGGCCCGTCGTCCAAATCAACACAAGGCAATCTAGAGAATGTGGATCAATCTTCGCGGACCTCCGCTGGCATTTCGTCAATGCACAAATGGCTACTCGAAATGGAAAAACCTTAGCATACGCTCTACCAACCGGTCCTGAACTCACCTCTGTTGGCCATTCTCCTTTGCACCTTAAATGATTAATTCTGAGTTTCATTGCATGCTTCACCTTGCAAACTTCCATCTGCGAATCGTCGTAGCCTATCTGTTGTTCCAAATGGGCTTTGCATGCCAACCTTTTGTACTGCAAGTCCCAAACCCACCGCATCTGTCCAAACATAGAACAAAAATAGACAAGCATTAAGCCTTAGGGAGACCATCCCTTGTTGGTCACTGTTTGTGAACTTATATCTCACTTCCACTATCCCAAAACATCCACCGACCCCCATTGGCTAGCTATGCAAAACCCAACCCTTCCATTGCCGCCTGACCAATGATAAAAAAGTAAACATTGGAGCCCTCTGTGGATCCAATGATGCAGGACTCCTTTTCCCGACCTTCGTCTGGCCTTCACCATTCTAAAGAGTTGTGACCCACTGTCTACCCACACCTTTCGGCCCACATCCTTTTTGAGCAATTTCAACTTCAACAGTGGAGCACCCACCTTCCTCTGAAGTCGCGGGTCCCACATGGAAGAATGCCGCAAGTGGAACACCACCTTGCCAGTGTCGTTTCAATGGTGGAACTTCAAATAGCCAAGCCACCTCCTACTTCTGCCTGCCTTGGGCCCATATGATTGAAAGATGGTCTTAATACCTCCAAATCTTCAAAATGACTTTGACACACTTGCCAAAATGGATTGACCTCCTTGGTGGACCCCACTTCATGCCTAAATCTTAATGTGGGTTGGGGCATGCGGGTCGTCGTTCCCTAATTGTCGTCCCTCCTGCAACTACCTCCAAAACATCCACCAGCGCAAGGAAGTCTACACTCCTAGGCCTGCACTGTTATAACTCCCTCTAGCAAAAGGCTAATACAAATCAGGAGATGCTAGGATCTTTGAGTAATGAATTATCTAATGTAACATCATTTTGTAGGATTTGGGCTAACTTTCCTTGTGTTTTATGCTTGAATGTGTTTATTGCTCTCTCGTCTGCAGGATATATGAAACTAGGTGCAGGACCATCGAAGGTGGCCGTAGAGAAAGAAAAGGGAAAGAAGCCAACTAAATCACCTATAGGAAAAGAGGATAAAGACCAGATGAAGTACAAATTCCAAGGGAAGCCCTTTAACTCCAAAGTCACCACAAATTGGAGAGAGATCTCATACACTAATATGGGACACATAGATATTGATGAATTCAAGCAAAGGGTCTAGATCAACCCTACAACAGAAAATGCAAGAAATATTAGAAGTAGTGGGTTGGGAAAAATCGTTGGTTTCTCACCCACTCTCGTTTAACCTGAGCTTGTGATGGCTTGCAGGGATGCCTATCAAGAAGACATGAAAAGAATTATGGACAAAGATGGAAATGTATTAGTTGCCCTATCTGCCAAATCAATAGGGAAGACCTTCCACATCCCTACCTTCACTAAGATGAAGGAAACATCCAAAGAATATGGAAATCAGATGTGAGATCAAGACCCCCTCAAATGCAAAAAGATCATCAATCAGTATTGGCTAAAAGAAAAGAGGGGCAGTGCAGCTAAAGTACCCCAAGAGCTCTTCTGTAGTGACTTCTATGAGGATTACCATGACTTGATAACCCTATTGAGCAGATTCATGAGCCTTCTGACCGTAGCCTACTTTTAGGAGTGGATGTTGTACTTCATGGAAGAAATCCTCAGGGGTGAAGCCAAATTCTATTGGGCGGGAATGATCAGTAATTCCTTGCATTAGCAATTAGTGGCATTAAAAAAGAATCAACAATTTTACATGACATCCTACTTGGTCTATCTACTAGCAAACCGAATGCAATACCGAGGCTTGTTTATTGATCTCAAGGTATATGATAAGTATCCCCAACTCCAATATAAAAATTTCAAGAGGGATTACTACAAAGTTAATGACACCTTTATAGGCCATATTATCAAACTGCTTGGAGGTGATTTTGAAAGGAGAGTCACCCACAGTGTAAATTTTTACATCCATCGGTTCGGCTTCCTATTCATACAATTCCCAAAGTTTACCTACATTCAAGCTGAGGGTTTCTCAGAGAACCATACAAGCTGCCCCAATACCCAAATGATTGGATAATATTGCTTGAGCTCTTCTGGTAGTTACAACGTGCACACACCCTCCTAAGGGAGAAGCATAGAGCAAGGATTCCCTATCCCCTTTCCTTTGTCCAAGGAATCTATGAGTTCCACACATCCCAATGTGTAGACTATTATGATAAAGAGCTTGTAGAATATAACCTGGAGTTCCACACTGCTCAACCACGGATGGATCCATATGGTAAGCTCAAGAAGATGGTCAGGATGGAACACGGCCATGTACATAATGTTGAAGACATTTGGGCCAACTGGAAGGATGATAAAGAATTGTGAATGAGGCACTACATGCGCATGATGTCATACTTTGTCAAGAA
Source organism: Sequoia sempervirens (assembly GCA_007258455.2). Classification (NCBI taxonomy): domain Eukaryota; kingdom Viridiplantae; phylum Streptophyta; class Pinopsida; order Cupressales; family Cupressaceae; genus Sequoia; species Sequoia sempervirens. Next base: position 99,215,836 of record VDFB02047397.1, on the reverse strand, counting down.
GGTCAACCTATTCCCTGTGCCAGACCAGATAGTGGAGGATGAAAATATAGTGATTGATCCTCTATACGGTGCAATTTCCAACCTCCCACTGCCATTAATTGACTGGAATGAGGAAGAGGTAAATGAGCTCAATATTCTTACAAAATTGATCAAGGCATGAACAAAAGAATGGATCAATAGGAAGATCGCCTTATTGAAGCTACAAGGAGCCACCCTAGCATATGGGGAACTTGAAGATGAATCGGGGAGTGAGATCGATAGTGGGATGGTTGCTGCCCCATTTGGAGAAACTTCAAAATCTCCTCCTACCACCAAGTTGAGAAAGAGAAAAGAGACGGCTAAAAGATGGCCTAAACCTAGGGTGTATTCAAGAAAAGCCTCAGAGGATGAACCCTCCAAGAAGCCAAAGACATCGGGCAGTTTCATGGAGATTCCCACCATCCAAGAGGACCCACTCCATGAGGGAGAAGAGCAAGAGGTCAAGCAACCAAAGTCACAACCTATGCCTCCACTCTTGCAGTCACCACTGCTATTGACATTGCTACCACTGCTACCCCTCAACCTACTTCTCAGGAAATGGTTGCCAATTCTCTGCCTGCAGTGGATATCTTAGTCTAGCTTGCTTCCACCCCAACCACTGAAGAAGTCATGGTGATAGAATCTTCCTCTGCCACTACCTCTCTTCTCTCATCTTCCTCCATGTCTTTTTCATCATCTCTCCCATTGGCTACAACAACAATTCCAATGCCCACTCTCTCGCTCCTAGAGGCCTTCACTCGCCACATGCAGAATATCCCAATAGAGTTGTTTGGGGTATTAATGAACTTGAAAATATAGGCTGCCTTGGCACATATTGTTGCAAACCTCCCTGTCCATCCTCTTGCAACTAAACCGCTAGAAATGAAAGCAACCATGTAGATATCGAAAGAGTTGGAGAGACAAGAAAGGGAGGCTACCAAAGAAATATAAGAAGAAGCAAATGATTACCATGAGCATCCTGAGTACCAACACCTAGTAATTGATAAAGTGGTGCACGAAGGAGAGGAGGAAGAAATACAATCATCTGAGGCAGACACCGAAGAGTCAAGTACCAAGTATATTGTGGAAACCTTTGACCTAGAGCTCAAAGAGGAGTTGGCCCAGCAACTCAAAAATGTAGGAGAAGTAGACAAGAAGCCTTCTAACGAGGAGAAGAATGTAGAAGAGGAAACGGAGGACACTAAGCCTCCAACTGGGGAACAAAATAAAAGCCCCAAGCATGATGAAGGAATTCCTCCTCGGCATGAAGAGGAGGAAAAGAAAGAAGAAGATAAGCCTACAAAAGAGGTTGAAGCCCAAAAGAGCCCTAGAATGGAACATCATGAAGAACCTAGGCATGACCAAGAAGAAGAAGATAAAACTGCTGAGGGGGAGGACATCCCCAAAGAATGCACAATCACCAAACCCCCGCAAAAGGAAACTGTCTTCATCCAGGATTCTAATGAAGAAGAAGAAAAGATAGAGTAGGAGGATCTAGGTGACAAAGCAATAGAAATCCAACACACTCGTAAAGAAGAAGGTGCTCACGAATCACCAAAAGGGGAATCTCAGATGTCTAAATGGCTTGAGAAACAACTGGGGAAGCAAACCCCAACCCCAATGGATCCAAAGGTAAGGCTGGAGGCCATCTTGGCTCGAGCCCAAATAAGCACAAATAAGGAGAAGAGGCCAAAGGTCAAATCCTATCTAAAAATCGACATGTTTGGATCTAGGATAGTGTAGATAGCCACCCCAGTGATGGGAGAAGAAGTGGTGAGCTACAATATCTCTACCCTTGATTTAGGGATAGCAACAAGAGAACAAAAAATTGACCATCTCCAAGGATCCGTTGCCACTATTGTGCACCAGATGCATAAAGATAAGACTTCCAAGGAGGAGTTAAAAGCACAAGTGGTGGATCTAATAGCTTACATCCAACAGTGGTCATCCTATGAAGAACTCCCTACCACGTCCTCAACACCACTGCAACTACTATCCAAAGACCACATTGACAAATTCGAGAAGAGAAAGAATTGGACAAAAGCCACAGAGGATTGGTTCCGGCAAGTCCTCTACAATGGAAACATGGGTATAGGTCGTGCTTTCAAGACAATAAAAAATTTCCTAGAGGTGCAAAAGATACTGAAGTTTTGCACTAACTTCCCAAAGCTATACTGAATCACATATCCCAAGCTTGAGGCTATTCTCAAGATACCTGAAAAATTATGGGAAAAGGAGTTTACTTTGGTGGAGGGTGACCATTGGCTCGTGGATACATGGAAGCTGAGCTTAGATCACTAAAAGGAGGTGTTGGAGCAAGTACTCCATGAAGTGAAGTTATATATCAATTGGGTCAAGGAAATCAAGGTGGCCTGTGAAGAATATCTAAGGCTGATGACATATTTTGATGTGCTCGTCGTTGAGTTAGAGCCAGATAAAATAAAGTCATATTTTTCACAAGAAGATGGAGAATGGGACCACGAATGCACTTACACCAAATTTGATGGGTTTTTTTGCATAATCCTTTGCCCTATCCGAACAGGTGATAAAGAATGCACAGAAGCATGACAAGGATTGAGACGTACTCATTGGTAGATCAAGGAGGTTGAAATTTCAAGTGATTCAGTCAAATATATTAGAGTGGAACAAGCTCCAAGTGTTGATCTTTAGGTTTTTGGAGTACACCATTATGAAGAAGAGCGAGGGAAATCCCATAATAGATGATGAGTTCCGCACCAAGTAGCTGCAACAAAGGAAATCAACAAAAAGACAAAAGAGCTATAGTGTTGCTACATGAAGACAAAATAGGCTAAATGACAAAATGTAATTTTATATTATAAAATATTTGGGGATAGGTGAAACCCTAGTTTGTAGTGAATCCTGACCACACAATGAGACTAAATCTTGTCCATTCATTTTGCTTTTTGGACACTATAAATAAGGGGTTTCCTCTCATTTTCAAGAGAGAGTTGAGTTGTTGTAAAGGCATACTACTGGAATTTTAATAGAACTTCATTGATTTGGTGGATTCTTGAGTTCCAACTTCATATTGCATGATTCTTCTTCTCATAGTTAGTGAATTTGAGTAGATTAATTTTGTTGTTCTATATGTTTTAGCTTTTTTTAGTAGATTAATTAATGTTGTGCATTAATATTGAAGAATTCTATTGTGTGTTGGCAACCTTCCTTGTCCATACTTTTTATTGTTTATTGATGGTAAATGGTTGTGTAAAGTTAGTCTAGGCATAAATTGAAAGTTGCACTAAATTTCAATCTTTTATTCATGCTTATGGTGAATGAATGGTTGAATATTTGCAGTCCTTAGAAGCTTGCACTAGTTTCATAAGACTGTGAAGTAATATGGTTAGGTGGAACTTTGTTTTAGGAAGGTTGTCCATAGTAGGGTCCTCCATTATCACTGTTCACTGCTAGTTTTAGGTCTAGGAGCTTCTCCCTTCCCCTACCCCTTTTTCCTTTTTTTTTAATAGTGGCTTCGAGTAAGGTTCATTGCACATTGTAAAGCCAAATCTGAAGCTAAAATAGGAGTTCTAGACTATTGTTTGAACCTACAACAATTGTGCACCAAATTTCCCATCTTAAGAACTCCAGTGGAAGATCCAATTCTCCTCCAACTTAACTCTCTATGTCTTCCATGTGATTACCAGCAAAATCACATCAAACCAACTGAGAAATTCCAAGCTTGTCATGATCTGACACCCGAGAGACCTTGGGGTAATTTTCAGCAACTTTTTGTTGGAGATTTCCTTTCAAGAGAGGTAGTGCATTCATGTGTTGCCTATGTTGAGAAGGTTCAAAAACACCCATCAACACTTACCTTCATGGTTGATACTCAATCTAAACACCTTGTTGATTTACATTCTAATGTACCATTGAAAAAGGCCCAATTAATCCCAAGTTTAAAAATTAAAATTAGGGTCCCCTTTTTCTTTGTTGTATTTTGGTGAACCCAACATGATTCAAACACACAACCTTTTGATATCTGAAGCAATTCACCCTAGATCTAATTTTTGTGTTCCATTATTTTGCATTGTTCATTTAGGGTTTCATTTTTGCATCATAAAAGACATAAAAATTCAAAAATTTGCATCACATTGCATCATAGGTTGTAATAGGATTACTTTCAATCATTTCGGTCATATCTACATTCAAATTTGCATTCATAATTGTCACTTTTTTTTCAACATTGGCATTGTAGTTATATTGTCATAAAATTGAGCAAATTTTGGAAAAATACTCAGTTGTAGACCTATTTTCACACAAACAAAAAACCCCTAAGAAATCTAATAAACATTCAAACTTTTAGTTGTTACCTATCCTATCCAAGATAATGACACCCTTGGGTGCATTTGGCCTATTGGTAGATCAACAAAATTTTGCATAATTCTCTGTCTCTCTGCTTGTAGGTCTCTGATTTGGAATTATTGACATGTATTTAGGAATCTTTCATATAGCTCAAAAAGTGACAAAATTTTCAATTTTTTGTTTCAAAATTCCATCAAAATCACTATTTTTAGATTTCTGCATCTTAGAATCAGTCAATTATGGCATCTTAGATCTAAAAAATTGCATTCAAATTTTTCATTTTATGTTAAAAATATCTTCAACATAGTGACACACTTGCATTTTGAATCACATTGGCATAAACTAGGTAAATTATAGAAAAACAATCCACTGATAGACCCTTCTGCAAGCATACCTGAGATCCTTAAACAATATAACACACAACCTAAATTTGAAACTTGCAAAAATCTATGTAGGACATAGGCACCATATGGTGACTTATTCCACTTATGGCAACTTATTCCTACCATTTTGAGTTTAAATTCACTGTGTAGAATATTGTCTTTAGTCTCTTCCCAATTCTGACATCAAATTTTCAATATCAATCTTGTAGTTCTCTATTCTTCTAAAAACATTGCTAGCTTGATCCATAGGGCATAACATCATGTTCTCATTGAAAAAATGTTTTGTTATCATAATGCATGTCCTATTGTCAGGTCTTGTTAATAATTTCAAGGAATTTTTTATACAAGCATGTGAAAATGAGTTTATTTCTCCTCTTTTGTTATTTTTCATTGATCCCTCTCCCACTATCTCTCCTAGTTGTGATAGTATCTTGGTGCAAGAGAATGAAATCATTGACAAATTTCTTAATATCACTTTTCTAATCTTCATTCATCTCCTAATATCTACCCTACTCATGAGAATGTGTTGGTGCAAGAGGATACAATCACTGATAGTTATTACAATCATATTTTTTCTTCTCCTGATATCTCTCCTACTTGTGAAGAAGGTATCTTGGTGTTGAAGATCCAATCATTGAGCATAATGAGGATCTTGTTTGTTTCTCTCCCAATACCTCTTTTACTTGCAAAGATATTTTGGAACAAGAAGATTAAACTATTGATATATTTCTTTCAAAAGATAGTAAGATGAATTTCATAGATGAAGATACTAAGGTGACATTAGATCCCCTCTCAATAGAAGATCATCAACAAGTAGTCAACTCTATTAATGTTATGAATACATAATTATCTATTAGATATCCTTTTATTATTGGACCTCCTAAAATCCCTTTAATTATTGGACCCTCTAAAATCCCTCTAATTATAAGACCTCCTAAACCTCATGGCCATATACTAAGCTTTACAAAACAACTTACTAGTAATCAGGTGTTGAAGCAACCAAGTTATCATATTGTTGCTCACACATACAACACTAGAAACAAAAGCAAACACCAACATTCATCCCATTACCTCAACCATACCTCCCACCCACACCTAGCATTATGCAATTTAGTGTTAAGGAATTTAATCTTGTTGAGCAACTTCGTAACACTCTTGCTAAGATATCTTTGTGGGATTTGATTCAAACATCACTTGTTTATCATGGCATGTTTCAAAATGCTTTGCAAAAAGTTTTTTCCCCTCCTAGTGTGCAACCAAATGATGTGGTAGCTTTGATTGAGAGTATTAATTCACCTAGTATGGGAATTGTCTTTCATCAAAGTGAGTTACCCCCTTTGCAAACACAAAAACAAAATGATGCCTTGATGATAATGGCTAGTATTAACAAGATAAGGATTAGGCGTACCCTTATTGATAATGGTTCTAGGCTAAATATTTGTAGTGTAAATATTTTGGATAGTGTGAACGGGTGAAAATATAGGTTAGAAAATGAGCAGCAAACAAAAGAGTGCAAGAAAACAAAGATTAACACCCTACACCTCAATATTGGGAAAATGATTAGCTTAACAAAAAAAAATGGAACATTTCACCTTGTCGAGCTATTCTTTTGGTTGGCCCTTCAATTCGTGATCTTGTATGCTCCTTGGATGGCAAGTAGGTGGGGATGCAAGATAGTTGGAGTTGTATGATAATGGATGCAAATTCTAAGATGTGAGAATATGGCTAAGTGTGGCTTCAAATGATAAAACTACAAGAGTTTGGCTATGGTTGTAGACACCTAAATTTAATCACTTCCATATGATTAAATTTGTTGCATTCACGTCTATCATATTAATATTAATTTATTAAATTAATATTACACCCTTTGTCCCATAAAGTACTTAATTTAATAATTAATACTTTATCGTTTACCCTTATTCCTCTCTAAATTAAATAAATAGACTAATTTATTTAATTTAGTCATTCTGCCTCTTTTTGATTTAAAAATCAATTTAAAATTGCTCACTTTCTCTCTCCTTGTCACATCCTCCAACATTTGCCACTTGCCTCTAACCTTCTGTTAATTAACCTAATCCAATATTTGCACAACCTTAACCAAAATCATTAACTAAATTTAGCACCTCTTTTTGGTCAATTCTTCCATTTTTCCTTTTTGATGTTAACCCTCTCTCCTATGTGAATTTTTAATTCACATTTATTTGCTCTAGATTCCCCTCCTTTAAATGTGAATTTTTAATTCACATTCCATTCTCCCAAGGCTTCTAGAACCTTGGACTTGTCACAATCTCCACATGTGACCAAGTCCCACCTTTTTGGAGCCCCCTTTTATCCTCTAGATCATCTTATGAATGTGAATTTTTAATTCACATTTATTCCCCCAACCACCTTTCTTTTTCCCATGTAGATTTTTGAGGAATTCTAAAATTCCTCAAAAGTCCCTTTCACTCCCACTTGGGGACAAGAAACCCCCTTTTTGTGGAAATCCTCTCATCCCCCAAGGTGCATGTCCTTCCCACCTCAGCCTTTTTGACAGCTCATCTCACCTCTTATCCTCTTGTCCATTTCACCCCTCCATGTCAAGATGTGGGGCTTGTGGGTCCTCAAGCACCCACTGTATCTTGGCCTTGTTGGATCAATCTTGACCCTTGAATTCTCTAGAGAATTCAAATTCTTCTATAAATACCCCCTCCTCAAGGGCATTTCCACAACACTTAGCTATCTTGCACCCTTATGCTGTTATTTTGCATTCTCAACACTTTGCACTCTCATAAATACATGCTGTCCAAGCCTTTTTCAATCATTTCAACCATCTTTGTCCATTATTTTGTATATTGAAGCTTACATTATAGACATTCAAACAATCATCTAAGGAGCACACAACCAATCTAAGCAAGGGCCAATCAAAGAAGTTTCAGCAACAAGGGAGGTAAAAGTGTTAGTGTTTTGCTTTATTTGCATTCTTTTTCGTTGTAACTCTCTTTTGGCTAATCTTGAGGTGTCCTTGGTGTTTTGTCTTTCATGTTTCTTAGTTATTTTGCACACTTAGAGCGGTAGGAAATTCCAAGGTATACAGCCCCAACGGAAAGAAGTACACTAGTACATTTCCCCCTCGAGAGATTGAGCGAAAAGATTCAATTTGAAGGTCGATCTCACGATAAAGAGGTTCAAGATAGACATATGGATGGTTATGATGATGAATCAAATGAGATGATTTTAAGATGCTTAGAATAACCAATCTATATTATCCTAAACAACTTAAAATGATGATGTAATGCATGTGAGATGGATGATGTGATGATGTGATATGCTATGATTATGAGATTTATGTATGCTAATGATTTGTGGATGCAAGATGGATGCAAGATGGGTGCATTGGTGATGTTATGTTAGTGTGGAGAGAGGAAAGAAGAAATGAGATGATGAAAAGAGGATCCAACAAGTCCATGATCTGACAAGACTTTATTAGAGATGATGATGATGATGATGATGGTAGATGATGATTTTCTTATCAAGGATTGAGACTTTAAAATCGCTACTTACCTTATGTTTGATAATACACATAGATACGATGCATCAAGGTATAAAGAACCAGGATGGCATTGTACCTAGTGCAATGGAATTTGACTTGACAAACAGATAGGAGTATTCTTGTTCACACTTGACATATAAAAACCTTGCTAGGACGTACTTAACAAAGCAAGTATTTTCCAAGTTATATTACAAGAATGTCCAACAAGCACATCAGACAAAAGGATAATGATCGTTGCCCCAATCCTATCTCTCTAAATCCTTCATTTGGATATCATCGAGAGGTCCTTGGAATAAGCACAATAAGATAAATCAAAAGAAAAGATCAAGTACGCAAACAAGCCAATGTTCTTCATACCTTGAGTCGAAGGGATGTGTTTTGTTTTAGGATAAGAACCAAAACTATTGCCAAAAGATAATGCCTGTTGTAGGAAGGATACATCCTAGGACATGTTAGTGGATGGTGGCAAGTTGATAGGTTTGTTTGAAAGGCTGTTGATACAAGGTCGATTGACATGTTTGAAAATGATCAAGAGTTTGATTTTGCATTTAAAGGTTTTTATGTTTCGATTTTGATTTTGTGTTTGAAGTTTGCTTTTGCTGATTGCTGTGATTGTTTCTATTTGTGTTGCCAAAGGATGAAGGTGACGATCAATTTATTATGGATGATTGATTATATCAAGTGAAAGTGAGATGAGATGGATGGATTTTTTCAAATATTTGGATGTTTTTGATGTTTTGAGACTATTTTTGGATTTTTTGGATTTTCCAATGTTTTTAGGGTTTTCTGAGATTTTATGAATGTTTTTTGGATTTTGATGTGATTTTAGATGTTTTTCGATTTTCTTGGTTTTTTTGATTTTTTTTTGATTTTGATGTCTCAGGGGCTGATCAAGGATTAGGCTTGCCTACGTTTAAGCTCAGAAACGACATAGTTCAGATACCATATTTTTGATGTTTTTCTAACTTTTTGAGTGTTTCTAGATTTTTTGCATGATTTTGACGATTTGGATATGGATATGTGATGATATTAGTGCTCTATTTGGGAATTTTATTGAAAACCAAGCTAAGGTTGACTGATTGAATTGATGGATTGATGATGATGATATCATTGTTGAGGATACACAATAATGAAAGGATTTGATTGATCAGGATTGATGACGATAACATCGTTGAGGATGCACAACAATGCAAGGATTGATTGATCAAGATTGATGATGACAACATTGTTGAGGATGCACAACAATGCAAGGATAGTGTTAAGCAACACAATGATTGGGAAGGATATCCCAAGATTGTGGATTGATTGGATTCGATTGATCAGGATTGTTGAAGCTTGGTTTGGAACAAAAGATGTTTTGATGATTTGATGTGACATTTGAAGTGCAACTTAGATGCAACTGATAGTGATTACTTGGATTGATGAAGCTTGATAAAGAACATGTTCTCGTCAAAATATGCCATGGGCTAGTGATTTGGAATTTTTCTCACAAGTGGTTTTGACCAATTTGATTTCACCTTTTCCAATGTTTGGATTGCCACATAAGTTGGAGGATATAGATCAAGATTTATTCCTGAAGCGAGATCTAAATATCTACCCCCAGTGTCTAGCAATGTATGGAATGCGATGGGTGGATGCTCAGATAAGTGTATGGATGGATGGATATGGAAAGCATTGAAAGGATGCCAAGGATTATCTTGTGATAAGATAAGGTGTTCGGATAAAGAATGCTCATTTGGATAATGTTTCATGGCTCAAATAATGTTGGATAGGATAGGATCAGTGAAAAAGACCCATGTCAAGATGTTTACTGTAAGCAAGCGTAAAGTGTGCACCAAATTTTTTCAAGATCAAGATAACTTGGATGATGGATGCAAATGGATTGGATAAATGGTTCATGGATGAATGGATTTATTATGGATAAGATGGATGGAATGTTGGATTTATTATGGATGGCATGAGATGCTTTCATCTGAACTGGTGCATGTAGATGGTCGATTCTACACATGACGCCTATTTACCAGGTTTTCATCATGGTACCTACCCAAAGCGCCGCCTATGCGGTTTTCACTAGAGGACGATTTTTTTTCTTTACTGTTTTCAATCCTTTTTTTGATTTTTTTTGGATTTTCATATTTCTTTGGATTTTTTTGTATTTCTCTGTGACAAATTTAAAGCTCATGCTGAACCACAAGGTGTTGTTGATGTAGATACTTCTTTCATGATGTGCCATTGATAGCCTACTTGAAGAAGTTGCTTTGCTAAGATACGTGCACTTGAATGCAACTTTTGAGATTCTTGATCTACTTTATTGATATCGAGGTTAACTCTGTCACGATGCGTACATCACGATTGAGTGCCTTTAGAATCCTTATGATGAAGGGTCGTTTCCAACACATGGTCAATGTGAGAATTGGATATTATGCGTGGAGGCGTGGATGGAGTGTGTTTAGGGATAAGAGATGGATTGGTTGACAGTTTGGAACCTTTGACTCTCCAAACTTGGGAAGATGAGCAATGATGGGTGGATACGAAGTGTGCGTGGAATTAGGACCAACTGCTTGATACACTTTGTGCGGGCTTGAAAAGCCTCGCTTTTTCTTTTAGGACATCTTTGATGGATACTTTTCCCTTTTTTATTTTCCCCATAGTTTCTTTGATTGATGGAGTTTGATAGGGATGATATTTCTTTGTATTCTTTGGTATCCATGTGTATTTGATTTGTCCATTATGCTTCTCAGCTTCTTTTTCTTTGATAACATTATTCCTACTTTGATTCAAATCTTTCTTTCGAAGTTGGTCCCAATTCATGGATGGGGTGATGGGTGGAAGAAGATTCATGATGTGACTGGTTGTAGTATTGGCATCGGTTTCATCATGAGGATTCTTTGTGCTCCCTATGTTGATGTTTGCTTGAGATGACGTTGCCCCCAGTATGGTGGTAGTAGTACCTTCATGCTTTGATTCCACCTATTCTGAGAGCTCTTGTTTAGAATGCATTCTCTGATAAATGACCATTGCAGATGATGTTATTTCAATTGGATGCTTTGCTGACTCTAGAATATCCTGTTCTATTTGTGTACCTTGGAATTTTACCCTACTCTAATGTGCAAAATAACTAAAAATGCGAATGATAAAAGACTAAGGACACTTGAAGATTAGCCTAAAGAGTGAAAACAAGAAGGAAAATGGATAAAACAAGATGCAAATGATTTCACCTTCCTTGTTGACAACTCTTTGATTGGCCCTCGCTTGGGATGATTTTGTGTGCTCCTTAGATGATTTCTTAAGTGACTAAATGCAATATCAACTTATGCAAAATGATTAAGATGGATGGCTAGATGATAGTGGATGATTGAGAATGAAAATTGGCAGCATGTAGTTATGAAAATCAAAAGTGTTGAAAATGCCCTTGAGGAGGGGGTATTTATAGGAGAATTTGAATTCTCTAGAGAATTCAACGGTCAAGATTGATCCAACAAGGTCAAGATGAAGGGCTATGGTGGGTTGAGAACCCACAAGCCCTCACATCTTGACATATGGATGGTGAAGTGGCTAAAGAGATATGAGGTGTAAGTGAGGTATCAAAAAGGTACATGAGGTGGAGGAAGGACAAGTACCTTCCAAGTACCTTGGGGAGTGAAGATTTCCTGGGTGAATAAAAGTGAATTTTAAATTCACAATGATTGGAAGAATCTAGTGGATAAGACAATGTTCCCAAAAGGTGGGAGTTTGTCACATGTGACTTGATGTGACAAGTCAAAGGTTCTAGAAGATGTATGGGAAAAGGGGATTCTAGGAGGAATAAAAGGAATTAAAATTCCTTGGGGATGGAGAGTTGACCAAGGTATTGATTAATTAATTAATCAATAATTAGAAGATAAATGAGGATTAAAGCCAACTTGCAAAAGTTGGAGGATGTGACACATCCTAATCAAGGATTAGGCATGTGCACATCCCTAATGAAGAAATTAGGAGATGGATTAGGATTAGATGAAAATGACATGTGAGGAATTAAATAAATGTAATATTTATTTAATTCATTTGATGAAAAGGGGATTAAAGAGGGTAAGGTATTTAATTAATAAAAACCTTAGGGATTTGGAAGAATTAAAGATATTAATTAAATAATAGTAATATTACTTAATTAACTCGGATAAGAGGATGTTTAGATGAAAAAGTGATAAATTTGGATAAATTAAGTGTCCAAATTTAGATGTCTACACTATTTGACCAGTTTCCTTGAGTGGATAATGTTGGATATCCACATACCTGATGTCCTTAGTTTGAATTTGGGATATATCTGATCCTGATGTTGATAACTCAGTTTGACTGTAGGAATTGATAATCTGCTCTTTTTGTGTAACAAAATCCTATTCTAGATAAAGATCATCTACGTGTTCATCCATAGAAAGCATCTCATGGGTAGATGGAGGAGTATGTGCTATGTGGATATGATCATCTTGTATAGATAGGAGAGTGTCCATTAGACCATTGTAGTAGCTTGGAGATACAAACTCTTGATCTTGAATGATTTCATAATCACTTTTGATACACTTTGGATCAATTTCTTGACATGGGTCAGTTTCAAAGGATGGATTACTTACAAAAGTTTCTTGGAAATCATCATAGTCATGGTAAGTGGTTCAATATCCTCTTGATCTTTGAGTGGACTTGGATCAAGTGTCGAGTTCAAGGTTCCTTCAGTAGCTGTAACCATAAGGTCAAAAGGGGTCAACATGTCTTGGAAAGGACCATTGCTAGACCTTGGTGAAAGATGTTGATCATTCTTTGGAATAAATTCTTGAGATATGTCCTCTAACTCATAAGGCAATGTAGAGACATTTTCAACATGATCATAGGTCAATGGATCGTGCATTATGTCAATGGGATCAAACAATCCTAACAGTCCTTGAAATAGATCACTAAAAAGTGGCTCTTGATGTATGGTGAGTTGGTCATCGGATGAGGTAAACACATCTTCAGTATGCTCCTTAATTGAGAGATCTTGAACATTGTTTTCAACAATTGTGGTGGAGATATTGTGAATGTATTCAACCATAAGAGCAAGTGATGTCAACATTTCTTGAATTGGATCATTGTTGGGTATTGTTGGTGGATTTTGATCATGATTGAAAAGTGACTCTTGAGGTATGTTAATTTGATCATTGGATGAGGTGGAAATATCTTCAAGGTGCTCATCGATGGATAGATCTTGATCATTGTTCTCAACAGTTGTGGTGGAGAGATTGCCAATGCTATCATTGTCCCAATAGTGATTATCTTTTGATCAATCAGGTCTTGGATGAGTTTTTTGAGTCGAACACAATTTGATGTTCTGTGTCCCTTTATTCTATGATAATCACAAATGTGCTTCTCGTTATACCCTTGCGGTTTTATGTCTGGTTCTTGATAGTTCGCATAAACGGGGATTTTGATGAGATTTTCTTGTACCAATTGTTGTAGGACTAATTTGATTGGTCTCCCAAGTGTTGTGTATTTTTGCTTGTTACCTTGTGAGATTTTCACTTTGAATTGACCTTGTGTTGGTTGATTTTGGAGATGTGGTGATTGATCTTCGAGATGTGGGGGTTGAATTTGTTGATGTGGTAATTCTTGACATTGGAGATATTGTTCTTGATGTGGTTGCAGCCACAACTTACTACTTTTATGATATGGTTCAATCAATGGTAGAGTACATTGATTTTGGAGTAAAAATGTCTCTTGTTTCAAGGCTTCAGTTAGTCTATCAAGTGAAGCAATTTGGTCTAGTAAAACATGGTCTTGATTTTGATCTTGGCACCCTTGATGTGGTTGACTCTTTTGATCAAGGAGATTTGGAATGTGTACTTGTGGTGTTTGTATGGGATCCTGGACAAATTGATTTTGGACAATGTTCTGGTTTGGGATGGCACTCAGATTTGGCATGATAGGCTGAAATTGAACAGTGTTGATGTTGGGAATCACATTGCCTTGATTTAGGTAACTTTGATTTTGCATGGTGTTACCTTGACTTGGAGTCGCTAACATTTTGTTTGGACTTTGAACAACATTTGTGTGATTCAAAAACATATCCATCCAAAATTTTACCAAATGTGGATTTAAAATGTTCATGTTTGGTAAACTTGTACTTGGAATGTATGGATTTGGTGGAATGATGTTGTTCACTTGAAGATTCATGCATTGATTGTTTCGTTAATAGATTTGTAAGTTTGGAATTGGATTTCAATCTATCATTGGGAAATGTGTTCCAAACTTTTGACTGGGTATACTCACATTTGTTGTACCATCGAGGTTTGTAGGATTGTATAGATGTGAGTGTTGATAATCAATCAACATTGTAAGGCTTTGAAAATTCAGTTGACTTGGATTACTCATGATGTATGGATCAAGTTTATATTCCATGTTCCTCTTGTGTTTTGACCTTGTTGCAAAAGTGACCTTTAAGGTTCTTAGGACTAATAATGAGATGAAGGATGAAAGGGGTGAATGATATGGATGATGAACGTTTAGGAACTTTGGATCAATGCTAGACTCTGGGATTTGATTTTGATTGGTTTGATTGGATTTGGATAATGGACTTGTAAACCCTAAGATGTTAGATGTGATCGTAGGATGAACTTGTTCAAAGGATTTCTAATTCAATTAAATGTATGAGAAAGGATGCATTCCCATACACCTAACTAAACAATGCAATTTTGATTTTGATGATTTACCCAAGTCTAGAATGATGTTTCCAAAGCTCTAAAGTAGTTTGTGGGATGGATTTTGATAGATGTTTGGAATTTGGATGAAGTGTTTGATTTGATCCTAAATGAACCTAGGAAGGACTTGTTTACGAGACTAAGATAGTGAAGAACATGCCTTTCTCTAAGAGTAATTCAAAATCAAAAGACCAATGTTTGCATGAAAACCATATGACCAAAAGATGCCAAGCACATGTGTGGGGTCCAATTGATTCAATCTTTTGCTTAATGGATTATTTTTACCACAAACACTTCTTGATTAGCTTTTGAAACTAGATGTCCAATGTCCTAATTCTCTTTCATCCCACAAAGTGCATTATGTGGAAATCGAGGAAATCAAGGCAAAGGTTTCCTAATGTTGACTTTGAAATGAACAAATCAAGATATAGGTCTTAGTGTTTAGAAGCCTTCAGGGATAAGAACCCCTAGGGACAAGCAGTAACACGTGGACTTTTCAAAGGTATTTTTTGCTCTCAAAGAGTTTGAAATTATGATGATTTGTTTAATTTTTGTCTCAATGTTTTGGATCCAAGCACTGTGTTTTCAAATTGACTCACAAGCAATATAACATCCTAGCTCAATTGGTATGTTTTTCTTGATGGGATTCCCTCATTCCCTTCGTAGTAGAAGAGATGATTTTACATGCAACCAAGTTAAAAATATAAAGTTATGTTAAGAATGAAGTCTTAACCTCTATATTTTAACCAAGATCGGACATGGCAAGTAACTTGGAATCTAAGTTCCAATGCACCACTTTGATAAACTCGTTGGATGGACTAGTTGGCTACTAAAAACAAGGTTCTTTAATGATGGGACATCGGGGACATGTCACCTTGCGAGCATCCAACAAGCCACTAAAGGCTTTAATCAATCCTACTAGGGGCTCTTATACTTTTTATGGTAGTACCCCATTCTGAAAGACACTATACAGCTAAGGCCTACATACCATGAGGACTTGACAGTTTAGTCTTATCCATTTATATACCAGCCCGAATGAAAAACTTGTTGGAGTCGCCTTCGAGTTCTCCTTTCGGATGTGTCTCTTAGGCAGGCCCCTCTAAAGGTAAACAATAGCGAGCAAGCACATCCGTAGTTTGATCGACCTTCATTTAGAAACAAAGGGAGAACCCACACGATATACCTAACTCACACTCACAAGATTTGTTCAATTTATTTCCCAAAATGAAGTGTGGAGGTGATTACTTTATCTCAACCTAAGATCACAAAAAAGGCCTTTTGATTCTCAAGATCGCTTATAAAGTGCGAGAGAAGTGCATACGTCCTTTTCAATGATATTAGTTTAAGTAAGCAATCGAAAAAACAAAGTTGCACATGTTCATTTTAACCTTTCAAAGCAATTGTGAGTTCTTTTTAAAGCACAAAAATGAGATTTGAAAGTTGCCTTGTTCAAATTTTTAACCTCAAAAGAAATCTAGTCAATTTTGCTAAAGTTCATTTTATCCCCTTTGCAAAAGAAATTGAAAGCCTTGGTAATGTTTGTTTTAAATCCCAAAAACAAGTGAGTTAGTCTAAAATAGAAAATTAAAGCACGCGACTGAATCTCCAAGCATTAAAAAATGCTTTATGAATTTTAAGTTTCAATGCCCAAATCCTTAACTCCAATCTTGCTTTTTTTTTTCGCTCAACTCCAATGCTCGATTCCAATGTCAACCTATTATGTAAAGTAAAAAAAAATAAAAAAATCAGATTTTCCTCAGAAATCATTATTATACACCATATGCAATATTGATTTTAGAAAACTAAAGTTGTCAATCCAAAAATAAAGTCTTCAAAAGTATGGCATCAAAATTTCATAGACACAACATTAGCATTCATTAGAAAAAATCACATTTGTCATCCAAAATCCCTTTAAAAAGAAAAAAAAGCATAATAATCTCAAGAAAGCTACACGATCTCAAATGTTGTTCTATGACAAAAGCAACTTTGCACAATAATCAAAGTACTATCTATCTATACCGCCTTTTCCAATTGGATAGTTTATGAATTTTCAGCTCTGTAAAAAAAACAAATGTTTAGTAACAACCTAGATGCTTGAATTTGTTCAAATAATTTCATCAGCTTTTTGATATAAGAGATATTAGTGAATGTGCCGAATATTCTTAAGGGGATATTTTAAAATTGAATGAGCATCATAGTGAATTTATTTAGTGACAACATCAGATTTGGCATTTATTAGCACCATCACTTGATTTTATCTAATAAATAACATTGAGAGCAACTGACCCAAATATTTTATGAGTTTGTTGACTGTAAAACTACCTTCAATTAGAAAGATTTGGAAATGTAGCGCAATCTCTTCATTCTTCCACATTGATGTGACTCATAGTTTACTCAAAGCTACCACAATGTCTAAAAAATAGGGTACAGATTAGAAAGCGTACAGTGCAATATCATACTTCTATCATAAATACCTAGCACATTTAGAAAAGATATGGGAATTCAATGCAATTAATCACAGATCTGAAACACAGGCATAAAGTTTTTCTTCACAACCAACTATAGGATATCACTGCAAAAAAAAAAAAAATTCCTCACCTTTATAAGCTGATGAAATCTTAAATGGTCAAAAAGTAAGGAAAGAACTAAACCATCAAACAAGCACCCCCAATATTATATTCGACTTCATTTATCTTGAGCGGCTGATTCAACTTTATGGAGCAAGTTCATCGATTATCTATTCCCTTTCGCTTATGTACTATCGCAACATCATAAATGTTATCGTGTGGTCGATCATCATTCACTTCCCATCGCTGGTGATCTAAATGTTCGGTACATGATCATATTTTTCTTTGACATCTCCAAATCTGCAAATCCCTTCAATGATAGCAACAACTTATCAAGAACAACTATTGAAGGAGAAGAATTAGTTGCTAAAACAAAAGAAAAGCTTCAGAATACACAACTTGGTGAATGGACATTGCGTATTGAAGCATTTTGTTCTGATTCATTATTTTTTATTAGAAACCTTACTCCAGACATTGATGATGAATTGCTAAGAAAAAATGTTTGAACAACATGGTACAATAGAGAGAGCTTTTGTTTTGTGTAATGCAGCATGTCAAAGTAAGTGATATGGTTTTGTGGAATATAGTTTAAAATATCAGGCATTGAATGCTAATATCACCATGGTAAACATAAACATGGATGGACAGGTCTTACATGTAGAATGGTCAAACTGTAAGAAAATTGAAGATATGTTTTCAACTGTTCTCTTTGTTGACTGCATACCCAAGGAAAATCCAAATGTAGAGGCTTCTCTAAGATCATTGTTTAGGAAATATGGGAGAGTTAGGGACTGCCACTTAGCTATTGGAATGAGTAACTAGTTTTGTGGCTTTGGGTTTATTGACTTCTATCATTCTTTATGTGTAGACATGACACATCAAGCTTTGGACGACCATGAGCTGGAAGGGAATAGCATATGTGTCAGTTTTGCAAATCCCACAAAGTCAGCTTAGTCTTACAAAATGCGTTTTGGAAGCCAGACTTCATTTGCTCCTTATGGTAATGGTGGTAGAGGGGGATTTCCAAGTATGATGGGAAATGCTCCTGTAAGAGGACACATGCCAATGCCCACACCTTCACCAGGACAACGTTTTATGGGTCCTAGTCGTACATGCATGATGGGCATGGGCATGGGCATAGGGATGCAATTTGGATGTGGATCTCATGTTGGCCAAGCAATGCATGGGGAAAGCATTCATAGAAACTTGAGCAATGTAAAAAAGTTTACAAATAGATAAAGCATGGGGAAAGCATTAATAGAAACTTGAGCATGAGAAAAAAAAAAAAACTAAAATAAAAAATTCAAGAATAGTTGGAGAAATTCCTGAACAAGTATGACCATAAGTATCAAAAGGTATTTAAATCACTTGCTGCTATGGACAATAGTGACATGTTTGAAATAGAGGCCCTCCTTCTAGCGCCATATGTGAGTACCCTGCAAATCTACACAAAACTTAAACTCCATAGCATGGATTAGTTTATACAAACTCACTAAATGCTCCTATGAAATAATGCATCATGCCTTCATAAACAAGATAACAACACAAACTAATTGAGAGTATAAAAGCAAGATACATATCTATCCCATAGTGGATTGGTGCTACTTTGATGTGAAAAGTAGCCCTTTCCCAACCCTTGACAAGCTTGATGTTGCAAATGATGATGGGAAAAATTAGCTCTCTATGTGAAGAGAGTAACTTTGCATGAGGATTGTGGATCAAGTTGTGGAGGAGTAAAACAATAGAGGAGGCCTCTATTTATGACCAAGAAGGATAGAAGAATGAAAAACATGGAGGATGTGGGACTAAATATCCACCAATGAGAAGAGGCCACTTGTCAACTTGTGATAGGTTGAGGAATGGGCACATTTTGGTCAATGTGCCAAAGAGGGGGAGATTTGAAATTTGAATTTGAGAGTTAAATGTTGAGTTTGACTTTTGCAAGAGACATGTAAGAGCCATGTAAGAGCTAATAAATTCTTTGTTGGATGTACATGTCCACTTGGGGGGAGATTCAAATTTGGAAGAATATTCCTCAAAGATGCCATGTTGATGGAAAATGATGAATTAATAAATCAATAAATTGATTTATTTGTGCAAGTGGGAAAAGCTAGAGGATGTGATGGGTGATTAGATTAGATTAACTTAGATGATGATTAGATGCTTTGACCCATTTGACTTAGATTTTAGGGATTTAAACTAAATCAAAGGGAGATGAAAGGTGATTTCAAATTTAATTAAATAAAGGTTTGATTTATTTAATCAAGGAGGGTGATGTTTGGATCAAATTAAATAAAGTTGATTTATTCAATTTAAATGGATGACCTTAGGAGATTAATCAATTAAACTTGGTTTATTTAATTGACGAGTGAATATGAATTAGTTAAATATGCACAATGTGAATTTGACGTGTCTAGAAATACTGGGGAAGCATAAGCTTCGTGGTTGGGCGGTAAAGCACTTCAACCATGTTCTCATCCACTAGTGGTGGCGAGCAATGAAGAAGAACCTTAGTTGCTCACCAGACTATTATAGTCTATGATGTAATATAATGAAAATTCATTCATGTACTTGATGGAAAAATGTACTATGTAATGATTTGTGGCCTTAGGAGCCAAGTCAAACATGATATTGTAATTTGACTTTTGAAGTCAATATAAGAATCTTGACTCATTTAACTGGACATGTGTGTTGGAAATATGCCTCAATCATCACAGGCTGAAACCTCCATTAGAGCCAAGTCGGTGTGACAACTCTTATGTCTGGCCGACTAGCAGTTTGATTCACCATGTGTTGTACAGGTCGCTGTGACCTTGGAGGAGTCTCACCGAATGGTTACACTTTGGAACCTATTGTTGTGACAAGAAGCATTCGACGTGACTTCTTACCGCTTGTGGAGACCTTTTGCCGACAGGCCATTCTATCGCTTATCGTTGAGACCCTTGGCCGAAAGGGTTCATTCAGGAAGAAGTCTGGGTGATGTGTTAAAGTCTCGCTGACAATATGTTTTGTATTGAAGTCTTCAGGATAACTAAAGGGTTCTCGCTATGATGTCCCAGCGAATAGTTAAAGTCTCGCTGTCAGCGTTTGGTTTAAAGTCATCGGGGAAACTCTCGCCGGAAGGAATACTATCGGTAAGAAGTCTTACCAATGTGAGAAAGTCACACCAACCACATTCATTTGGGATAACTCAAAGGGCTTCGGGGAGAAGTCCCATCGACATTGGTTCGTCTTGCCAATGAAGTTGAAGTCCTCGGTATAGCTATTAGCGAACGATGGTCTTGATGTAACTTAGAGATCTCGGAGTAAAGTCTTAGCGAAGGACATATGTCTTGGCGACTGTTGATGGCTTCGGGGTGACATAAGAGATCTTGAAGAAATCTCTTGGTGATATTAATAAGTCTTGCTGACTGGTGATTGGAGCTCGGTATAACATGTGACTTCGGTATAACCCTTGATGACTCGGCGTGAGGTCCTGGTGAAGAACGATACTCTTTCTGAATGTTAAACTCACATCTATGAGACTTTTGGACCTCGCTTTGATCTCTTGGTGAAAGCGATGGGTCTCGCCGACTGTTTTGTGATTCGGTGTAACACAAGAGAGCTCAGTGGAACTCTTGGTGACATTGATATGAAGGTTTTGGGCATCGACGATACATTGTTAGTGTCTCACCAAGATTCCAACACAGTGTGAATTATTTTGACCATTTGGCCATCCTATGTGGAGTCTCGTGGACCAATAGGAGAAGTCGAATCTGAACAGTTGGAAGATTGTTCGTTGTGACAGTTCTGTGAGGAAGTTCGACAGACAGGGAACGCCATGAATATAGTTTGCAATTGTAGATGCTTGATGGTTTGATTGGTTCGATAAACAGGGGTGTGAAAAGTTTGAATTGTATCAGAGTGAATTCTATTATGTGTAGACTGTAATGTGATAGTTCCTGTACAAAGATTTATCACAGTGAAAGCTGCTATAGTATGACATCAAAAAGATAAGTTTGACATTTGTATGTAATCTCCATTACTGTAATACAAAGTGATTTCTCTTGGTGTGGTGGGTTTTTCTCCCGTAAGGGTTTTCCCACGTAAATCTGGTGTTCATCTGTATTTGTCTAATTCTCTATTTCTGATATTTAGTTCAAAGTGCATCTCAATTTGACTGTAATTGAATAATTAAAAGTGTATCTACATTCTTCCCTTAGGTTTTGACGTTAGGAGAGTTGTTTCCGCATCTAATTTTCTTTACAAGTGGTATCAGAGCCTGGCCAGTTGTGTTATCCTTGTGGGTACGTTGGGTTTTTTGAGTCAATTCTATTCAGTGGGAGTCCTGTAGAAGTTTGTCTATTTCTAATTACAGATTGAGATGGCTAGCACATCAGGAAAGATTGAAATAGAGAAATTCAATGGTAGCAACTTTGAGTTATGGAAACTCAAAATGGAGGATCTCTTAGTGGATCGTGATCTTTGGATTGCTGTGTCTAGAGGTAAACCTATAGGCATGAAGCAAGAAGATTGGGACCTTGTAGATAGAAAGTCTAAGGGGCTGATAAGGCTCTGCTTGGAAGACTCCGTTCTTCTCAATGTGCATGAAGAGAAGACTGCATCTTGCTTGTGGAAGAGATTGGCGTCTATTTATTAGGGGAAGTGCTTGGTGAATAAACTGTTCTTGAGGAAGAAGCTGCACTCTTTGAAAATGTAGGAAGGAGGGTCTGTAGCCGATCATTTGAACGCATTTAACATGTTGCTTGCTCAATTAAAATCTGTTTGTGAGAAGACTGAAGAAGAAGATCGCTGTATGCTTCTATTGTGTTCTTTGAAAGACTCTTGGGATCATCTGGTGATGGCTATTGGGAGTACAACATCCAGTTTCAAGATGGAAGATGTTGGTTCTTTGCTGTCAGAAGAAATGAGAAGGAAATCTTTTGAGATGGTGAAGGAGGCCCTTGCTGTTAGAGGAAGGTCAAAAGACAAAGGCAAGAAGAAGGACAAGAAGTCCAAATCAAAATCAGAGGGGAGAACAAAGTCTCCTGGCAAGAAGTCCAAGGTGAAGTGCTGGAACTGTGGACAACCTGGTCATGTCTGAAAGGATTGTAAAGAGGAAAAAAAGAAGAAGGGCTCTTCCGATAATGGTTCGGTTGACGTGTGTTTTGGCACAACAACATGCAAAAAAATAATTGCTACTTTGTTTCTCCTGAAAGAGAAAGATGATCACATGGATACCTTAGCTCCCAAGGTCTTTGTAGTTGGTTCTCAACTGTGCTAATGTTGCTCAATTGGTCAATGTAACAGTAATATTCAAGGGGCCTGCTGGTATTGGGCTTCTGGATTGTTCTAAGATCAAACATCAAATAAAACCTTCTCTAAACTAGGGTTTTAAAGAAACAACAAAAGATAGATCAGGGTTTTGAAACAGAAAAGAACAATAGTTCATCCAATCTTAACCAGACTTGTTAACTTCAAGGAATTATAAACTAAAACTATAGAACAAGATAAGCTTGTGATTGACACACAACCTCTTTCATTCTCAGTGCTAATTCGAATAACATATTTTTAGCTACCATTTAAATAAAACACAAATAACATTTCATTCCTTGAAGACTTCACAAGTCAAATGATCAATTAAGAAAAAAATCATTCAGGAACACAACATGAAGTAGATTAAAATCTGATTGCTTCTACTGTCAATAAAACATATAAGCAATATTTACAAAGCTGGCACAATCACCAGTGTACAGAGAATCTGTAGCTCCAGATTGTTTCCAACTACACTAGGAGAACTTTAAAATACATTACAGTCTATAATGAAATTTAACTACTAAACAAGAAGACAAGAGAAGCTCTCATTACTGAGAATCAAGATGCAACTCTATCTCCTTCTGTTAACTGACTAACTCCTAACAGTTCTAACTCTAAAAAGTTCTCAGTCTAAAAGTTTTCTAAACCTAGAAGTTCTAATCTAGAAGTGCTAACCTTTACAAAGAGGCAAGAATGCCTTATATACAAAATGTACCAACAGGAATGTGTCGTCCCCTGCACTAGGGTTTACAAAATATCTGCATCCAGGAGAGTCGACTCTCAGATCTTTCTGAGGAAAGTCAAAAATGCATTCAAAGCAGAGCCCTACTGTCCATACTACTGGAAGGTTATTTCGGGGATGACCTTAGATCTTTTTCAACTGCAACCTTTACTCTTCTATCTTCGTGTCCATCTTTGAACTCCATCTCAGGGCCACCTTGAATGCTCAAAATATCTCCATCAATACTGACCTACCTCTTTGACAGTAGTCATTACAACTATCCCTATGAGTCACAGTTTCTCCTTTCCTTCGACTCCCTTTTTGTTTTGGACTTCTCTGTTCATTGACCGTTTTTTGGAAGCATCGTCGAGCCTCCTTATAGATCTAAATGCTATCGCCTGAGTCGATCCATCATCATCTATTCTCAGAAAGAGTCCATCTAGTTTGCATTCTGTTGACCTTCTTTCCCAGGAACAGTCAATCGGTCAAAGGGACTGATGAGTCACTCTTTTGGCTCCTTCTGGTTGGTCAGGCATATGCCAAGCAATCTCCTTAGGTAGTCAAAGGTGGTCCAATCAACATCATATGTCAGTGAGACACCATCAGTGTCTCCCCGATAAGATTTCACCATAGTGCAGTTATCGGCATGGCACAAGACAGTCGGTGAGATGTTTCGGCAAGCTGTAGAAATCATATCGAGCTTGCAAAAACCCATCGGCAAGACCAAATCCTTTCGCTGAGACCTTTCATCGAAGCCCATCTACTTGTTTGGAGTCTCCCCGATCTTTGTTTTCTCCCTGCCGAGCCCATTCGGTTTCGGTGTAACTCTCCGTAGTCGCCCAGACCTCTTGGCGCATACCCTTCCTCTCCCCGAAGGGACATCCTGTCGGCATGACCTCTTTCCTTCACGAAGACCTTATGTCGAAGGCATTACCTTCTTGGCGAGCTCCATTTCTTTTGGTGGGACTTTCATAGTCGCCGAGACTTCCCGCCGAGAGTCTAAATCTTCCCCGAAAACCCTTGGGGAACCTTTGTCGGCAAGACTTATGGCGACTCCCTTGCATGTCGCCGAGACTTCTTTGTATCGGTAGGACCTTTCACTAATTTCTTTCACTCTTGCCAAGCTTCCTCCTTGTCGCTGAGACACCATCGGGTCAGCAAGACATCTTACCAAACCCGATCCATCCGCTCAGAGTCTCCCCGAGTTCATTCGTTTCGGTGTGACCTTCGAACTTCACTAAGGCCTCATGGCAAAGGGATAACCCTTCGGTGAAACGTTCAACTTTTTTCTGACCTACGTGGTCATCTAGACCTCGCTATAGTCATATTGACATGTTTTCTTTGTTCCACATGTATCGCTGTAACCCTCCTTTGTCAGGGAGATGTCGTATAGAAACCTCATGTCTCGGTGAAAGCCTCTGCATGTTCACTCTTTGGTCACCGAGACTTATTAACTCTCTCACCGAAGACCACTGATAAAATCCCCTTGTGGCATGTCAGTGTGACATTATGAATTCGCCGAGACCATATGATGAAGAAGATGACTCCTATAGATGCCACTTTTGTCGCTGTGACCTCACCTCTTCGGCTAGACATTATATTGAAGGTTTCATCCTTCGCTGAATGCAACTCCCTTCGGAAAGACCCATGTCAATCAGCTAGACCTCCTGCCGAAGGAAAAATTATCGCTGACCTTAGATATTTGGTGGGACCCTTCCATGTCAGCAAGACTCGTGGCGACTCACTTCCGTGTCGCCGAGACTTGAGCACTTCGGCCAGACTTCATATCGAAGGTGAACCACTCTCTCCAAAGACATCCTAGTTGGGGAGACTACACCCATTCGTCGAGACTTCTTGGCGAAGAAGATGACTCCCACCAAAGTGTTTGCTCATTGTGCGGTAGTCGGTGAGATTGTAGGAAGTCGCCAAGACTTCCTCCCAAAGCCAAACCCTCATACTGAAATGTGTTCTATCTGTTGTCGGTCGGTGAGACATGGAGAAGTCACTGAGATTTCTCCCCAAAGTAAATCTTTTCGTGCTGATGGGAAACTCCTAATCACTGGGACATTGACTAATGTCTTGCTGATAGTTTTCTGCACATGAATTTCACTCACTGTGACATCTCTAGGGTCCTGCCCACTTTTTCGTTAATTGATTTTTAGGACGAACTAGATTAAGGGATGCCTTCCAACTGAGCTCCCCTAGCAAATATCATCATGGGTAGGATTTAATCCTATAAAAGAAAGGTCTGCATCAGTCCCAAAGCATATAAAACATATTAAAATAAACCATTATGTTGCTTATGATTATTTCATTCAATTTTCAGCAAAAAGAAAACCAACTCAAGTTGAGACAGAACTAGAATTAAAACAGGTAGATCAAAAGTCAAAATTCGGAGAAAAACACAAGAGTTCCAAAGAGGAAAGCAAGTAACTAGAAGTAGAGTAATCAAAAGAGAAAGGGGGACCCATTTTTATCCAAAATAAAGTGGGGTGGTTATGCAAGGCATAACAAATGGCGACTCGGCTGGGAAAATGGTTTAACCATTTTCATGAATCTGAAGGATTCAGCTACCCAGAACTCCTGGTTCATGAACATCACAAATCCAGTTGGGTCATTTATAACAAACAAGGTAGAGCTAAAATCTCAAATGTAAGTCAATCAATGGCTACCCCCTGAATCTTTGTGTGTGTGCTTAATAGTGCACCATCCTTTCATAAAGTTTCTTCATTTTTTGAACAACAATGTGTAAGATTTGAGCTACATGAGTTGATTTCCTTCATGCAATGATATCTCGGGCCTTCCTCCGCTGCCAATCAGGCATCCATAGCCCTGATGGAGATACCTCTAGTTCTCTCACAGCATTGCTCTACTGCCAGTCACGCATCCATAGCCCCGGTAGAGATACTAGAGTCACCCATTCATATTGAATCCTCTTTTTCTTTTGATAATTCTTTTTTTTTTTTTTTGAAGTTTCAAATATTTCATTTAATTCTCTTTTTATTTTCAATATGTCA
Source organism: Sequoia sempervirens (assembly GCA_007258455.2). NCBI lineage: Eukaryota > Viridiplantae > Streptophyta > Pinopsida > Cupressales > Cupressaceae > Sequoia > Sequoia sempervirens. Next base: position 99,189,276 of record VDFB02047397.1, on the reverse strand, counting down.
GATGTTTAATATCTGATCTGGGTTGAAAACTACAATGGACCTCATAACAACACTTGGAAATTGAATTTTTCACTCAAATCTTACAACACTGTCATCCTAGGACAAATACACTACTAGAAGAGGAGATGATTTTAATGATTTGTGACAGATTCAGGGGAACTGATGAAGCATTTCTTACTTGACACCTTGTTTTCAAAACCTTCCACAACTTTTATTAACAACAAACATGAAACAACGAATTGAGGAAAAAATCATCTGATCAGAAAACCTGAAAATATCTAAACCACTTCTCTGCTAATGACCAAAGTATGCTTCAGATAACAACCGACAGTTTCAGGTAGAAAGGATAGATCAACCCCAAAGAATCAAGACAAAACAAAGACCAAACAACAAAGGAAACAAAAAGGACAAAATGAAAGAACAAACAAATAAGCAACAAAATATTTACAAGCAAAGAGTAAATTATCTACACAAGGAGCAGTAGATTATTGACAAGCATAAACACATAAAGTATTTACAAAAATACAAATTATTTACAAACAGGAGACAAAATAAATTATTTACATAAAAAACAACAACAAATTACTTATATACATAACAAAAATTAACAAGCCTTAAGATTCAAAATAGTGCTTGAGGAACTGCCCATTAACAAGCAAAGGAACAGGTTCTCCAGTTAGGCTACTCAGTCTGAAAGCATTTTCCCCTAGGATCTCAACAATTTGGTAAGGGCCTAACCAGAGTTTGTCAAACTTTTGGTGATTGCCTTTCTTTTCACCAGCCTTATCCCATAGCAACACTAGGTCTGATATCCTAAAATCCTTTATCTTGGCTCTTTTTTCAAACCCTCGTTTGACAACAGCCTGATGTCGAAAGAATTTTTGTAAGGCCAGATCTCTCTGCTCTTCTAATTTCAACAAAGCAACTAACCTGACCTCTATCCTATTGTCATTGGAGTAGAATTTCTGCATGAACTCAAGGATAGGTATTTATAGATGGATAAGAAAGACAGGCTCTTGGCCATATACCAGCTTGAATGGTGAGGTGTTTAAGGCAGCCTTAATCCTAGTCCTATCTTCCCATAATGTGAATCTAAGCTGGGTATGCTAGTCTCTAGGGTTATGCTCTAACAGTTTCTTAATGACCCTTAAGAGATTCTTATTGGTTGACTCTGCAACTCCATTGCCTTGTGGATAATAATTTGAAGAATATTTTAGGACAATCTTATGATCGTATGCCCAGGAAATATATTTAGTGGAAGAGAAGGCAGAGCCATTGTCACATACCAGAGTGAAAGGTACCCCAAACCTTGTAGTGATGCACTTGGTGAGGAACTTGATCACTACCTCTGTTGTGTTGTTCTTGCAGGGTATAGTCTCTGTCCATCTTGTGCAATAGTCAGTGGCAATCAAGATGAATTTATGTCCTGCAGAAGAGTTCAGGTTAATCACTCCAATAAAATCCAGTGCCCACTGGGCAAATGGCCTCACCTCGTAGATGGGCTGCAATGGCATGGCTGAATGGAATTCCCTTGGTGCAAAAATCTGATAGATGTGACATGTCCTCACATGCTGATGAGCATCTTTGAACACACATGGCAGTTAATAACTAGATCGGAGGATTTGGTGTGCCAAAGAATCTTCAGACCCATGACCTGTGCCATGCTTCCCATGAAACTCAGAGATCACATGTTGAGCCTCTTGATGATCAGGGCATCTCAGGTATACTCCTTCGAAATTCCTCCTATATAGCAACCCTCCTTTGAGCATGTAATGGGAACTCTTCAGTCTTAGGGCCCTCCTTTGAGTGGCATTCATTCCTTCTGGACATCAATTGTTGAGCATAAAACATATGGTATTAGCATACTAGGGGTCGTTAGAGAAAGACTGGGTCATGTATTGCTGATAGATGATGTTGTCGCCAGCGTTCGCCATGGACTGAGACAACCCTGTACCCATAGCTAGCTTCATAGGGTGTATCTCTAGATTGAATTCTTGCAGGATGGCCATCCATTTGCCTCTCCTTTCTCCCAGCTTGCTCTGCATGAGTAGGGAATTCACAGCCACATTAGGAACTACAACAATGATTTGGCTTCGAAGAATGTAATGCCAAAACTTCTTGATAGCCCAAACCAGTGCAAAAGCTTGCTTCTCCAGAGGTGGATATTTGATTTCCGCATTTTTGAATGGAGAGCTCATGAATGCAATCACCCTCTCCTTTGTCTCTCCTTTTCGCTGAGTTAAAACAACCGCGCATGAGTGTTCCAAAGCAAAATAGTAGATGTAAAACGGTCTGAGATAGTCAGGGCTGGTGAGCATGGGTGCCTCTAAAATGGACTGCTTGACTTGTGAAAATGCATCTTTTTCTTCATCAATCCATTTTATCTTGGTGTCTTTCTTCATCATTTCGTTGAGAGGCTTTACAATCTCTGCAAAGCCCGTAATGAACTTCCTCACAAAGTTGATTTTCCCGAAGAAAGAGTTCATTTCTTTCTTGCTTCCTGGCCGTGTGATCTTAAGAATAGACTCGACTCGACCTAGGTTGATCGATATTCCCCTTTCTGAAATTATATTCCCCAAGAGCTTCCCTTCAGAGACTCTGAACACGCACTTGTTGGGATTCAGGGAGACGCCATACTGGATACACCTCTGGAGAACCTTGGCCAAGTCGGCGGCATGATTGAGTCAATCCTTGGAAAACACTGTCAGGTCATCTATGTAAACAATAATGCATTCTCCAATTAGGTCCTTGAACACTATGTCCATGGCACGTTGGAAAGTTGCTCCAACATTTATTAGACCGAATGGCATCCTTCTGTATGCAAACATCCCCCACTTTGTAGTGAAAGTCATCTTCATCCTATCCTCAAAGTCGACCATTACCTGATTGTATCTAGAGTAACCATCCAAGAATGACATCATTTGTGCTCCATTGATAGTCTGTAGTACCTCATCCAAGGAAGGGAGTGGGTAGTTATCCTTTTCCGAAGCTCTATTCAGATTTCTGAAGTCCACGCATAGTCTGATCTCCCCGTTTTTCATACGAACTGGGACTAAGTTAGCCACCCAGGTTGAATGGTGCACATGGAAGATTATCCTTGCTGAGAGTAATTTCTGAACTTTTTTTATAGATCAATGGTTCAATCAGAGCATTGCAGGGCATTGCTTTTTTCGGAAGGGTTTAGCTTCGGGCTTCAAGGGAATAGTGTGAGTCATAACAAAGGCATCAAATGTTTTTAAGTCTTCATATCCCCAAGCAATTGTAGAAATATCTTTCTTAAGTGCCACCAACATGTCTTTCCTGATTGCTTCAGGGCAGACCTTCCCTATATAGACATTCCTTTCTGGGCCAGAATTGACCAAGTTAACTGTTTCATATTCACCTCCCTTTTCTTCAGCTGATATTTTGTCTCGAGCCCTTGGATCTGAGTTAAAAATTCTCTCCAAGGCCACCATTCCTTTAGGAATGTTATTATTCTTTAGGTTAAGAACTCCTTCTGTATCACATTCCTCAGGGCTCCAATCCCCTTGATCTTTGTTGGACTCATCAATAATCTTCCCCTCAAAAACATCTGAGCTTGCTAAGAAGGCCAGAATATGTCGATCATCATCAAAGACCTGGAAATTCTTGATATTGTTAGGAACAACTGGGGTGGACATCAGTTCCACTGAGAATATTTTGAATTTGGAGCCTTGCATAGGTTCCAAGGTGCTTGTAGCAACAGCCAGTGAATCAGCTACCTAATTTTCTTCTCTAGGGATTAAGCTAATCCCAAAAGCATCAAAGTCCTCAATCAAGTTCCATACCCAATTTCTGTAAGCTGCCAGCATTCTGTTGTGACATGTGTATTGGCTGCGCACTTGCCTGATAACTATTTCCAAATCTCCCTTGACCATCAAGGCAGTGACCTTCTTATGTGCAAACATCAGTCCCCATGCCAGAGCTTCATATTCTACCACATTGTTTGTGCATCCAAATTGCAACCTGTAAGAAGCAAAGAAGGTTTTCCCTTGAGGGCTGGTTAGTACAATTCCAACACCACTGCCTGTCTTAGATTTGGATCCATCAAACATGAGGGTCCATAGTTGATCATGGGCTGGAGTTGATTCTTTTGAAGCTGTTATGGGTGTTTGATCTAGGTGAGTTACAATTGGGGCTGCTTGATCTTTTGCATCAAGTATAGGGAAAGGATGTTCTGTAAGTTGCGTAGATGCGGTCTCCAATTCTTGCTTAGTTATATCATCTGACCTGTGGCTACCCTTCTGACAACTGCTTGTGTCTTTGGTTAACCTTTTAGGCTTTGGTACATTTGTAGGTGAAGGGGTGTTAAACAAACCTTGGTGATGCTCTTCATCAGTATACTGATTTGGAAATGTGTCTAGAGTAGGTTTGATCTGAGAAGGGATTTCTTTTGAAAGTATTGTATCCCTGGTTAACATGGTTGCTTCCTTGGCCTCAAATGAGAAGCAGTATGCAATGGTATCAGAGCGACTTGTGATAGCTTCCTCAGCTTGGGAAACATGATTTAAAATGTCCCTACAAGGTTGACAAGTCAATTCAGAATGACTTTGGTAATGTACCCTGCACCAATTAGGGAGCAGGAGACTTTGCAGATCTATATCTGCCCCTAAGACCAGTCGGTCTTGTTGCAACTTTCTAATCAAGGCCTGTTGATTTTCATTAATCGTGGAGTCAGGAATTTTCTGCATTGACATGTCTTTAGAATGGAGAACCAAGAAGGTTAGAATTTCTTCTCTTTTGTAAACCCGCATCTTAGTTTCAAAGTAAGCCACCTCATTGGGACAATCATACTCAGTGATGATATGCTTGAGGTGAGACTCACTTTCAATCCTAATTTGATTAGGAATCCCTTTCCATGACAGCCACATATGTGAAAAGTCCAAGGAAAGATATCCCCCTAAATTTTTCATCAAATCTCAGCTTAGCAGCATACCATAGGTCTCGGGAATATCTGCCACTTGAATATCTATGTTGGTTTGGATCCTAGGATCTGATCCTACTTGAACGTGTATGTTTCTTAATTCCCCTACCACATTAACCTCTGTTTTGTCAAGTTGAATGACCTTCTTATTGGTTTGAATGGGGTTTAATCCTAACTTCTTGCATATGGAAAATGGCATGTCATTTCCTGAAGCCCCCGAGTCCAATAAAGAGTTATGTAGGTTCTTGCCAGAAATTCTTAAACTTAAAAGGAAAGGTGGAGTGCCTTCCTTGTTTCTGTATAAGGCTTCATTCATGTCCCTAGCAAGTGCCACCTTGCTCTTTCCTTTTGACTTATCAACTTGTTCTAGAGCTTTCAGCACTATCTCCCTTTGAGCAGGGCACCACTTTAAAATGTCAAAATATGACAAATAAGTCTTCTGTTTCTGCATCTCAGAAACAATGTCAAATTCTGTATTATAACTTGAATTACTTTTGAAAACAACAGAGGAATTACCCTTGTTATGGAGGTCAGGCAGGCCTTTTGGTGGAGGAGGATTATTATCAGCATTTTGATTTGGAGGCACCATATGATTAGGAGGCACTGAGGTAGTGAATGGACCCTTACCTTGATTTCTCAAAAAAGTGTCTTTTTGTTTGAAAAGCTTGGGCATCATATGAATCTTCCTCTGGTTCATTCTCCTCTTTCCTTGGGAATGAAGGTTTCTCTTCGAAGAGGTGATAAGTCATTGCTGTTTCTATCGAGTCACCTCCTTTGTTGGAATTCCCCTGGAATGTGTGGGCATGTTCGTGTGCCATCTTGACAACTTTTTCCATTTGAGGGTAGTTTATCTTAGAATGGGTTGCAGTATCATGCAACCTGCACCAATTAGTCATGAAGTTGAGGTCAACCACATTTGCAATGTGTGCCCTCTCCTCATTGGCTTGATAGTTATGAGGAACTCCACCATTATTGGGCCCTGTATTCCATTGCCTATTGTTGTTTGGCCTTTGGTTATACCCCCTATTTTTGTTTTGGCACCCTTGATTAGAGGAGTTCTGGCTCTGATAACCTCTTTGGTTGTAAGTGTTATTATTCTGATAAGTACCCTGATTGTTGTTGTTTTGATTGGGGTAATTACCTTGGCTTTGAACAGGGTTCAATCAAAGTTGAGCCATGTCATTTATAACTTGGGACAACATTTTCTTCAAGGTTTCTACCTCATTTGTAAGTTGGACTATCTTCTCACTCTCCACATTCTTAGCAGCAGGTGACTGACCACCTTGATTTTGTGTTCCAATTTGGTTCTGATGACCATGGGAACTTTGAGGAAGCAGTGATTGTTGAAAGGATCAGAAGTTCCAGTAGCAAAGAATGGGACAGGAGGCTGAGTTTGTAATTCAGATATAGGCCCATAGTGGGAAGGAGACATTCCTGGAATAGTACTGAATGGAGGGGTTGGGTTATACATCTGATATCCTATTGAAGGGAAACCTCCTTCTAGGCCTCCTTGTTGAGAACTTATTTGTTGTTGCAGCTTGATAGCTAGATGATAGACTTTGGATAGAGAATCAATATCAGCTGGTTGATAGGTCCTTTGCAGGAACAAGCCAAGCAAGGGGTCTATAACTCTAAAATAAGCTTGGATGGCACTATTCTCAGAAACCAGGTAGGGATCTTGCAATCTCCTATACATTTGTTGGAACCTGGTGTTGAATAAAGGCAAGGGTTCACCTGGTTCCTTTCTGATGGTAGAAAATTGATGATATAAAAGAGTTGGATCCACATAAACCCTAAACTGGTTGATGAAAGCGTTTTCCAAATGTGTCTAGGTTAGAATGGAACCTTGAGGAAGATTAAGGTACCAATTGTGTGCCATGTCCCCTAAAGAGTAAGGAAATAACCTACAGACCACATCATGGTGAGCTATCTGAGCTCTAGTACAAGCATCCTTGAAAGCTTGTATGTGCTCTTTAGCACTCCTTGACTCGCCATGAATATACTTGGGGCATAATTTCTCAGGGTTCTTGGGCATATCATGGAAACCTCCAGGAATAGTCCCCAATGGAGAGGGGTTATTCTGAAAGAACGCCATTGGTAGGGGTGGTAGTGGTTGAGCCAGTTGTTGGATGGGTCAAACTAGCTATGATGACACTTGAGATGGACGTGATGGTGGATTGATAGGTATCCACTGGGGTATTGGTGAAAAGCTTGGTGGAGTGAGCGGAGCTGATAAAGGTGGTATAATGGTTGCCCCAGTTTTGCGAACCTTGTGTCTTGTTGGGGTCTTGAGTTCTATCAACGGTGATGGATTTTCAGCTGATCAGAGAACTCTGTGGGACTTCTCTGGGGATGAAAACCCAGCTTTATCCAATTTTCCCTTCTAGGTCCTCCTTCTAGCTCCAGTCTCTGTTGATGTGTGTTTTGGCACAACAACATGCAAATAGAATATTGGTACTCTGTTTCTCCTAAAAGAGAAAGATGATCACATGGATACCTTAGCTCCCAAGGTCTTTGTAGTTGGTTCTCAATTGTGCTAATGTTGCTCAATTGGTCAATGTAACAGTAATATTCAAGGGGCCTGCTGGTATTGGGCTTTTGGATTGTTCTAAGATCAAACATGAAATAAAACCTACTCTAAATTGGGGTTTTAAAGAAACAACAAAAGATAGATCAGGGTTTTGAAACCGAAAAGAACAATAGTTCATCCAATCTTAACCAGACTTGTTAACTTCAAGGAATTATAAACTAAAACTGTAGAACAAGATAAGCTTTTGATTGACACACAACCTCTTTCATTCTCAGTGCTAATTCGAATAACAAATTTTCTGCTACCATTTAAATAAAACCCAAATAACATTTCATTCCTTGAAGACTTCACAAATCAAATGATCAATTAAGACAAATATCATTCAGGAACACAACATGAAGTAGATTAAAATATGATTGCTTCTACTATCAATAAAATAGATAAGCAATATTTACAAAGCTGGCACAATCACTAGTGTACAGAGAATCTGTAGCTCCAGATTGTTTCCAACTACAGTAGGAGAACTTTAAAATACATTACAGTCTGTACTAAAATCTAACTGCTAAACAAGAAGACAAGAGAAGCTCTCATTACTGAGAATCAAGATGCAACTCTATCTCCTTTTTTTAACTGACTAACTCCTAACAGTTCTAACTCTAAAAAGTTCTCAGTCTAAAAGTTTTCTAAACCTAGAAGTTCTAATCTAGAAGTGCTAACCTTTACAAAGAGGCAAGAATGCCTTATATACAAAATGTACCAACAAGATTGTGCCATCCCCTGCACTAGGGTTTACAAAATATCTGCATCCAGGAGAGTCGAATCTTAGATCTTTCTGAGGAAAGTCAAAACTGCATTCAAAACGGCGCCCTGCTGTCCATACTGCTGGAAGGTTATTCTAGGGATGACCTTAGATCTTTTACAACTGCAGCCTTTACTCTTCTGTCTCTGTGTCCATCTTTGAACTCCATCTCAGGGCCACCTTGAATGCTCAGAATATCTCCATCAATACTGATCTACCTCTTTGACAGTAGTCATTACAACTATCCCTATGAGTCACAGTTTCTCCTTTCCTTCGGCTCCCTTTTTGTTTTGGACTTCTCTGTTCATTGACCATTTTCTAGAAGCATCATTGAGCCTCCTTATAGATCTAAACGCCATTGCCCAAGTCGATCCATCGTCATCTGTTCTCAGAAAGAGTCCATCTAGTTTGCATTCTGTTGACCTTCTTTCCCAGGAACAGTCAATCGATCAAAGGGACCGATGAGTCACTCTTTTGGCTCCTTCTGGTTGGTCAGGCATATGCCAAGCAATCTCCTCAGGTAGTCAAAGGTGGTCCAATCAACATCGTATGTCGGTGAGACACCATCGGTGTCTCCCTGATAAGATTTCACCATAGTGTAGTTATCGGCATGGCACAAGACAGTCGGTAAGATGTTTCGGCAAGCTGTAGAAATCATATCGAGCTCACAAAAACCCATCAGAAAGACCACATCCTTTCGCTAAGACCTTTCATCGAAGCCCATATACTCATTTGGAGTCTCCCCGATCTTTGTTTTCTCCCTGCCGAGCCCATTCTGTTTTGGTGTAACTCTCCGTAGTCGCCCAGACCTCTTGGCGCATACCCTTCCTCTCCCCGAAGGGACATCCTGTCGGCATGACCTCCTTTCTTCGCCAAGACCTTATGGCAAAGGTATTACCTTCTTAGTGAGCTCCATTTCTTTCGGTGGGACTTTCATAGTCACCGAGACTTCCCGTCGAGAGTCTAAATCTTCCCCGAAAACCCTTGGGGAACCTTTGTCGGCAAGACTTATGGCGACTCCCTTGCATGTCACCGAGACTTCTTTGTATCGGCAAGACCTTTCGCTGATTTCTTTGACTCTCGCCAAGCTTCCTCCTTGTCGTCGAGACACCATCGGGTCGGAAAGACATCTTACCGAACCCGATCCATCGGCTCAGAGTCTCCTCGAGTTCATTCGTTTCAGCGTGACCTTCAAACTTCGCTAAGACCTCATGGCGAAGGGAGAACCCTTCAGTGAAACTTTCAACTTTTTTCCGACCCACGTTGTCGTCCAGACCTCATTGTAGTCACATCGACATGTTTTCTTTGTTCCACATGTATCACTGTAACCCTCCTTTGTCAGGGATATGTCGTATAGAAACCTCATGTCTCAGCGAAAGCCTCTGCATATTCACTCTTTGGTCACCGAGACTTATTAACTCTCTCACCGAAGACCACTGATAAAATCCCCTTGTGGCATGTCGGTGTGACATTATGAATTTGCCGAGACCATATGCTGAAGAAGATGACTCCCACAGATGCTTCTTTTGTCGTTGTGACCTCACCTCTTCGGCCAGACATTATACCGAAGGTTTCATCCTTTGCCAAATGAAACTCCCTTTGGAAAGACCCATGTCAATCGACTAGACCTCCTACTGAAGGAAAAATTATTGCTGACCTTAGATGTTTGGTGGGACCCTTCCATGTCGGCAAGAATCGTGGAGACTCACTTCCGTGTCGCCGAGACTTTAGCACTTCAGCTAGACTTCATACCGAAGGTGAACCACTCTCTCCAAAGACATCCTAGTCAAGGAGATTGCACCCATTCGCCGAGACTTCTTGGTGAAGAAGATGACTCCCACCAAAGTATTTGCTCATTGTGCAAAAGTCGGTGAGACTTTAGGAAGTCGCCAAGACTTCCTCCCGAAGCCAAACCCTCATACCAAAATGTGTTCTATCTGTTGTCGGTCAGCGAGACATGGGGAAGTTGCCAAGACTTCTCCCCGAAGGAAATATTTTTGTGCCAATGGGAAACTCCTAATCGCCGGGACCTTAACTAATGTCTTGCCGATAGTGACTGCACATGAATTTCACTCGCTCTGATATCTCTAGGGTCCTGCCGACTTTTTCCTTAACTAATTTTTAGGACAAATTGGATTAAGGGATGCCTTCCAACTGAGCTCCCCTACCAAATATCATCATGGGTAGGATTTAATCCTACAAAAGAAAGGTCTGCATCAGTCCCAAAGCATATGAAACATATTAAAATAAACTATTATGTTGCTTATGATTATTTCATTCAATTTTCAGCAAAAAGAAAACCAACTCAAGCTGAGACAAAACCAGAATTAAAACAGGTAGATCAAAAGTCAAAATTAGGAGAAAAACACAAGAGTTCCAAAGAGTAAAGCAAGTAACCAGAAGTAGAGTAATCAAAAGAGAAAGGGGGACCCATTTTGATCCAAAACAAAGTATGGTGGTTCTGCAAGGCATAACAAGTTCTTCTCATAGTGATGGAGATGCCTTCATTGCAGCCTTGGCTACATAGGCATTAGATGATGTCTGGTTGATTGATTCTGGAGCATCTTTCCACATGAAATCTCACAGAGAATGGTTCAAAAATTATGAAGAATATGATGGTGGAAAGGTGTACTTGGAAAGTGATTCAACTTTAGAAATTGTTGGTCATGGAAGAGTTAGAATACAATTCCCCAATGGCAGAGTGAAGGGAATCAATAATGTAATGCATATACCAGGTCTGGCTCAAAAATTACTTTTTGTAAGTATGCTGAATGATATTGGAGTACAAGTCATGTTCTCTAGAAATGGCTACAAGATGACTAGAGGTTCAATGGTGTTAGCTAGAGGTGCTCGATATGGTACCCCGTACAAGCTGGATGCACATGTTCAATGTAACAATGTCTCTGTAAAGTCACATAAAGCCACTCATGGAGGTAAAGAGGGAAATGTGCCTAGTTATGTAAACTCTATGGAAGTAAAACTTCCAGCAGAGAAGACTATGCTTTGGCATCATAGGCTAGGCCACATAGGAGAGAAAGGTTTAAAAACCTTGAAGAACAAAACCTAGTTGAGGGGCTTGAAGATTGTAACCTTGAATTTGAATTCTGTGAACACTGTATATATGGAAAGAAGCACCGTGTTTCATTATATTCCAGTCCTCATAAATCTTCTATTTTGCTAGATTATATTCATTATGATGTATTTGGTCCAGTGGATGTTCCTTCTTTGTCTAAGTCAAGATACTACGTGTCATTCATTAATGATTATTCAAGAAGAGAATTTTTTTATTTTTTGAAAAGTAAATCAAAAGTGTTCAGTCGATTTAAGGAATTTAAGAACCTTGTTGAAAATCAGACTGGTAGAAAAATTAAATGCTTAAGGACTGATAATGGCGGTGAATTTTGTTCTGATGAATTTGAGAGGTATTGCAAAGATCATGGGATTAAAAGACATAAGGCTACACCTTATACTCCACAGCAAAATGGAGTTGCAGAAAGGTTCAATAGGATAGTGATGGAGAGAGCACAAAGTATGCTCAATAGTGCTAGCTTGGAGGAGAAGTTATGGGCTGAGGTTGTATCTACTGCATGTTACCTAATTAATCGTTCTCCAAATTCTGCTCTTGTTGAGAAAACACCTTTGGAAGCGTGGTCTGGTAAGAAGCCCTCTTTAAGACATATTCGTGTTTTTGGCTGCGAGGCATATGCTCATATGCCGGATGTGAAAAGATCTAAACTAGAGAACAAGGTTGTCAAATGTATTTTATTGGCTATAGTGCTATCATAAAAGGATACAAGCTTTGGAATCCTAATTTAGAGAAATTTGTATATAGCAGAAGTGTAATCTTTCGTGAGCTGAAACCTTCTACTTTGGATCTGCAGTCAGAGACAAAGTCAGAAAATAATAAGGATGTAGTTGGAATTCCTCCTACACCAGAGAAAGAGGAATTGAAAATTCAAAATGTACCTAAAATTGAGGAGAGCTCAAGTAGTTCTGAAAGGTCTGAAGAAGAAGAACCTCAGCCTCAACAAGTGAGGAGGTCAACCCGTGAAAGAAAAAACCAGATAGGTATGGGTTCTCTTTGATAGATTCTACTTGTGCCTATGCTTTAATTTCTAGCACTAATGAGCCTAAGACTATAAAGGAGGCATTTAAAATGTCTAATTCAGACTCTTGGTTGGAAGCCATGAATGAAGAAATGGCATCATTAGAAAAGAATGAAACCTAGAGTTTGGTGCCATTTCCTAAAGGCAGAAAAGCTGCGGGCTACAAATGGGTATTTAAAAAGAAGATTGGTCTGGATGGCAGTGTGGAAAAGTACAAGGGAAGATTGGTTGCAAAGGGTTATTCCTAGATAGAGGGAATTGATTATGGGGAAATATTTTCTCTTGTAGCTAAGCTGATGTCTATTAGATTTCTTTTGTCACTTGCAGCAACGTATGACTTAGAGGTCAAACAGATGGATGTGAAAACAACATTTCTTCATGGTGATCTTGAAGAAGAGATCTATATGTCTCAGCCTAAGCACTTTGTTGAAAAAGGTAAAGAGAAAGTGGTTTGCAAGTTGAAAAAGTCTTTGTATGGGTTAAAGCAGTCACCTAGAATGTGGTACCAGAAATTTGATACTTTTGTATTGTCTTTGGGATTTGTAAGATCAAAATCTGATCATTGTGTTTATTATAAAGCTAAAAGTGATAAGGTTCTTATTATTGCTCTCTATGTTGATGATATGTTGTTCATAGGCAATAGTAAGCTAATGATTTTTGATCTTAAGTCTCAGTCGTCTGCTAAGTTCAAAATGAAAGATCTTGGTGCAGCAAGGTATATTCTGGGGATAGAGATAACCAGGGACAAAAATAATAGAAAACTTTGGCTCAGTCAGAGTAAGTATATCAGGACTGTTCTAGAGAGATTTTGCATGAATGATTGCAAGCAGTTAGTTGTTCTAGTCTTGCAGGGAACGAATCTATCTGTTGAAGACTGTCCAAAATCTCCTACTGAGATGGAGGAGATGACTTGTGTACCCTATGCTAGTGTAGTAGGAAGTTTGGTGTATGTGAAATCCTAAGCTTGCTTGCACAACTTTTTAGAGACTTCTTCACTATCTCTTGCTAGAACCTGACTCCAATGGTTCTTGTTGAGCTTAGTAATCCAACCAAGCTCTGTTCCAACTCTTTACTATGAGTTTGCCACTTGTGCTTAGCTTAGGAAGACCAATCACCATTTGAAACTGCTTTCCTCTTCACAACACCTAGAAGGCTCTAAGTGCTTGCATTACTATCTGATCTGAACTTGTTGCAGGGGAGTTAGGAGCTCTGTTTCCTTGCCTTTCACGTTCAAATGGAAGCATCTTGAAGGTTTTCCAATCCTCAATCTACCCGATTTCAGGATTTTGCTTTGAGAAGGGCTAATTCCTTGTAGCCCTTACCAGTTCGTTTTTGACCTTTTTCTCACAATTTTGACACACAACCTGCCAAATAAAATGCATTTTCAGGCACCCTTTTCAGGGTTTTAAATCTTGCATGGGTTATTAAATCCTTAACCTTTCCGTACATCTATCTCCAAGGTTCTTGGACTAGAGGCCTAATTGCCCTAGTAACTAGGGTTCCACTGTTCTTTACTTCCAAGCTCCTACCAATGGTTTGATTAAAACTCCAAACCTTTTGTCAGTCAAAAATATTGTCTAACCCTACTAGGAAATGTATGGATTCCGTACTGTGCTCACATCCCCTGCCTATGTTCTCCAATTCTTTCCTCCAAACTCCTAACCGGACCACTTTCACCCGCCTAGGGTTTGGAGTTTTCAAACATTGCTTGGCTCTTTGACACTACTAAAACTAAATATGTACAATTAGCTGTCTCTTCTCCCATACTCCACCAGCCTCAAGAGGACCCCGCGGACAATGGTTATGGGGAAGGCATTCTAAAAGTGACTGTTCCAAAACTGAAAAATAAATACTTCCCAAACTATAATTTATGAAGCATAAACTACTATTCTATTCTAAACAACCTAAAGATCAAATGAAAACAACTCTTTCCTATCTACTAAGCATTTACACAATAACAAATTAACATGCTGAGCGCCTTTTAGTTTGTTGTTCTCAAAAGAGCACGGGCAGATTTAGAAATTGAAAATTCTTGCCAAAACAGGACTATCTTCCTTTCACCGCCTAAACCATGGACACCAAGCACTATCAACACTCAAAATGAATATTATATACAAGGAAACATGTTATCACTGCTTTTTATTTAAAAACAAAAGACTATATCAATTTACAACACCTAAATAGATTCACTGCGCAAAACACACTGTGTTTTCCAGAAAACACAGAAATTTGTTAAAATCTGCTACTGTTCTCTATTTCTCCACACACACTGATTACAATGATCTCTCCTAACTTACTATGAGTCATTCCCCTTGTTTTGAGTGCTATTACCACATTCCAAGGGCATTTGCTCATGTATTCCCTGATTTCAAGGGAAATCCAATGCATGCAAACTAACAATTCCCACATGCAACCATGCAAATCCACCATTATCCTTGTTTGTAGGATCTTGTTCTCCTTATACTCGCATCAAGAGCTCTTTAACTATCCATGGAATCTCCAAACCAAGAGGATAACTCACTAATACATTATAATCTACTAAATACTGTCCAAAGATTAATAAAGCAAAAATTAACAATAAGATAATTTAATGAAGAAATTAGTCCTAGTGGCTAATTCTCCACACACACAATACATTCTAAAGCCCCAAACTGAACACACAAACATTCCTAACTTGGCTAAAGTCAGTACAAGCCAAAACATAGCAAACCAAAATGGAGGTCAGCCTAGGTGCTCCTGCACCAAAGTCTCATGTATGCAATGGTTTGTACAAGGCCAGACATTGCCCAAGCAGTGGGAGTACTTAGTCGGTCTATGGCTAATCCAGGAAGAACACATTGGGATGCTGTGAAGAGAGTGTTTAGATATTTGAAGGGGACTTCATATTTTGCTTTGTGTTACCATGGGAACTCGGTTGAATCACAGAGGACTCTTAGCATTCGTGGATATGTAGATTCTGATTGGGCAGGGGACATTGACAACATGAGGTCCACTAGTGGATACATTTTCATGTTGAATGGTGGTGCAGTGAGTTGGATGAGTAAGCGATAGGTTGTAGTCGCTTTGTCTACTATAGAGGCTGAATAAATGGCAGCTACTCATGCTTGTAAAGAAGAAATTTGGTTAAAACATTTGTGTTCTAACATTGGTTTTGATGCAGGGGAAATAACTATTTTCTGTGATAGTCAGAGTGCAATTTGTCTGGCAAAGAATCCTACTTTCCATGCTAGGACGAAACATATAGATGTACAGTACCACTTTGTATGAGATATGGTGGAGGATGGAAAGGTTAGTTTGGAGAAGGTTGGTAATCTAGAGAATGTTGCAGATGCATTGACGAAGCCAGTGAGCATAGACAAGTTCAAGTGGTGTGCCAGTTCAATGGGCCTTAGTGCCCATGATTTTCAGTAAGTTTTGTTGTGCTTGGAGGTGCCTGTGTGATCTTCATCAAGTGGGAGATTGTTGGAAATATGCCTCAATCATCACAGGCTGAAACCTCCATTGGAGCCAATTGGGTGTGACAGCTCTTATGTCTAGCCAACTAGCAGTTTGAAACACCATGTGTTGTATAGGTTGCTGTGACCTTGGAGGAGTCTCACCAAATGGTTACACTTTGGAACCTATCGCTATGAAGAGAAGCATTCGGCGTGACTTCTTACCGCTCGTGGAGACCTTTGGCCAACAGGCCATTCTATTGCTTATCGTTGAGACCCTTGGCCGAAAGGCTTCGTTCGAGAAGAAGTTTGGGTGATGTGTTAAAGTCTCACCGACAGTATGTTTTGTATTGAAGTCTTCGGGATAACTAAAGGGTTCTCGCTATGATGTCCCAGCGAATAGTTAAAGTCTTACCGACAGCGTTTGGTTTAAAGTCATCAGGGAAACTCTCGCCGGAAGGAATACTATTGATAAGAAGTCTTACCGATGTGAGAAAGTCACACCGACCACATTCATTTGGGATAACTCAAAGGGCTTTGGGGAGAAGTCCTAGTGACATTGGTGAGTCTTGCCGATGAAGTTGAAGTCTTCGGTATAGCTCTTAGTGAATGGTGGTCTCGATGTACCTTAGAGATCTCAGAGTAAAGTCTTAGCGAAGGACATATTTCTTGGCGACTGTTGATGGCTTTGGGGTGACATAAGAGATCTCGAAGAAACCTCCTGGTGATATTAATAAGTCTTGCTGACTGGTGATTGGAGCTCGGTATAACATGTGACTTCGGTATAACCCTTGATGACTCAGCGTGAGGTCCTAGCAAATAATGATACTCTTTCCGAATGTTAAACTCACATCTATGAGACTTTTGGACCTCACTATGATCTCCTGGCAAAAGCGATGGGTCTCGCCGACTATTTGGTGATTCGGTGTAACACAAGAGAGCTCAGTGGAACTCTTGGTGACATCGATATGAAGCTTTTGGGCATCGGCGAGAAACTTTTAGTGTCTCATTGAGATGCCAACACAGTGTGAACTCTTTTGACCATTTGATCGTCCTATTTGGAGTCTCGTGGACCAATGGGAGAAGCCGAATCTAAACAGTTGGAAGATTGTTTGGTTTGACGGTTCTGTGAGGAAGTTCGTCATATAGGGAATGCCATGAATATAGTTTGCAGTTGCAGATGCTCGATGATTTGGTTGGTTCGATCAACAGGGGTGTGAATAGTTTGAATTGTATCAGAGTGAATTCTATTGTGTAGATTGTAATGTGATAGTTCATGTACAAAGATTGATCATAGTGAAAGCTGTTGTAGTATGACATTAGAAAGATAAGTCTGACATTTGTATGTAATCTCCATTACTGTAATACAAAGTGATTTCTCTTGGTGTGGTGGGTTTTTCTCCTGTAAGGGTTTTCCCACGTAAATATGGCGTTCATCTGTATTTTTCTAATTCTCTGTTTCTGATATTTAGTTCAAAGTGCATCTCAATTTGACTGTAATTGAATAATTAAAAGTGTATCTGCATTCTTCCCTTAGGTTTTGACATTAGGAGAGTTGTTTCTGCATCTAATTTTCCTTACAATGTGTAGCTATGATTGACTTTAGCCACTAGTTATGTCTTTTTAATTTGGAGTATATTCATGTGTCATTTACAATAATATTACTTAAGTAATAATTTTGAATGGTTTATTACAACAAACATTGCTGGTTTGTTTTGTGAGTCTCACATTTCAGATTTGGGAGACATCATCGATTGCATTCATATTCTCTTTGATGGAGATGATCCTTTGATTTGGGAACACTTTGACCCTCTTGTTCATTCTCTACATGATAATTCTTTGTAGTTTTATGTGAGTCTGGATTCTTTTGGACAACATTTGGAGGAGGCTTCTTTGTCTTTAGAGGAGGTATCTTTGTCTTTGGATTGTGTTCTACAATCGTTTATAGGTGATTCTGAATTTTATTCTTCGACAGTGTCGCCTAGAACACATGTTTGGAGTGTGAAAGCTTTCAACATCGATGTGGAGACACTTGAGAATTCTTCAGAGATATCACACATCTTGCATATCATCTTTGTTTTGTTTCTTCCTAAGGGGAGGAACATTGTTCGACGCTTTTGGATCATCTTTAGCATTCAATGTCGAGCTTCTACCATCATTACATGTGTCTCAACATTGAGGGGGGTTACATGGTCTCTCTTCTTCTTCTCTCTTATGGGAGGGACTTTTTCCTCACATGGGGTTTTGTCCTTCTCATTCTTCATTAAGAGAATTTTTTTTTATCTCTCTTTTGGGGAGGAGTTT
This sequence comes from Sequoia sempervirens, assembly GCA_007258455.2. NCBI lineage: Eukaryota > Viridiplantae > Streptophyta > Pinopsida > Cupressales > Cupressaceae > Sequoia > Sequoia sempervirens. The sequence goes on along the minus strand of VDFB02047397.1, from coordinate 99,171,161 downwards.
TGTCCCACTAGGTTTTCTCCTTTTCTACATTTGTGAGAGATTGCATTTGCATTTGTACATGGGTACCTAATATGGCCTCAGAGCTAGGACCCATATTTATGTCATTTACATAATAATCAGCTACTCCATAAGTTTCACTTAAGGAGGGGTGTTGGTGCAAATAAAGTCTTGTACCTAGTTAATTCATTACTAGGGGATTTGATGCAAGAGCATATGGGCGAATAAGCAATCAACATAAAAAAAAAGTATTTAATTTTCATGTTTAATTTTGCATTTTGGTGTGGGTTGGAGATTCAAGGGCATCTTGTTGAGTGTTTTAAGGAGAAAATCTTCATTTACCAATACTTGGACTTCATTTCAAAAATCAAAGGTAAACAGTGTGTTTAATGTGGTTTTGAAATTATTGTATTATATAATTTCAAGGATTGAAGGGTTTAAGGGGTCCATTGGCATGTTAGAAGGAACTTGAAAATAAGAATTAATATTCATTTTATCAATTTGGATTCCTATAGGAGTTTCATAAGGAAATTGACCTTTGACATTCCATTCTTGTCTTAACAACACAAGAAACATTAACAACACATTTTGGAAGCAAAACTGTCTTTTTTCATCATTTGTGAAGGAATTTCAGAGGTCAAGTTGAGGGAAATGAGAGCAGATTTGGGTGCCAATTTTTGATGCTTTTTAAAGGTGTATGAATGTATAAAATACAACTTTCAATGGTGTAAAAAAGTAGCAATCAACAACAACAAGGTTGGAGAAAGAAATTGCAGGTTGCTCGTGAGAGTTGCACAAGGAGTGCAAAAAATCAACTTGTGAAGAGAAGAGAGTTGGAAGAAGATAAAAGGGATCTTCTAGGTGTTCAAGGCAGCCGTGAGAGTTTCATAATGAAGAAAACAAATAAAATTTGAGAAGATAAGTGAAGCCAAGAATTTTTGGAGACATGAGGATTTGAAGACTTGTAGACAAGATGTGTCTAGAAAAGATCGTAATTTTTTTTGAATTTTATTCAATGTTGAATCTCCATAAATGTAATAAATTTTGAGGAATTTACATATAAGAATGTGTATGTTGTAAGTTTGTGTTGTGTAGTTGAGAGCCTTTTGCGTCAGGATTTAGGGGACTTATTTACATGTTAAGTTTACTTAGGTCCTAGGAAGGAATGTTTCTAGAAGGTGTTAGTTGTCATTATATCTTATCTTATCTTTTGACTTATAACACGTGTCCTAAGTAGTTGTGATAAGTTGTCACATGACATAGGATTAAGACACTTGTCATATTCCTATTTAATCCTATGTCTCACCTTGGCTATATAACCAAGTGGTCTCATATGTAAATCATATTGTAACATATTCTTGGATAATTGATTCCATTGCAATCTTGAGCATTTCATATTGATCTCTCTTGTGCTTTCATGAAGTGCCTAGATCTTGGGTGGCTATGATCTTCAGCCATATCTTGCATGGTGTATTATATACCAACTCTTACATCTTCCACATCATTACCCTTTAAAAAATATTTGAATTTCAAAACTTGGAAGGGTAGGAAGATGTATATGATGATGAAGAACATTTAAAAGTATTTGGTATTATAATTTTAACCTCAATATTCTTCAAATGTGTGTAAATATTTATATATGATTGAAAGCTAATTAAGTGCACATTATTTTTCAGTAGAAGTAATCCCTCAAGAAACATGATTTTTAATGTTTTGTCATCAAATTGGTGTTTTAGTTATCCACACAAATATTGAAACTAAATAACATAGTTATTGATAAGCATATTGTACTTTTGTTTGAGTCTAGTAATTCCATTAAAAATAATATTCAATCCCACGTTATATGAAAATTATATAAGAAAGTAGTAGGAAGATCATCAATGCCCTTGATTGATCCTAGAGGTAATAAATTAAATTGTTGAATAGAACAATCCTTTAGGGTTTGTGGGAACAACTTAGCTAAAATCACATCATCAGAAGAAAATTCAATACATATTATTGTAAATGATTGTAAATGAACATTAGTGTCTTGTTTTTCCAATGTACATCTCAAAGAAAGGATCCATAAATATTATAGGCAATAGACATGAAACAAACTCAAAAGCTAAATTTGTGTGATGTGGAGGATTATATGCAATAAATTATCCTTCTTGTTAGACTTAATTTATTTCTTTCGTTTTGCTAGTTATTTCCCACTACTTGAAAGAAATTATGATACAAGATTATAGCTTAATTTTTCATCAATTTTTGAGAAAAACTTGATTTCAATCTCTACTAAGAATGCTTACAGTATGTTAGTGAAAGTAAATAAGTTTCATATTCATTTTAACACTCTTTAAGGGGTGAATGATTTAAAGGCATCTTGTTCTACTAGCTCAAGAATATTTGGCCTAAATTTATTGAACCAAATCAATTCTTCTTTAAATGGTTTTTAGTTGAATAAAAAACTTGTTGTTATGGACACCTTGTCTATTGAGTGTAGTTCTTGTCTAGTTTGTGGTGAGGAGTATATTGAGCATATTTCTTTGAGTGTTTGATTGCTAAGTTGGTTTGGGTTTTTTGTTTTGTTTGGTCTATATGGTAAGAGATTAATTCATTAATTAGTATTATACTTTGGTTGGTTCATATTAATGATGCTTAGTTTCCCTCAAAATCCTTGCTAAGTTCTAGTTGGTCATGTCTAGAGAATTTTTATGATATATAGTTAAGAAAGCATAAACATATTTTCCAAAGTGTTTGTAGGAGTGTTTCTAACTTGTACAAATAAGTCATAGTTGCTCTTATTTACTTGTAGGTTTGTGAGCAAGTTGGTGAAAGTTAAAATAAAATTTAGAAGGTTATTAAAGAAAAATTGAAGGGAAGAAAGGTAGTAGGTTCAATAGCAGCAGTAATAGTTGGGTGAGTGCAAGATCATGATGGGCCAAACAATACCTCTAAGTGGTAATTAATGAAAATACTAAAAAAAAAGTTAAGCAAGTTCACATGAAAACTTGAATAGGTTATTAATGCAATTTGAAAAATATGTAGGAATAAGATTTGTAAAAAAATGAATGTAGTTTCTAGGCTACTATTTTGTTTCTAAAAAGAAAAAATATTTGGTTATAATTTGAAATTTCAATGAAGCCTAATACAATTTTTTGACAAAAAAGTAGGTGCCATTCTAGCCAATCTAAGTATGAGGATTTTTTTGAATCTTTAAATATAAGTGAAGGACACACTTAAATGTGATGCATACTTTTTAAAAATTGTTTGTAAGTAAATAATTAGTTATGAATTATTTACTAAGACTTTTTAAAATTATTAAAAATTAATTTTTGGCCAACCTAAATTGGTCAAAAAAATATAAAATTCATTTTTTAAAAGCTGTAGCTAGTAAGCATAGAGTGTGACACATATTTTGGATTTGACAAATGTGAAACAATTTAAAAGTTATGAATATTTTTCAATTAGTCAATTAATTAGTACTTTAGACATAGTGCATGTAGAAATCATTAATAATTACTGAAAACAAGGGAAAATAGGATGTGTCCAACCTTTTAGGAGATATGACAACTTTGGGGACCTATTTCACACTTCTTTTCATTAGGAAACCAAGATCCCTCAACCAAGTGACTCAATTGAGGGAAGGAAACAAGGGGTGGTTTCCTTAGGTGTGATTAAATAGAGGGGTTTACCATTAAATGAAGTTTCTAAGGAGTAATGCAAACATGAATACTAAACCCTAGAAACTTAGAATATGAAATCAGATCACTAAACAGAAAGATACAAAAAAGTGCCTAGAGGAGTAGAGATGACTAAACAAGGCCTAAAAGTCTTGAAAATAATTTCTTTTGAGGTGCACTGGGAATCATACGCCAGACTGGGTGATTTAGTCCCATTTTAGGGTTTCTAGGCAGAATCTACAATCTTTAGGTGACTAATCAAAATCCTCTAAAAATTGGTAAAATGGCTATACAGGGACTCATACGCCCAAGGTAGCGATTTAGTCCCGTTATTAGGGTTTCATTGATATTTATGTAGCCTCTAGTGATCTTCTATAGCTTTCATCTTGTCCAATTTTTAGGTCTGAAAAGTCTGAATTTTGATCTATAGGTGAGTTTCCATGAAGATGATAACTTCTTGACAACTTTGAATTTTTTTGCAACTATATAACTTTGTCTTCAAAGGATCTTCAAGCTCCAATTCACCTAGATCTGCAAACACACATCAAGTGAGAAAAATATTGTTGTATTAGGGAATAGGGGTTTGCCTTGGTCAAACCTTGTTTTGGTAATTAAACCTTGCAATAAAATAGAAAAGCATGAAGGAATGATGAATGAACAAATGTAATGTTGCAACTCACCAAACCCCTGATACAAAGGCTACAATCTTGTGTGAATTGTCTTCAATGGATGTGGATCTTGACTCTTCATTGTTGATGTGAGATAATGTCTTTGAATGCTTGCTTGAATCATGACAACCTACATTACAAATGTTAGCTCACAAACACACATGATGCATGAAGACTTTGACATGCTACTTGAATCTTGAATGTTACTACAAATGCTTGATAATTAGCTCCTAGATGCTCTATAAAATTTCTATAATTCTTGAACACTTGAAAGCTTAGATTCTTAGGTGAAATTATGTGAAACAACCTTGTATTTATACTTGTTTCTGCCAAATTTATCAAAATTACAACACTACAAGCCGACATTAGATCTAGGAGAATAAAATCCCACCAAGAATTGAATTCAAAATAGGTCTAAGCTAAAGCATGACTCATACACCACTTGGTTCGTATGATTCCCAGTAGCTTAAACTTGGGACACAAACTTAAAGAAATGTTAAGTTCAATGCAATGTTTAAGATCATGCCTCAAAACCTAGGTGGGACCCATATGCCCAAGGTGGTGTATGAGTCCTAGATCACTAGATCTAGAACACATAACCCAAAAACATTAATTATGATTTGTCATTTGATAAATTTTAGGATTATTCATAGAGAAATGCATTTAATTAGGCTTGTGGATGCAAAATAGGACCAATTAGGGCATAAAGAAACCATGATTTAATAGTGAGGGCCCCAAACAAGTGTGAAAATGTAAAGGGATGCATTTTCCCACACTTTATTTAGCCCCCACTTTAGTGAGAGGAGGAACTTGCTTCAAACTCACACTTAAGTAGACAAACTCGCATCAAGAGGGGTCCAAGTGTACCAATGCTAGTGAGATAGGACGACAATGATCAAGAGGGTTGCACAAGCCCCTACGATTAAGATCCTATTGCAAACCAACATGGGCACAAAAGAACACACATGTGAATGATGCATGAAGCAATGAAATGGTACAAGCATACACTGTCAAAGACAAAGAAAAAGGAAAATTTAAAAAAGAAGGGGAGATCAAGCCTCGATAGTCTGTCCAACATGATGTGGACTAGGTCTAAGCTATTTTTCCAAAAATGTTTACAAGTGGAACATGATGTCCACTATGCAAACCAAACACATGCTCACAAGGGCTAGTGGAACTTCAGTCCATCCACTAGGTGAGCCCCCAAAGAGGTGAGGCACATATGCACACGACCGGTATGCACTCACACACACAAGCAAGTGGCTATGGGAAAGTCACGTCTAAGTTTGGCTCCCATACGTACTAACCATACCAAAGCTATACCTCCTGATAACTTTGATAAGGCGCAAAACAACAAGAATAGCAAGATCCATGAGGCAAGTAAAACTTCGTATGCTAACACCCATGAACAAACAAGATGGCTCCATAGGCAAGCAAAGTATGTTATGCAAGGTGGCCATATAACGGTTATTGAAAATATGAAATAGTGTAAGGTATGTTCAGATGGGTTTTGTTTAGTTCATGTAAGGTCTTAACTTAGGGAACATTGTGCCTATTGTCTCAAAGAAAGGCCCAATTAAAGAATAGAATATTCGCAACTTAGGGAATGCACTCTGCTTGGCATTACTACTAAGAGGAATACAATATGCTAAGAGAGATCACACTCTTGAAGGACATCATACCCAATGTCACCACAAAGCGAAAGATGCATCACATGAAGTAAGAAGACCACATAATGAAACATGAGTTGTAATTGAAATGCAAAAGAATAATGCCAATGTATGCCCCCAATTTAGTTCTAGGGATTTGATTTCAAGTTTCATATTAAACAAGGCTTGTCTTGGAGTTTGTGCCCCAGTTTTGAGCCATTGGGAGTCATACGCCACCTTGGGCATATGAGTCCCACTCTAATCAGGACCTAATTTAAATTCAATTCTTGGCGGGATTTTATCTTCCTAGATCTGGGGTTGACTTGTAGTCTTGTAATTTTGAGGAATTCAACATAAATAAGTATAAATAGAAGGTTATTTCACTCATTTTTCACCTAAGCATTCATGATATCAATCTACCAACTCAAGTATTCATGCATTATAGAAAATTGGTGATTACAAGAGCCTTCAAGAGAATTTCTAAAGCATTCAAGGGAATATTTCTTCATCATTTGCTGCAACAATTCAAGATCCATCATCATGTCAAAGGTATAATGCATCAAGCATGTTGTTGAGCTAGTGTTGTGATGTAGTATTCAAGATCCAAGTTAAGCATTGCTTCATATCCAATTCAAGATCAAGATCTACATTCTTCCTGCCTACTTCATGTTAGATTATAGATTTACATTGCAAGACATCATTCAAGGTATCATTGTTCATGTTTCACTATTTCATCATACAGTTTAATTACCTAAATGGGGTTTGACCAAGGAAAACCCCTATTTCCTAACAATCAACAATTTTTTCTCTCTCTACATGTGTGATTGTAGATCTAGGTGTCTTGGAGCTTGAAGATTATTTGAAGATTGAGTTGCAAGATTGAGGAAAGTTGTCAAAGTTGTCACCTTGCTTGCAAGATCACGAAAAGTCACCTATAGGTCATAATTCGAGTTTCAGACCCAGAAACGAAGTGTGGAAGGAAGAGCAGAGATTGGAGAATAGATTTAGATATTGACCCTCTAAAAAATCAAGATGGGATTAATACGCCACTTGTGGTGTATGATTCATAGTATAGTAATTTTTCTAGATTTAAATGGATTCAGACTAGGGACTGCCAAATTCTTGTTTCAACCCAAAAACCCTAGTCTGCGATTGATATGCCCAACCTGGCATATGAGTCCTAGTGAGCCCTAAAATCAACATTCTGAAGATTTCAGAACTTGTTCTAATTATATTCAGCTTCCTAGGTGCACCTCTATACTTTTCCAATTTACTGGTTTGATTTGCATTCATTTCTAGGTCATTTACTTAAGTCTTGCACATCATTAGGTTTTATGATTAGTTTTTCATATTACTAGTCTTTCCAAGCCCTAGCTTGGTGGTGAACCCCCTTTTAGTCTTTGATCACACCCTAGGATACCTTATTGCAAGATCTCTTTCCCTCTTTCTATCCTCGGATTGAGATCTCTAAGGTTTCCTTGAATGAAACTTGAAGGAAATTGGTCTAGGTCCCTAAACCATAGTTTGTTTTCCACCTCACAAAAGGTGGAACATCTATTTTATTCATTTAATTTTGGTGAGCCTGATGTGAACACCTCATTTCTTATTTGGAGTGCTTTATATTCCTAAATCTAGCTTACATTAACTTTGCATTAGATAATTTGTATCTAGGGTTTCTAAATCTTGCATTAGTGAAAGTGCATATGGGTTGCATTTTTGCATCTTGCATCATTGAATTTCATCTGAAATATGTAATTGCACTTAGTATAGGCATCATACAAAGCAAAAAACCTAACATTCAAATAATTTTTTTGAAATTTGTGCAAAAACCCTAATCTAGGACTCATATGTCCCTCTGGGCTATTTAGTCCCAGTACAGGTGGTTTTTCTTGATTTCTAGATATTTTTTGTTGACTATTTATCAACATTTGAATCGCTGAAAAACCTTGATTGGGACTCATACACGCCTCTAGGTGATTTAGTCCCAGATCAAGCCTGAAACTACCATTTATAGCATTAAAAACCTCATTTTTGTACTTCCTAGGCTTGTTGTAACCTATAGTATTAGTTTGGAAAGTTTTAGGAACATTTGTTTTATGTATCTAGGTCAAATCATTCATGTAGTGAAGTCATTGTTAAAGCATTTCAAAAATCATTTCAGTCTTAAAAATTTCAGATTTGGAGGACATTTGTTTACATTTCAAAAACATTGCATAATTAAGATAGATTACTTTTTCATGTTAGCATGTTTTATTTTCAAGCATTTAGTGTTCCTAGATTATCAAATGGCTTGTATGATTCTATTTTCCCTACTCATGGGAATAATCTAGGAAAATAAAGTAAAACCTTTGATAAGCATGTTGGATACCCTCCTAGTATCTATCGGATTTATAAGAACATCATAACACAAGAGGATGCAAGCATAGACAATCATAACAATCATAATTGTTCTTCTCCTGATAACTCTACTATTAGTGACAAAGGTATCTTGGTGAAAGAAGATACAATCATTGAGAGTCTTGATTGTCCCTCTCCTCCTCCCCCTTGGGAAAATATTAGGAAACAAGAAGATGAGATCATAGACACATTTCTAAACATCGCCTTACCTAGTCTACATTCATCCCTTGCTTGTGGGAATTTTTTAGTGAAAGAGGATGAAATCATAGATAACCATGACAATCAAATTTTTCCTTCTCCTAATATCCTTCCTCGATGTGAAGAAAATAGTTTGGTGTTTGAAGATACACTTATTGAGAGTCATCAAAATCTTGTTCCTCCCTTCCCTAATGCTCCTACCATTTGGAATGATCCATTTGGTAAGCATGAAAATCATAGTTGTCCTCTTGATACCTCTCCTATTTGCGATGAAGCTAAGTTACAAAATATAACCACAAAATGTGAAGAACCTCTTGTTTGATTCTCTCCTAAAAGCTCTCCTACTAGGGTAGGTATTAGGGCACAAGAGAACAAGACCTTAGAAAACAAGGATGAAATCATGGTCAATCATGGTGATCACATTTGTTCTTCTCCTAGTATGTCTCCTAGTTGTGAAGAAGATATTTTGGTTTCAGACAATCAAACAAATGAGAATTATGAAAGTTCTATTTGTCTCTCTTCTCCTAGGGAAAAAATTATTGAACAAGAGAATTCCATCATTGATAAACAAGACAATCCAACCATTGATAACTCCCTTCCTTGTGATGAAGTCATTTTAGAAGAACAACCTTTGAATGTCATGAACATCTAGTTTGTAGTTCTCCTAAAAACTCTCCTCCTATGGAGGATATCATGATGCAATAAAATGACAACATTGACACATCTCTTTCAAACAATAGTAATGTGGCTTCCTTAGATGATGGTGAAAAGATGACGCTAGACTCCCCTTCATTAGGAAGACATCAAACCGAAACTGCTGAGGTTATGAATGCACAAGTGTCCATTAGATCCCCTTGACTATTGGACCTCCTAAATACCCTATGGGACATCCTAATAATCCTCTAATTCTTTACCCACCCTCGCAAAAACCACAAACTAAAAACAAACCTGAACTTATCCTTTACCCACCTAAGAATAATGTTTCGCAGCAACCGAGTTATAATACCATTTCTCATACATATAACACTAGAAAAAAATTGAAACCAGGAAAAAAACCTTCAACATCCCTCCCATTGCCTAACCCTATCCTGCTTAGTCTTCCTAATTTTCCTTTACAAACTAGAAAGGAGTGTGATGTTGTTGAACAACTAAAAAATACTCCTACTAAGATATCATTATGGGACCTTATTCAAGCATCCCCTCATTATCATAGCATGATTCAAAGTGCTTTACAACAAGTTCCTACCCCCTATTATACAATCAAATAAAGTAGTATCCCAAATTCAAGCTATAACACCAAACAACATAGACATTACTTTTCATCAACATGAGCTTACCCCTTTGGAAATGAGAAAGAAAAATGATACCTTCATGATAATAAATATCTACAATAGGACGGGAATAAAGTGAACCCTTGTTGATAATGGGTTCGCTCTTAATGTATCTCGTGTGAAAATTTTGGATAGACTTGGCATGGATAAATCAAGAATTGAACCCAATTCTTTATCGATTCGAGGATTTGACAATGTAGGAAAGCAACTGCTTGGTGTGATTACTTTTCCTATTACAGTTGGAATGGCTACCTTACAAAATCCTATTCATGTTATGCCTCATGATTTTTCATACAATCTTCTTTTATGAAGACCTTGGATCCATGAGATGCATGCGGTGCCTTCGACTCTTCATTGTATCATGAAATACATCTATAGAAGTAAAGTGTACCAAGTTGAAATAGACCCCGATCCTGAAAGTTGCTTACAAGTTGAAAAAGGAAAGACAAATCCTCTAAACACATTAATTCAAACTTCAAACATAGAACCTACAAACAAAGAGAAAAAAGAGATGGAAAAAGTGTCAAAACTATTAGAAGATGATTGGGGTTCCTTAGATTTCACAACATTCAAGGGCGAATACAAGATCATAAACAAAGTCTCTGAAAAGGAAAAAGAAAAAGTGGTAATGTCAACAAAAAATTTGGATGACCCTTTGAAGTCATCCACCTCAACCACTTTAGAACAAAAGACAAAAAATTACACAATAAACTTTGATAAAGTTGATTATGAGCAACCACTGAATCCATAAGAAATGAAACAACTTTATGGAAAAGGTTATGAACTTATGAAACAACTTGGATATAGTGGAAAAGAATGTGGTGCTAGAGAATAAAGTATCCATGTCCCTATAGAGCCTAACACCCAAGAAACAACTAGTGGTCTTGGTTATTTTCCCTCAAAAGAAACAAGCAAGCCTTTGCTTAATATCAACACTATTACAAAAGATTCCTCTAAGCCAACTTTAACATTAGTGCATCTTGAACTGATAGACACTAGTAGTCTTGGTTTTTTTCCTTTGAAAGAAATGAAAGAAACAAATCAATCCTCGCTTAACATCAATGTCATCACACAAGACACTAATGATTGGAGTTCGTTAGATTTTACACCCTCCTTTCAAGGAGAGAACAAAATTTTGCAATCTAAAGGGTCTTGTGTAGGCATGAAACCATGTACTAAGAAAGAGATATTTTTTTTGTAAAAGAAAGTAACATCTTGATGCAGCCATGGTCAGAGTGTCCTCAAAGAGAACAATTTGGACCATGCAGCAAGAGTCACACAACGGAAGAAACACATAAAATGGAGGAAAATACAAATTAAGACATTCTTATTATCAGAAAATTTTATTACAACTAGCTGACAACATCTAGGCTTATAGATTCGGCTCACAGGCCTGATTACAACATGCTCAAAATACCATCTTCCTACATGCTCCTCAACGCGAGTGAAAAACCTATAGAGAAAATATTTTGTTTTCTAATCTCTAGCTCTACTTCCTTTTGATGACCAATTACAATGCTTTATATACATTCACAAATATAGAAACATTTGCATCGTCCCAAGGATTATTACAATCTCCAATTAAAGAAAATGTAATGTGTGTGTGCATATGTCGGCCTCAAATTTGAATTACTCTTCGGTGGATGCATAAGATGAAGTGTGGACCTAAATTAAGGTCGGGGACACTCCATAGAATAATTCAAATCACATCGACAAGATCCACAAGATACATAAATGATCCACAAGTGATTGAACTAGCCGTCAGATAAGAAAATTATTTCGGTGTCGGTTCAAGAAACTGTCACATAATCCATAAGCGATAACTTTCTGGAAAATGAACCAATCGCGCTCAAATATTGGAATAAGGTAAATGAATATCTCCATGATGTAAACATAGATCCGCAAGGTCTAGGGAGAACACATGAAGAATTATCGAATTTGCCAACTTGAACTAAACTGAAATTGAAACAAAAACAAACTGGAATGAAAATATTTTTTTGGGTGATGCAAGATTGCCTCGACCCAAGGATGCTCCTACATCAGACACCCCTCACTAACTCATTTGACTGCAAAATCTGATGAAACTGTCCAACGAAATATGTATAATTTGATGTATTGTCGGGTGCTTGTAAAATATGATGTGTAATTTTCATTTTTTTGAAATTTTATCCCCTATGTTCATCGAAATGTCGGCTATCATTTTCGTCGATTTTTTGACAAACATGAAAAATAGAAAAAAATCAAATTGTGGCCAACATAAAGAAAATTGAGTTCGTGCCTGATTTATTGTGACAATGTTTTCCTCTACTTGAGATAGTTTGTGGAGAACTAAGGACGATTTTCTTGGGAAAAATCATAAAAAATTCAAGAAGATATCGCAAGGTTGAGGGTAGTCATTGTCTTTTTGCAGAATTCAGTTGTGAATTCAGATTTGTAGTTCCAGGTTTGAAAATCATATTTTAAAGCAACATCTCATCAGATTTCATTTTTAGAGGTTTAGGGTTTTGAGAATTTCATGTCCAGATTTTGTTGTGTGGAATCACCATAGGATCACAACCAAGGAACAAATTCTTGTGACTGTAATTATGTGATCCATAACTCTATTGGTCATGTGGCACAGTTGTGCTATAACAAATACAAGGATGCATTCATGTGTGACCCAAGTTTAATGTGGCTATGTTGTGATAGAAATGGAGGCACTCATATAATGTAGTTAATTCAGGTTGTATAATGTAGGTGTCAATCATCATTGGGTGCATTCAGGTTGTCTCAAGTTTAACAGTTAGGATGTAATTATAGCATGATCGAAAAGTGATTACCTCTTGCTGCAATAAAGAGCCTATAACTCTGGTTGATATGCAGAGTGGTTGTGTTATATCAATTATGTAGTGCATTCAAACACAACCCATGTTTAATGGGCTATTCTATAGAGTGATCAAGATTTTCTAAACCTTATGAATGTTACTTGACATATATTTGCATAATCTCAAATTCCTTCAGAGGCTTTTGAAGTATCAATGTATCCTATATAGGGTTTAGAATGATTTCTTTTAATTAAAAAAATAAATAAATGATGTATTTCTCTATAATTAGATAATGTGGAGATCTCCTAAATCTGCCCCAACACACTATCCTCTTTGGCACTGTATTCATTACTCCAGCTACTAGGTTTTTGCATGTGACATCTTTAATATCTTCATGACGTGGCTTTTAAATAGATCTCAGTCTTTGCTTTAATCCTTTTCATGGTAACCCTTGAGTTCCATAATCCACCTTCAATCTCTTCTAAGAACAGTTGTCTTAAGCTAGACTGCATAGTATGCATATAAAGCAAGTCCTTCATACCTGCCATTGTTCCAACCACCACTCATTGCTTGCTTAAAATGTTGCCTCCATAAGCACAATAGCATGTTTTAAAATCCATGGTTGCAGTGATTGACCATTAAGGTCACCATTTTCATCATGAAGATACAATGAGATTTTTGTCTTCAAACTCAAGGCATTATGGAAGATAACATTGTGAATTGTTTGATGTGTATGATTTGATTTTCTTGCACATTTACTACTTTGCTAACTTCCTTTAAGACTGGGTATCGCACCCTCAGTTGCAATCTCAAACAGCTCACTCACTATCACTTGAAGATTCCTTTCATTAGCATCCTTCTATAAAATCAAACTATGCCCTATAGACTACCTACTTACTATAAGGGACTCATTGTTTCATGGTATTGTAGTTCTTAAGATCCTTCAACTTTATTGACCCCTCTTCATAGTCCACAAGAGTATTATTCTGCTATTCTCCCATCTTTGATGAGTCTCAAAACCTTCCTTTCGAACTTTGATCCCTTTGTCTCCATTATACATTAATGGCTAAGAAGAAACATTGAACCTATGATTACCACTGTTACTTCATTTGAAAAATAATTCCCTGATTGCATTTTCCTTGTCTAACACTACCAAAAGCATTTGAAAAACCCTTAAGGTCAGCAAGGGGTAAAGGAAACTCACTGTTAAAATCTCCACTTTATTTATCAAGGTTTGAGCTTTATTATCTTGTCACTGCTCAACCTCTTTTTGACTGTCACATCTCAAGTGACTGTCATTCTTCTTACCGTAGATTGTATTTACAAATGTCACTAAGCTACATAGTGTTCTTGTTATTGGCTGCAATCTTTAGATTGCAAGATTTTGTTATTAGCTACAATGTTTCAATCTTTCTAAGATTGCAACCTCACTAATCCGCTATAATATTGTTTATGTTTCTACAAGAGGCCTAGGGTTTGTACCCTAATCATGCTCTTACCAATGCTTTATTGCTTTTATTGTGGCTCTCAATGTTGAGGGCCCTAGGGATAAGCTCGCCATAAGAAGTGACACATTGCATCTTTAACTAAAAGGATAAATCCATATTGACATTAGCAATGATGATTCCAACTTGTTGTTCCTTAGGAATGGGTCACTTGCTCTTACTAGCCTCGCCATCTACTCATTAGAAAAATTTTAAGCAGCAAGTTCAATATTCTTATTTTAGGAGTCTAACGGTTGGAAATCATAGTAAAATCAGAATTTAATAAGCTTTGGAATTAGCATTTTAAAGTGTTTTTTGGGGTCATTAACTTCAGACTATCTTCTCTTTTGCAGGGGTGGTTGCATGCCAAATTTTTTTGGTGTAAAATATCAAAATTATTAGATTATGTTACCTGTTTATGAATACAAATTATTGGAGTGTGAGTTTGATACTTTTTAAAGATCTAAATAGTCAAGCTTAGTAAAGAAAAATCATGTCAGATAATATTAGTCCAGAACAAAATGAAGAGACACTTGATAGATTGTGGGCTAGATTGAAAATAAAGAGTGATGGGAAATGTTATTGTCCTTGCAATAATTGCAAGGGATTAAAGACGAGATGAATTTTAATCACAACAGCTGAGAAAACATTGTAGGCAGCATGGTCACGTTGAAGGGGGGCATGATTATCGTCCATTGGTAAGTTGTTCATTATATGTGTTTATATTGATTGAATTTGTAAATGTTTATTTCGTTTTAACTTTATATATATAATCACTTGATCATGATCATGGTTTATTTGTGTCTATCATTATTATAAATGTGGGGCACTCTAGGGCAGATGATATGGATTATCACTACCAAGAATGGTTTTGCGCTGCATGAACATG
>VDFB02047397.1:99037691-99147638 GCA_007258455.2 Sequoia sempervirens | reverse complement strand
GGAATGTCGGCAACACATACCATGCAGGCATCTGTTAATGCACCCTCTGGCAATGAACACATACCAGAACATGCATCAGGACATGTACCTAGAGATGTAGAGGCCACTTGTACTGGTGATGTTTTAGCAGCATTTCCTGGATCTTCCCATATTACTAGTACAAGAACATTGCTGGCCACACTTGTTGTGACCGAGGATTTCGTTCTCATAAAGATAGAGAAGGTCCTAGGTACTTTAAAATGTTTTAATTATTATTATATATTATCCAATTGAAATTTACTTATTGATCACTCTTTTTAAACTATTGATCCCATGATCATTTTGTAGGAAATGATATTTTTTATAAACATCTAAGTGATATTACATTGGAGCTCTTCGGGCCCACCATACATACATAGTGGAATGCCTAAAATCAAGATTTAAAAGATGAGGTCATTAACTGTTTAGTTGTGTTCAATGATAAAAAATTCAACTGAACCAGGGTCCTTAAGAATGTTGGTACCTATCTAAAGTATGCGAGGGACCAGTATAGGTCACATTTAGAGAAGAACAAAATGTACGACCATCCCCTCATGATTCCGGGGAGGGAGTGGAAGGACCTGGTGTCCAATGGAAAGGAGAAGGCTGAAAAGAAAAAAGGAAAGATACCACCAGGCCAAGGAAGGTATGTGATACTATCAACAATGTAGTTATCTACTGATTACTCTTTCTTTTTACATAATCTAATCTAGTTCAAACTTTTCATAGGCTGCTCGACACATCGAAGGCAACAAAGGAAAGACTAGAAAAACACGGGCAACACAAACTTGGCTCTAGTGGTTATATGTGTGATAGGTTGAATGTGAGCGTTAGAAAATGAGCAGCAAGTAAAAGAGTGCAAATAAACACCAAAACAACCTACACCTCAAGATTAGCCTAAGTTGGAAATAATACAAGATAAAAAGCAACAAAATGGAACTTTATACCTTGTGTCGAATAGATCCTTTGGTTGGCCCTTCGATCTTCGATGTGTATGCTCCTTGGATGGCACAAGATGCAAGCTAAGTGATGTTGTGAGGATGAGTGCAAGTGGATGAAAACAAGAAAATAGCTAAGTATAAATTGAGAAACAAAATTGTAAGAGTTTGGCTAGCAAAATGATCTCCCCCAAATGAGAGAAAAGAGGGGGTATTTATAGGATTTTTGAGAATTCCTAAGGGGAATGGACGATCAAGATTGAGCCACAAAATATCAAGATGTAGGGCTAAGGTGAGTTGAGAACTCACAAGCCCTCACATCTTGACATGTGGCAAGTGATATAGCCCTAAAAGATGAAGTGGACATGAGGTGGAAGGAGAAGTACATGACATGGAGGGGGTACAAAGTACCTTGGGATTGGACAAGATCTCCTCATAAAGGAGGTCCTTGTCCCCATGTGGGTGAGAGGACAAGTGGGGAATTAAAAATTCCTCAAATATCTATATAGAGGGATGAGAGAGAATTTAAAATTCCATACAAATGCATTGGGGATTAAAGGTGGAATTAAAATTCACATGGGGAAGGGAGATGCCCAGCATCCAAAAGAGGAGAGAGAAAGTCTTTAATAAGTTGACCCAAGGACACATGTCACCGGGACATGGGGAAGAGAGAAAGGAGTTTAATATTCCCTTGAAAGAATAAAGGAACAAAATTCTTTGAGAGGTTGATTAGGCTAGTTGAGTGAAGGATTAGAGGATGGTTAGGTGGCTAAGAAGATTAGAGCCAACTTGCAAAAGTTGGAGGGATGTGTGACACATCTAATCAAAGTTAGGCATGTGCACATCCTATGATGAGATAGAAAGAAGGATTAAGATAAATACAAAATGATGGAGGGATGAGCATAGAAGGAACTAAATAAATGGAATATTTATTTAATTCAATTGATAGGAAGGAGGATTAAAGAATAAGGTATTATTGATTAAATACCTTAGGGTTTGGAAAAATTAAAGCTATTAATTAAATAATAAGCGATTATGATGCTTGAAAATAAAGATGAAAGGGATGAATTTGGATAAATTAAGTGTCCAAATTTAGATGTCCACATTTTGCCCCTCTTTGAGATGGTGTTACGAAGTAGCATCATTTCAAAGAATATTAAAACATAGAACCTAGAAGAAGATGGTTAGATTGGAAAAGATGCCCCAGTCATTCAAAGGAGTGACTAGGAAGGAAGATGATGGGGGGGAAAGATGAAAGTTAGGGATGAAGGATGCCCCCTCGAGAGGACATGCAGGTTCAAGAGAACACGGGTGGGCTCTCGAAATGGAAGAGAAAAGGAGTTTAATATTCCTTGAAAGAATAAAAGGAATTAAAAATTTTTTGAGAGGTTGATTAGGGTAGTTAGTGAAGGATTAGAGGATGGTTAGGTGGCTAAGAAAGATTAGAGGCCAACTTGCAAAAGTTGGAGGATGTGACACATCCTAATCAAGGATTAGGCATGTGCACATCGTAATGATGGGATTAGAAGAAGGATTAAGATAAGATAAAAATGATGGAGGATGTGACATGAAGGGAACTAAATAAATGGAATATTTATTTAATTCAATTGATGGAAGGAGGATTAAAAAGATAAGGTATTATTGATTAAATACCTTAGGGATTTGGCAGAATTAAAGCTATTAATTAAATAATAGCAGTATTACTTAATTAACGAAAATAAGATGAAAGAGGATGAATTTAGATAAATTAAGTGTCCAAATTTAGATGTCCACATTTTTCCCCTCTTTGAGATGGTGTTACGAAGTAGCATCATATCAAAGAATATTAAAACATAGAAGAAGATGGTTAGATTGGAAAAGATGCCCCAGTCATTCAAAGGAGTGACTAGGAAGGAAGATGATGGGGGGGAAAGATGAAAGTTAGGGATGATGGATGCCCCCTCGAGAGGACATGCAGGTTCAAGAGAACATGGGTGGGCTCTCGAAATGGATGAGAGGATGTAAGGGGAGATTGAAAAGATGATGCAATGGGAGAGTGATGAAGGAGAAGAGGAAGATGATGTAAAATGAAGATGATGAAGCACAAATGGGTGACAAAAGGTGATGTTGCCCCAGTCAAGGTACAAGCCAAAAGGGGGTTGATGAGGGATGGAGTGTTGTCAAAGGGGGATCTCAAAACAACACGAGGATAGGGAAGGACACATCCCATTGAGTGGTATTGATGAGGGAAGGATACATCCCAAAAAACCACTAAAAGATAGGGAAGAGTACCTCCCGATGATGATGAGGTACGTGTTGTTGACGAGGGAAGGATACATCCCAAACAACACCGAAGGGATATGGAAGAATAAAATGGGATGATGATGATGATGATGATGATGATGATGATGATGATGAGGATGAGGATGATTGGATCCAGGCTTGTAACAAGACTGAGAACAAGACCAAGGATATGATTAGATGATTTAGGCTAAATGGAATGGATGGGGATTGGATAGAGATGTGAGATAAGGAAAAAGGATGAATGGATGGGGGGATACATGCAAGGAAATAGAATGGAAAATGAAATGCAATCCTGATGCAATTTGCCATCTTCGAAGCACTGATTTTTTCTATAGCATAAGACACAAGACGCCAAGGTATGAAGAACCAAGGCGGGTTAGTGTCTAATACATAAAACAAACGTAACAAACAAGAAGACTATCCCAACACCCCAAAGTCATGGTGACTTTGGTCTGGTATTGGGATAACCACAAGCACACAAGGATGCCCCAGCGTAACACAAGACCTCAGGGATCTTGGTGGGTACTACGTGGGACAACCGAGAAGATAGAAAAGATCAAGATACACCCCTATGTTGACGAGTCAAAGCACACCATGATATGATGGATCAAGGCAACCATGACAAGTGATGATAGGGAGCTCAAATGATAAACAAAAGCCAAAAGCATCAAAAGATCGCAATCAATTTCAAACGTCCTTGGCCATAGGATCAATCAAGGGGATGGATGGGATTGATGAGGTCTGTTAGGAAGGATGCATCCTATTAAGACCGATGATGGATACTAAATTAAAAGATTGATATGACGCAGGATATTCAGGACTGATTGGATCTGATGGTACAAGTGGATCTCGTTTGTTAAGAACCAGCAAGATAAGGGCATAGCTTGATGATGTGACACAAGAGACATGACATAAGACTGACACATCCTAGCGACCTAGGGGCTCGGGGGCCAATCAAAGATTAGCCTTGCCTACGTGGAAGCCCAGAGCCCTCGTAGTTCAATAAAAGGCTGACGACAGACCATGATGGAGATGTTGATGGATGACCAAGACGGGACAGACAAATAGGAACAAGATATGAAGATTGATGATAGATGATAAAGGATCAGATGGACAAAGCAGAAAGACCGATGATGGATGGAACCCCGGGGGCGGATCAAATGATCGACCTTGCCTACGTGAAAGCACAGGGGCAACGTAGTTCGACAGCAGGCCAAAGACAAGTGATGGAAAAAAGATGATGAGATAACCCTAGATAAGGGGTTAAAATGATTGGACCGACACGATGGGACAAGATAGACCAGTTGGACTGGATTGGAGGATAGTGACTATATAAAGCTCAGGGATGGGATAGTTATTCAAATCATCAAAAGATGAATTGGGAGGATGAGATGACGAATAGATGAATGATGAAAAAGGATAGGAGATTGAAAAGATGTGAAAAAGAAGAAAAAGTGATGGTGATAAGATAGATGACATTGGATTGCGTGGAGAAAAGCCTATAGCTAGATACTAATGACAAGGGATTATGAGATGGGATGAAGGGAGAGGGTGGGGGGAGGAAAAGGATTGTTTGGGTGGATTGGATAGAGGGGTAAGGATTTGGATGAGGAAAAGGTGACCAGATGGAGAGATGACTGATTCTTGGAACTAGAAGGTGAAGGGTGGGAACAGGTGGAAGATTAAGATTGATGAGAGTTTGAAATGATAGAAGGAGGTTTGATGAAGGTTTTGAGATGATAGAAGGTTTGATGAAGTTTTGAGATGATAGATGAAGGTTCGAAATAGATGAATGGTTACACGGAATGGGTGAATGGATTTATTAGAATGAATGAATAGGACAAAGTTGAAGACGATGCAGGGAGGGATCTGAAGACTTTGTTCAATATCCAAAGATCTTGACTGCAGATGGATTAAAGTCCAGATTAGGGTTTCAGTTAAGCTCAGATTGGGATTAGATGAAAGCTCAGATTAGGATTGGAGTGAAGATGAGAATGATTGGAGGATGTGATGGGATTGATTCTACACCCAGCTCTGGAGTTTAAGGGATGTAAGGTGTTGACAAGTAGATTTTTCCAAATTTGGCAATTTGCAAAAATTGTCAAATTTTGCCATTTTAGGAAACTTCATGGATATACCTTTGGGAGTCCAATTTTTTTTCAAGAAATACCCATTATTGAGGTAGGATGAATTGCCAACTAACATCCCAGATTTGAGATATGCATTTTGAGTTATGAGTGAAAATAATTTTTCAAAATGCTGGAAAAAACACCAAATTGGGATTTTGAGGGTCAAGATGAAAGTTTGAGGACCCAAAAATGGGTCACAACGGGTTCCAACGACTTTCAAAGGACCCTATTGGGAATCTACTTGTTATCTCCTAACGCAACCACCCGTCAAATTTCAGCTCAAATGGACACCCGAGTCAAATGTTATGGCCTCCGGAAGTTTTGGTGTAAAAATCAAAACCCTCAAAAATATGGTTTTTCGATAAATTTTGAAAATTTCAACACATGGGTTTTGATGGCGGGGGGAAATTAGAAAATGGGTTGAAGGAGGCTTTTGAAAATTTGTTGTATTTTTGCGCCAAGAGGAGGACATTGCGCGGCTGCCATGTGGACGAGTTCGCCGCCGGAGGCGGACGGGTCCGCTGCCGGTCGGGTAGGTTCGCCGCCGGAGGCGGACCGGTCCTCTGCTAGAGGCGGACAGGTTTGCTGTCGCCGGCGGACAAGTCCGCCGCTGGGGACGGATGGGTCTGCTGCCGTCGGGGGCGGATAGGTCCGCCGCTGCCAGACGGGTTCGCCACCGCCGGCGGACCAGGGGTGAACGGGTCCGCTGCCGCCAGGAGCGAACGGGTCCGCCAACCAGGTGAGACCGCTGAGGGGAAGGATGAAGGATGAAAAGAGGGAATTGGTCAGGTAGATGGATAGATGCTAGGATGGATGGAGAATGATAAGGGGGAAGGTTTGGATGTATAAGAAGATGATGACGGGAAGACACAAGGGATTGGTAGGAAGACAAAGATGGGGATATGAAAGGGAGCATTTTGACAGATGGATATGAGGATGATGATGGGGATGGAGAGAAACCCATAACCAGAGGCCAATGACAAGGGATGATGAAATGGGATGGAGATAGAGAGAAATGAAGTAGGGAGATAGGGAGGGGGGATGAAAGGGATGGGGGATAGAGGGAGGGATGGATAGGAAGATAAGGATGGGGAGATGGCAAGGATGTGATTGGACAGGAAGATAAGGATGGGGAGATGGTAAGGATGTGATTGGACAGGATGAATGATGTCTCCAAGGACTATAGCACAAAGGAAGATAGATGCCCCCACTCTAGATATGTCATGTGCAGGGAGGAATGAAGGATGGAAGACAAGTGGATGGGAAGATAAAAGAGTGAGATGGATGAAGATAGGATGCATGGATAAGTAAGGGAGATGAAAGGTAGGATGACGGGTGGATAAAGAAGATAAATGAGTGCGAATGAGGATTAGGATAGTGTGTGGATGAGGGGAATGTATGCTAAGAGGTGTCCAAAGCATGCTTATATGTTTGCCCCATTGTTATCAAGATCACAAGGAGGATGGAAGGATTGTGATAAATGAGATATGCCAAACAAGATGTGTAAGCTCGATAGGGTGGAGGGGATGGATGAAAATGATGTAGAGCAATAAGATGGGTGCATAGCTGAAAGCGTAGCAGGAAGCATAGCGGATGGAGGGAATGCAAATCAGGAAATTGCCCCCAAGTGCAGATGGGGATGTACGCATGACGCCTGTTTGCCAGGTTTTCATCATGGTACTTATCCAAGGCGCTTGTTTGCCAAGTTTTCACCATTGGACGGATTATTTCTCTTTACTATTGTATTTTTTGATTTTTTGATTTTTTGATTCTTTTGGGATTTTTTTCGGATTGTTTTGACTTTTTGGATAGCATGTGAAAGGAGATGGATAAGGATAGAGAGGCGAATAAGTGGATTTAGAAGACATGCGATAAGGATATGGAGTAAGGACTCAAGCATCAAGTTCCATACGGGGTATTAAGAGCTCATGTTCGAACCGACTATTGGATGTTGGTACAACCTTATGAGGATAAATGGATTATGATAGAGGATGAATGAGAGGGATTTGATGGGGGAGATACACGGGATAATGGGTGGGATGTTGGAAAGTGTATGGATGAAATGATGGGGTGGATATGTGATGGGGAGATGAGTTCAGGACCAACATTGGCACATGTGGTGATGGATGTGAAAAGATAAGGGGACTAATGGATGGAGAATGTGGGGATAATGGAGGAGATGGAATAGTGAATTTCGAGACATAGGGACCCAAAATAGACTTAGGAGATGAAAGGTGGGTATGGTTAGCTTTTCGATTAGCAACTTTGGATGTTCTTACAGATTTTTTGTTTGACGACATTGCATCTTTTTTCTTTGGGATCCACATGGTTTTGATCTTTGCTTTGCTGGCTCTTTGCGAGCTATAGATTTGATTTTGATTTGGGATTTTTTTTTCTTTTCTTTACCATGTCTTTTAGAGGGGACATGGGAAGCGTTGGATTCATGTGGGTGTTTAGATTGATGCATTTTTCCTCTGGCATCCAAAGTGCTTGTACTAGCAATGGGATGGGTGTGAGAAGATGGATGATGTGGAGCAATGGAGGTAGGATGATGAGGATTATGTGTAGATGGAGGATGTGCAGGTATGTGTCTTTGTTGATCCTGATTATGAGACATGCGAGAGGGATATTTATGATGGATGACATGGATAGGTGTTGGATGGATGAGCAAATGAGATGGAGGAGGTGATCTTGGGATATATGGACCCAAGATGGATAGAGTGGGTGGAGGGACATAAGAACCCAAGATGGATGTAGTAGATGAAGGATGGGAGATTGTGGATGGAGGGATGTAAGGACCCAAAATGGATGGAGCAGATGAAGGAAGAATATGGACAGTTGTTTTGAGGTGATACGATAGAGGAGGAGGGATGGCAGCATATGATCTGGCAGAGCGATGGGCAGAGCCAGAAGTTCTTTTGGAGAAGGCTTGTTGAGGACGTCTAGAAGTTGTACCAACATCTTTAGATTGTGAGTCTTGGGAAATAGATCCAAGACCTTGCATGCAGATTTTTTCTTTGACTTGGATGGGCTCTAAAATACCTTGCTCGTGAAGGCCTAGACCTTTTCCTTGATAGTTCATGTTCTTGAGCATGCGATCCATGATAGGATTTTTGTTATTCTGTAAACATGATGCGAGTCCATTATTAGGTGGGGGATGATGGGTGGTATATACACTGTGTTCTTCTTCTGCAAGGAGGTCACCATGGAAGAATGTGAGAGTACCAAGGGGATATGCAAGCGGTGTGGGGATAGCATTTTTAGGCAATGATGGGGGATCCTGAGAAGGAGATGGTGGGATAGCAGCATTTGGATGGGTGGTATCGGGAGAGGGAGTAGGGGATATGATAGGATCTGATTTTGTGGTAGCAGGCTCATGCAATGGAGATGAAGATGGAGTGGTAGAATCTTGAATGTCAAGAGGATCATGGGATGGAATGGATTGGATACTGTGATCTTGCGGTAGACTAGATGGGGTGGTAGGACCTTGATCTAGAGGAGGGGATATGTTGGCATGCTTTGGATCAGGCTCTTGGTATGACTCATCATGTGCGGGAGGCATGATAATGGAGTCATGGGGGGACTCTTCAAGTGGGGAAGATGGAAGGATGGAGGATTCAAGATATTCTTGGGAATGGATACTAGGAGTGGAAGAAGTGGATTGGATTTGGGTGTCGTCGATAGGTTCGATGGCTCTCAGAGTAGGGGGTGGGTGTTCAATGGATTTGGTAGATGTGATGGTAGGAGATGGGGACTCAGTAGATTCAGAGGATGTGATGGTAGGAGATGGGAACTCAGTGGATTCAAAGGATGTGATGGTATCATCAATGATAGGTGTTGGATGGAGAAGGGTCTCGTCACTTACGACCATGGATGATGGGTTGGGATGGCATGGTTCCATGACTGCAATGTGTGGAGTGGGGGATGTTTCCTTTGTTATAAGTCCTTGGAGAAACTTGGATATGCTAGGCTGAGATGGCGAGGTGGGAGTGCATGAAGGTTTATGGATTAGTGGACTAGGATTAGATGGAAGATTAAGGTAAGGATATGGGTATGGGCAATTAGGATAGGATGAAATGGATGGTGGATCGTTGGTAGAAGATATGGGAGGCGTGTTGTAATAAAGGAATTGGGATGGTGGATTAGGATGGGAAGATTGAGGTGTTGGATTAATATAGGGAGATGCAGATGTTGGATTAGGGTAAGTTGATGGGTGTGTTTGACTAGGATAGGAAGGTGTGAATGTAGGATTAGGCTGAGCGGATTAGTATGGAAGATTGGGGTAGTGGGTGCATGTGGATGAAGGATTGAGATAAGAGGATGTGGATGGGGGATCAAGATAGGGGTGTTGTGACGGCAAACTAGGATAAGGGAATAATGTAGATGAAGGATATGACGGATATGATGGACATCCCTTGTCAAAGGTAGCATAAGGAGTGTGATTAGGCATAGATGAAGACATGATGGGATAACTCGATGGGGTGATTAGATTTTGGAATGTGGGTGGAGAAAGCTTACTAGCAATGATAGTGTCAAGGGGATCTATGTCGTATACCTCTTGATCAACAAGACTTTCATTATCATCATCAACGTAATTAGGGTTTCCCTTGACCACTATTGATGGAGGATAAGAATTCATGATGGTGAAAGGATAAAGAGGATGGATGAAAGATTTTGGATGGGATCGGACTAAAGCCCAAATCAGGATTTAGGACAAGCTCAGATCGGGATTGGATTAAAGCTCAGATTAGGATGATTGGGTGATTGGATGGGGATGCAATTGGATTGGATTATCAAAGGATGATTACGACACCGAATCTGCCTTGAGATGGAAGTAGATTGATTGGGTCGAAGGTGATTGGATAGGGATGCGATTGGATTGGATTGGATCGGATTGGATTAGATAAGATCGATCAATGATTGATTGATAAGATCGACTGATGGATGATGAAAGAGACTACAAATGCCATTCAGAGATTATCTTAGATGACTTAGGATACTGATTGATCGGATTAAAGGATGAATGGATGATTGCGGCACCAAATCCACTTTGAGATTGAAAATGGATTGATTGGGCCGACGATGATGATTAACTTAGGATGGATGAAAATCCTAAGAGGATGTTAATGATGATGATCAGATCAGACACTTCAGTCAATTTGGATAATAACCTGAGACGAGGTCTAGGGGATTTGGATGGGGAAAGCAATGATTTGATTGGAGAAAGGGATGATAGAAATGGATGAACAAATACTCAAAATGAGCAAATGGTTGATCTGGACAGATGAACGATTACTCAGAACGAGTAAACGAATGATCAGAATGATAGAACGAGGGTTCAGAATGATGAAAGAAGGTGTGAAATGTATGAATGTTTACTCGGAACGAGTAAACAGATGATCGGAATGACAGAATGAGAGTTCAGAATGATGAATGGATGTGTTAAATGGATGAGAGTTTACTCGGAACGAGTAAACGGGGAGAATGGTAGGGTACACCGCCCTCGAGGAGGCAGATGGTGAAGAAAAGGGTGCCCTGACCAACTTCTAAAAAGTATCAGGTGCTATATATCATTGGAAAGAGCACAAAAAAATAAGAAGAATGGCACTGGAACAGAGTCAATCGGATAAATAGTGTGCAAATGGCTGCCCCAGGAAGAAAGAGCAGAAGGATAGGTCCGCCACTCTGTAAGGACAGGTCCACCACAACACTAGGACAGGTCCGCCATAGCACAAGGATAGGTCCGCCACTGCACTAGGACAGGTCCGCCACAGCACAGGGACAGGTCTGCCACTGCACTAGGACAGGTCCGCCACAGCACAGGGACAAGTCTGCCACTGCACTAGGATAGGTCCGCCACTGCACTAGGACAGGTCTGCCACAACATAGGGACAGGTCTGCCAAAGGATAAGTTTAAGCTTGACCTTTTGATGGATGGGTAAGGCAAAGGACCGAAAATATAACACACACTGATAAACAGATTTGGCTAGACTGAAAATGACTGGTTTTGCACGAGAAAGAAAATTCAGGCAGCACAACCGTAAGATTTAGTAAAAGTGGGTATGGCCAGCAAAGTCTTCTACTCTAGGATGAACATGGTTGCTAAGGAGTCCTCGATATACAACTGGTATGTGAGGCCCAAACCGTGAACACCAACCCGTTACAAGCGTGAGTCGGGAACCTTAGCGAGATACTAAAGGCTTAGACCAACTCTTCATGTCATCCCGACGCTTCGCCAATTACAACGTGGTTGGATCGAGGTACAGCTTTCGCTCTCCCCCCTTTATATACCCCGCCGGTATGTGTGGTTGGAATCGTCCCTTGGGGTGATGAAATCCCCAAGCAGGTCCCACTAAGAAAGTGAAAAAGGGTGACTCAAAAGGACTTGGAAAGCTACGATTTCTCGTCACCCAAGATCACCAAATGGCGCAAGGGGATTGGATACGTCAAATAGCCTTCCCAAACATGCCAAACAAGGTTTATTGACCCCCTCTAATTAAGCTATGTGCCTATTTTACCAAAAAACAATCAGAAAAAAAACTTGAAATTTTTACCTCTTGGGGGACAGGTCTGCCACTCTGTCAGAATAGGTCCGCCACAGCAGGACAGGTTTGCCATAGTAGGACAGGTCCGCCACAGGATTAGGACAAGTCTGCCACTGCAGGACAGGTCCGCCACCAGAGGACAAATCCGCCACCCTGCCAGGACCGGTCCGCCATTGCAGGACAGGTTCGCCACAACAGGACAGGTCCGCCACTGCTGGATAGATTCACCACTCTATCAGGATAGGTCCACCACTCTGCAACCTGGACCTTGAAAAATGCAAAAAACAACAAACGTGAAAGAAATAGACCTGTTTGTGGGTTCCGTCGGGCGTGCTAGAAATGTGATAGGTCGAATGTGAGCGTTAGAAAATGAACAGCAAGTAAAAGAGTGCAAATAAACACCAAAACAACCTACACCTCAAGATTAGCCTAAGTTGGAAACAATACAAGATAAAAAGCAACAAAATGGAACTTTATACCTTGCGTCGAATCAATCCTTTGGTTGGCCCTTCGATCTTCGATGTGTATGCTCCTTGGATGGCACAAGATGCAAGCTAAGTGATGTTGTGAGGATGAGTGCAAGTGGATGAAAACAAGAAAATGGCTAAGTATAAGTTGAGAAACAAAATTGCAAGAGTTTGGCTAGCAAAATGATCTCCCCCAAATGAGAGAAAAGAGGGGGTATTTATAGGATTTTTGAGAATTCCTAGGGGGAATGGATGGTCAAGATTGAGCCACAAAATATCAAGATGTAGGGCTAAGGTGAGTTGAGAACTCACAAGCCCTCACATCTTGACATGTGGCAAGTGATATAGCCCTAAAAGATGAAGTGGACATGAGGTGGAAGGAGAAGTACATGACATGGAGGGGGTACAAAGTACCTTGGGATTGGACAAGATCTCTCATAAAGGAGGTCCTTGTCCCAATGTGGGTGAGAGGACAAGTGTGGAATTAAAAATTCTTCAAATATCCTTATGGGGATGAGAGAAGGAATTTAAAATTCCTTAAATGCATTGGGGGATTAAAAGGTGAATTAAAAATTCACATGGGGAAGGGAGATGCCTTGTCAAAAAGGAGAAAGCCTTTAATAAAGTTGACCAAGGACACATGTCATAAATGACATGTGGAAGAGAAAAGGAGTTTAATATTCCTTGAAAGAATAAAAGGAATTAAAAATTCTTTGAGAGGTTGATTAGGCTAGTTAGTGAAGGATTAGAGGATGGTTAGGTGGCTAAGAAAGATTAGAGGCCAACTTGCAAAAGTTGGAGGATGTGACACATCCTAATAAAAGATTAGGCATGTGCACATCCTAATGATGGGATTAGAAGAAGGATTAGGATAAGATGAAAATGATGGAGGATGTGACATGAAGGGAATTAAATAAATGGAATATTTATTTAATTTGATTGATGGAAGGAGGATTAAAGAGATAAGGTATTATTGATTAAATACCTTAGGGATTTGGTAGAATTAAAGCTATTAATTAAATAATAGCAGTATTACTTAATTAACGAAAATAAGATGAAAGAGGATGAATTTGGATAAATTAAGTGTCCAAATTTAGATGTCCACAATATGAAATTAGCCGCACAAATTGGAAGTATCAATAAATGAAATATTGCATCCAAATTATAATAAATTGAATTTTTTTTGGTTTTATCACACCATAGAAGCAAAATTTATGATCTTATTAAAAAATGTAGGGCTCTGAATTCAATAGAGTTCCCACAAAAGAGGACTTGAAGATTGCCTTCCAGCAAGGCTATGGAGTCGTGGTTGAACGCCTAAGAGTCTTGACTAGGAAAACACAATCTTCCATTGCATCCAACACGCAGGTAAATAAACTCATTAAAGTTTATTTAAAATTGAATACTTGTGCAATCTATTCAATATTAATTTCCACCATAAAGTAATTACATGCCTATTTGTTTTAAACATTCAAGCAATGATAATACTGCACATGAAAATGGAATGCAGCCTGGTGAGGGTGGAGCACAATGTGCAAATGAAGGTCATGGTGTGCATCATGGTACTTTAGAGCATGTAGAGCGTGATCAACATGTTGAGCATGATCCGGCTAGAGAAGATCATGAATATGATGTGGCCCCATCAGGTAAAGAGGATCACTCTAAAGTTCTTTTAAACATATTTAATTATAATTGGTGTATTAATTAATGTAACCTTTCGTGTTTCAACTTTAGAGCATGTAGAGTGTGATCAACATGTTGAGCATGATCAGGCTAGAGAAGATCAGGAACATGATGTGGCCCCATCAGGTAAAGAGGACCACCCTCATGTTCTCTTAAACATATTTAATTTCAATTGGTGTATTAATTAATGTAACCTTTCGTGTTTCAACTACAGCATCAAGATTTAGAGGGTGTTCAACATGTTGAGCATGAGTCTATAACAAAAGTTCAGGAACATGATGTGGACCCATCAGGTAAAGAGAACCACTCTAATGTTCTTTTAATTAATGAAATACTTGTAACAATAATAATAAAACATATCATTTTAACATTTCTTTCTTATAGCAGCAGACCCCCCCTTGCAGCGGTGTCCACATCATGAGCAGACGACTAGGCGTACATTAAGATTATGAGAAAAGGTAGAACAACTAAAGGGTGGACAAATATTGATTTAGAAAACGATACTCCACTTCAGCTTTATGTAGCTTTAAAAAAGAAAAAAAGAAAAAAAAGTGATTGTAATCATATCATGACAACCATATTTTTGATAATATGTAAAAATGAAAGAATGAATATTATATGTTAATGAATGAATGTGAATATGTTAATTAATGAATGTTATATGTTAATGAATGAATGTTATATGTTATTAATGGATGAATGAATGTTATATGTTATTATTGGATGAATGAATGAATGTTATATGTTATTAATGGATGAATGAATGATTAATGTTATATGATTGGGGAATTGAGAGTGATGTGAGGGAAGGGACAAATGAGCTTCCACCGCGGTTGGCCCTGTTAAGTAGAGAATATTAAACTATTCTTGAAACAAAGAGAAGCTCAATAAGGTAATGCACTTTTCAATATAAGAAATGCATCGTTTGAAGCATCAAACCAATATGCAGTCTGTATGTATGATCATTCGTCAGTCTCCGCAATGGTATATTTCAACGAATATATTTTTTTTAAAAAAATTGCATTGTTTCGTTGCAATTTCGACGAAACCCACCGACGAATCTTAGAAAAGGTTCGACGAAGTTGCTATAGTTGTGACAAAGGTTTCATTGTAACTCCTTGCCCATTGCATCGCCATTTCGACAAAATTTTTGTGTTGTCTCGATGCTACTACTTTCCCATTTCATCGCAATTTCGACACACTTTTGGTGTTGTTTCGATGCTACTCCTTGCCCATTTCATCGAAATGGAGACAAACGTCTGGTGTTGTTTTGATGCTACTCCTTGCCCATTTCGTCGAAATTGTGACGAACTTCTAGTGTAATTCGTCGGTGGATACACGAAGTTTTTGTCGATATTCTGATGAAAGTCCGAGTCATTTTATGATACCGATGATCGACGAATTTGTGTCGTTATTTCGACATTTAATTCGTCGTCAGCCTTTCGACGAAAAAACAGCGACGAAAACATTTTCGTTGTTGCATCACTTGTCCGACAAATATTTGTCGAACGACCGACGAACATCCATCGGAAAATGGTGTCAAATTCAGTAGTGCCTAGTGAGAAAAGATGTTCCATGAGAGGAACTCATGAAAATCGGATTGGTTTCAAGATGTAGATCCCATGCTCATTCTTGATCTAAATGTCTTCTCTATCTGTACTTCTCTTCTTCCTAGCCTCTCTTCTTTCCTCTGTCAAATCCTGCAACTTCTTCTTCTCTTTACCTTCCTTTCCCTACCTCGTACCTACACAAGGGAGTAAGGGACATTTACCACCACTCACCTTCTTCTGCCCATTTGATCTACCTCTTCTACAAGACTTCATCTTATCTTCTAGTTTATCTCACTTTCAGATTTAGCCACCAGGTTCTTCTTCAAATCCATGCCATCCTTTGGTACAACCTCTACATCTTGCTTCTCAACATTGTAACTCTTCACAAGACTCAAGTTCCTCACTTCCTCCTACTTATTGTTCAAGGAAGCCAAAGTAAACTTTTGTCCATTCTTCTCTACAATAATCAGATTCCTTCTGCAATCATATATAGTTCCTCTATCAAACTTCCAAGGTCTA
The DNA here is from genome assembly GCA_007258455.2 of Sequoia sempervirens. Taxonomy (NCBI): domain Eukaryota; kingdom Viridiplantae; phylum Streptophyta; class Pinopsida; order Cupressales; family Cupressaceae; genus Sequoia; species Sequoia sempervirens. The sequence goes on along the minus strand of VDFB02047397.1, from coordinate 99,131,506 downwards.
CCCAAAAAAACATGACAAGCACTCATAGACAAAACATCACACAAAACTTCATCTCTGAAGGGGCCAATATTAAAGTTCGCCCAACACTGTTCTTTCACCTCCTTTACATGATCATCTTGTAACCAACTTATCCTATAAGGACAAGGATACAAAAACCTCTTCAAACCAAGTTTCTCCACCATCTCCTCAGATACCAAGTTATCATTACTTCTAGTGTCCACAATAACCTTACAACACTTACCTCTTGATTTGCACACAGTCCAGAAAAGATTCTTCCTTTGCGAAGTCTCAACCTCTTCCCTGCTCTCCCTCATCAAGATTCTCCTAAGCATAAAAGATTCTCCCTGCTCTAGTTCTATCACATCTTCAATTACCTGCTCTTCATGTGCCATACAATTCTTTTTTCTAGTTCCTTTACTTGATCCCTCAAGACACTCAAAATATGGATGTCCAATTTTTCCACACTTGAAACATTTTCCCAAGAATTCCTTGCTGCCATTTCCTCTCCTTTGTACCCTCTGATCTGATTCTTTGCTCTACTTAGATCTTGATTCTTCTTCACTTGTCTGCTTCTCCCTACTGCTGCTTATCTGCTTTTCTTTCCCTTTGGGGTTATTCTGTTGTCTTTTCTTCACTTTGTCTTCTTCCTTAAGATCATATTGGTAGGCATCTTCAACTGTGGAAAACCTCAACATACTCATCTAAGACCATTTATATACCTTTCCACCTTCTCCCTAGTCATCTCTCGATACCCAGATCTGATTTTCATCTTGTAAAATTCCTCAGTATACTCTTTCACACTCATGTCCTTCTGCTTCAGGTTCTGCAACTTCTTAAACAACTCCAACTCATAGTCTTCCAGAATGAATTTAGCCTTCAGCCTTGCAACCATCTGCCTCCATCGAGTGATCCTTGTTTCACCATTCTCCACTCTATCCTTCTCCAACTCTTTCCACCATAAAGCTGCATGTCCTTTCAACTTAGTTTGTGCCAACCTAACCCTTAGCGAGTCTCTAATATCCTCAAGCTCAAAATAGTCTTCCAACTCTCCTATCCAGTCTATCAAGTCTTCTCGATTCAATGTACTAGAGAAGTTAGAAACCTCCACCCTATCACTTTTACTTACTTGTGCCACTGCTCTTAAAAATCTCTCTTCTCTCTCATATGTCGGTCCTTCAGCCTCTTCATCCTCAAGTTCTTCTGCAACTTCTTCATATTCATCCTCCGGTTCAGGATTCCTCCTCAAACCACCCAAGACGTTCTGGATCTCATTCCTCATCTCATTTTTAAATTCCTCCATCATCTGCTCGATTCTTATAGGGTTCATCCTTCTCGGTGGCATCTCTCCCCCTGCTTAGTGCAACTGCCTCAACTCGATGATCTGACTACAAGGTTTCAATTGCCTCTCTCTCAGTGATCTATTGAACACACTTACAACCTACCTCAAGTCAGTGATCTGTTCATGCAAGGAATTCCACAAGGACCACAACCCACTCAAGGTTCACAACCAACTCTCATCTCAAGATTCATAGGTTTGCAACCTAGCTCTAATACCATCTACTGCAGCCACAGTCGAAGGGTCCTCAAAGAGAACAATCCAGACCATGCAGCATGAGTCACACAATGGAAGCAACACAAAAAATGGAGGAAAACACAAATTAAAACATTCTTATTATCAAAAAATTCAATTACAAATAGCCGATAACATCAGGGCTTACAGATTTGGCTCACGGGCCTGATTACAACATGCTCAAAATACCATCTTCCTACATGCTCCTCAATGCAAGTGAAAAACCTATAGAGAAAATCTTTCTTTTCTAATCTCTAGCTCTACTTCCTTCTGATGATCAATTACAATGTTTTATATACATTCGCAAATCTAGAAACATCTACGTCGGCCCAAGGATTATTACAATCTCTGATTAAAGAAAATGTAATTTGTGTGCATATGTTGGCCTCAAATTTGAATTACTCTTCGATGGATGCATAAGATGAAGTGTGGACCTTAATTAAGGTCGGGGACACTCCATAGAATAATTTGAATCACACCGACAAGATGATCAAGATACAAAAAATGATCCACAAGCGATCAAACTAGCCGTTAGATAAGAAAATTATTCCAATGCCGATTCAAGAAACTACCACATAATCCGAAAGAAATAACTTGTCGGAAAATGAACCAATCACTCTCAAATCTTAGAATAAGGTAAATGAACATGTCCACGATGTAAACATAGATCCACAAGGTCTAGTGAGCAAACATGAAGAACTACCGAATCTACCAACTTGAACTGAATTGAAATTGAAACAAAGACAAACTAGAATGAAAATATTTTGTTGGGTGATGCAAGATTTCCACAACCCAAGGATTCTCTTGCATCACATCTTCTACTTTTGATCAAGAAATTATCTTGTCGAGACTCCTCCAAGATTGTCGAATATCTCTCCCTCCAAGAACGCAAAAGAAATTTTATTACAAAAATTGATTTTGTGCATATCATAGAGTTCATGATCATTCTACAAATGAATGTAAGGCTTTGAGTAACAAAATTCAACATCTTAAGGAGTGTGGTGCTCTTCCTTGTGTTGAAGCACCTAGTTCCTCTAATTGATACTTAGTTTCATTCTATTATGTTTCTCATCAATCATTTCAACTCGTCCTTGTCTTGCACTAAGTGGGGGAAAGGGGTTAGGTAGCCTTGTCCTCATATGGTACTTGTCATTGTCTCTTTTAGCTAGTTGACCACCTTCCATGTATATATAAGAGCAAGCTTGGGATGTGGGTGACATGCCTTAAGTTGGCTCGCATGTGATGTACTAAATTTTGGGGGAAACCCCTTATGATGTAGTTTGATTCAAAAACATATGACTTGGCATAGGTATTTCCAAATAAGCTCTCATGTCTTCTTCTAATCTAAAGCAATTGTTCACAACAATGGTGTTAGCGACCGCTTTAAGGTGGGGGCATACATTGATGCATCCTTTTCTTGGTGGTGTCATTGGGTTTTATTTCCTTCGAGAGCATGATATTTCATTTACTTGTCCTCTCTTGGATACATTAAGTACGATGTTCCCTAAGAAGAGACCTTACATGAACTAAGCAAAATCCCTTTGAATGTACCTTACACTATTTCACATTTACAATAATTGTTATATGGACACCTTGCATAACACACTTTGGTTGCCTATGGAGCCATCTTTTTTGTTCATGAGTTTCAAGTATACGAAGCTTTGCTTGCCTCATGGAGCTCGAAGTTCATTGTTATGTTGTGTTTTATCAAAGTTATTAGGAGGTATAGCTTTGGTATGGTTGTACGTATGGGAGCCAAAATTAGGCATAACTTTCCTATAGTCACTTGCTTATGTGTGTGAGCACATACCGACAACGTGCATATGTGTCTCACCTCTCTGGGAGCTCACCAAGTGGATGGCTTGAGGTTCCACTAGCCCTTGTGAGCATGAGTTTGGTTTGAATAGTGGACATCGTGTTCCACTTGTAAACTTTTTTTTGGACAAACAACTTAGATCTGATCCACAACATGTGAGACAAACGATCGAAGCTTGATCCACGTTTTCTTTCTTTTTCTTTTGTCCTTATATCTTTGACATTGTATATGTGTGTATCTTGATGTTGCATATCGTTCACCTTATGCGTGTCCTTTTGTGCTTATGTCGGTTTGACATAGGATCTTGGATCCTGGGGGCTTGACCACTCCCTCGATCTTTTCCATCCTATACCATCCGCATTGGTACACTTAGACCCCTCTTGAATGTCTACTTTAGTGTGATTTTGAAGCAATTACTCCTCTCACTAAAGTGAGGGCTAAATGTAGTAACAAAAAAATTCACCCTTTACATTTTCACACTTAATTTGGGAATAATTAATGATAAATTGAGCCTAATGTTTCCTTGATCTAGTGTTGTAATGTGTTTTACACATTTACATTAGGTTTAGGGCCCTTTTAAGCTGAATAAACCTAATTTTTCCCTAATTTAGCATATGTATTTACACCTTCACATTAAATTATGGGCCCTTTTTCAACTAAATGAACCTAGTTGTGCCTTATTTAGGGTGTTGTAAAGTGTACCTTTACACTTTCACACTAATCCAGGGATTTATTAATAAATTAGGCTTCTTTATGCCTTATTTGGCCTTATTTTACATCCACAAGCCTTATTAAATGCATTTTTTCGGAGATAATCTCGACACATATCAAATAATCAATCATAATTCAGTGTTTTGGGTCATGTATTCTACATTTAGTGGTCTGGAACTCATATGCCACCTTGGGCATATGAATCCCACCTAGGTCTTAGGACCTGATTTCAAGTTTCACATTAAACAAGGCATGTCTTGGAGTTTGTGCCCCAGTTTTGAGCCATTGGGACTCATACGCCCCACTCTAATGAGGACCTAATTTAAATTCAATTCTTGGCAAGATTTTATCTTCCTAGATCTAATGTCATCTTGTAGTATTGTAATTTTGAGGAATTCGACATAAATAAGTATAAATACAAGGTTGTTTCACTCATTTTTCACCTAAGCATTCATGATATCAAACTAGCAACTCATATATTCATGCATTATAGTAAATTGGTGATTACAAGAGTCTACAAGAGCCTTCAAGATCATTTCTAAAGAATTCAAGGGTAGATTTCTTCATCATTTGTTGCAACAATTCAAGATCCATCATCATGTCAAAGGTATAATGCATCAAGCATGTTGTTGAGCTAGTGTTGTGATGTAGTATTCAAAATCCAAGTTAAGCATTGCTTCATATCCAATTCAAGATCAAGATCTACATTCTTCATGGCCACTCAATGTTAGATTGTAGATTTACATTGCAAGACATCATTCAAGGTATCATTGTTCATGTTTCATGTTTCATGTTCATGTTTCATTATTTCATCATACATTTTAATTACCTAAGTGGGGTTTGACCAAGGAAAACCCCTATTTCCTAACAATCAACAAGTTTTTCTCTCTCTACATGTGTGATTGTAAATCTAGGTGTCTTGGAGCTTGAAGATTCTTTGAAGATTGAGTTGCAAGATTGAGGAAAGTTGTTAAAGTTGTCACCTTGGTTGCAAGATCACAGAAAGTCACCTATAGGTCATAATTCAAATTTTCAAACCCACAACTGAAGTGTTGAAGGAAGAGCAAAGCTTGGGGAACAGATTCAGATCTCGACTCTCTGAAAAAGCAAGGCGTGATTGATAGGACACTTGTGGCGTATGAGTCCCAGTACAATGATTTTTCTAGATTTCAATGGATTCAGACCAGACACTGCCAGATTCATGTTTCAGCCCAGAAACCCTAGTCTAGGACTGATATGCCCATTCTGGCGTATGAGTCCCAGTGAGCCCTAAAATTAGCATTTTTAGGATTTCAAAACTTTTTCTTAGCACATTTAGCTTCCCAAGTGCACCTCTGTACTTTTCCATTTTATTGCTCTGATTTGCATTTATTTCTAGGTCATTTACTTAATTCTTGCACATCACTAGGTTTTGCATATTACTAGTCTTTCCAAGCCCTAGCCTGGTGGTGAACCCCATTTTAGTCTTTTATCACACCCTAGGATACCTTATTGCAAGATCTCTTTCCCTCTTTCTATCCTCGAATTGAGATATCTAAGGTTTCCTTGAATGAAACTTGAAGGAAATTGGTCTAGGTCCCTAAACCCTAGTTTGTGTTCCATCTCCCAAAAGGTGGAACACCTATTTTCTTTGTTTCATTACCTACCAAATTAGTTGCCTCTTTGTGGAACCTACCTATGAGGTGACATCCTACATGGAAAGTGACTTGTAAAATTTGTAAGATAAAATTGTGGAGGTAGGCATCCCACTTTAGAGGTTCTAATTTTTGTGGCTAAAATGATGACTTTTGTCATAAGTTGTTATGTCACATTTATGACAAACTATGACAACTGCTATGACAACTGTAAGAGTATTGTATGATAGATTATATGTCACATAGTGGCACTCAGGTTAGATTTATGGGGGCACCGTGCATGTGATAGTTGCATGTGTCTAGGTGCCGTACATGTTGAGTGTAACCTATTTTTGAGGAGGCAAGTGCTAGATTTAGAAAAAAACCTAAAATCATGGGGTTTGACTAATGACAACATGCCTTAATAAACTCATGTTCACACTTGGGCATGGTATTTTCTTATGGCAAGTTTCTGGCATCTTCTCTTCACGATGAAGGCTATAAATACTTGATGTCTTAGTGCATTTTTCTAATGACAGGTTGAAGAATTATAAAGATTTGTTATGCTGTCAGAATTGCTACAAAATTATGTTGTAGTGTGAAGACTCCTAAGCATTGATCTTGATATTTTTTTGTAATTGCTACTATTGTTGAATAATACAATTTGGGTTGTGTGTTTGGAGTGTGGGTTTTTTGTTGAAATGGTTTTCCCACATATATATGGTGTTATATGTTTTTCTTGTCCATGTGTTGTTAATCTTTACTAGATTATATGCACCTTCTTTATTGTAACTGAACAAGGATTTGATACATTTGAAATTTTTACATTCTCTCCTCTAATAGATTGGTGTAGGAAGCTTTTACATGTACCTGGCTTCCTTTCAGTTTAAAACTATTTAAAATGCATTTATAAGGTATAAGATTTTATCCTTAGTAAGAAATTGATCATTGGCTCATTTGACTACCAACTATGAATCACCAAAGACCTGTAAGTGTTAGATGTTCCATTGTACTACTAATTTTAGACGAGATATCAATGCCTCATATTTTTCTATGTTGTTTGTACAACGAAAGCCAGTGTAATTTATGCTTTTGGGATGAAACACATTGGAGGTGATGAAAAGGATGTTGGAACCTAAGACATATGAGGTAAATGATCCATCAAAGTATAATTTCCATTATTTGGATTCTTTAATGTGAAGCATGGATTCATTTGGAAATTCTATGTTTAGAGGATAATAGTCCTTGAAATGGGAGCTTCTACTAACCGACCTTCTATAACTTTCCCCATGAATCTCTTTGATTGACATACTCAATATTAAACTCACTAAGGATCATAAATCACTTCGCCATTCTATAGGTAAATGCTTCCTTGGATAACGAGTATTTTAATGGGTCAATTTTGGTAAGACTTGAAGAGTAGTATCACTAAGCATGTAATCTCAAAGCTTATGCAAGGTAAACACTTTTTCAAGGAAATATTTCTCCATGGATGAGTAATTGAGCTAGCATCCCACTAATATCTTGCTAAGGTAATAGATGGTATTCACTCTTCCTTGATCACTGTGTTACACTAAGAGGATGCCTAAGGTATGTTGTTTAACTAAGATGTAGAGCAATAGAGGCCTATTTGGTGTGGGTTCCACTAGGATTGGAGGATTAGACATGTATTCTTTAATTTCATTGAATTCTTGTTGGCATGACTAATCCCACTCAAAAATAACATTCCTTCCATGTAGATGTGAAAAAGGATGACATTTATCTACTGACTAGGAAATAGACCACTTAATAGCCCTATAGTTTTCCTTGTAAGTTGGGTAGTTGTGTAAGGTTCCTAGGAGGTGTCATGTTCGTTATTGCTTTTACCTTTTTGAAATCAAATTCAATGGTATTTATAGAAAAATGAACCTTAGGAGTTTGCCTCATGTGATTGTAAAGACACATTTCTTAGGATTTAATCTAACCTTATATTCTCTGAGCATCTAGAAGATGTGACACAAGATGGGTGGATGATCTACTTTATAAATTGATTTTACTATGTAGATATTGATGGATCCATTATTTCGAACATTAAGCTTTATGGTTAGATCAAGTTAATAATTTCATCTTCCATAAGAAAATATTTTTAAAAATGAAGGATTCACCATGGTAATTAATTCACCTAGCCAATATTCATTGAGAATTTATATAAATTTCTATTTATGTGCATAAATTCACCAAGAAAATTAATATATTTTTAAACATTAAATGGATTCACCATAAAAATTAATTCATTTAGTTTCATCACAACTTTATATAAAATTTTAGGTGACTTTTCTTGAAGTTATATCTAACCAAAACCCTATAATAAGTGTATAAATGAAGCACAAAAGTGAAAAGGAGGATCAATTATATTTATAATAAGTAAACTAAAAAATTATAAATATGAAAACCCTAATAATTAGTAGAAAAATTAGGGGAAACCAAGTCATGTAAGAGCAAAAAAATTCACCAAAAATGTAAAGGAAAATAACCTCTTCCTGAACTGAAGTTGGGCTAATCTAATAAAGATATATGTTCACACAATCATAACTTAACCTAGAGTACTAATTGATAGTTATATGCCAATATAGTTTAGAATTAAACACTAATTTAACTAAATGCAAAGTAAATAGATGTGCTTAACTTTAGGCTTGATGATGAATAATTGCTACAATTTTAAAATATGATTGTCTCAAGACTAGAAATAAGATCTTTCTATTTATGTGTTGCCTTAGATTTGGAATAGTATTTTAAATTTATAGTAGGTAGACTCTATCCTTGTAGATCACTTTTCCAATCATTGATTTTTTCGTATAATTCATAGATACAATTGTAGTGATTGTACACTCCTACTCTCTAGTTTATTGAATTCACTAATGTATTCTTTATTCTCAATATTGACAATATTTTAAAATACTTTTATATGAAAGTGGGATCACTAAGGTACATTCTCTCTTAGGTTAAACCTCATAAAATATCAACTTTATGGTCATGCAAATGATCAATAGACAACATATGATCATCCATATGTTTGAGATTATGAACATGTAATTTTTTATTTGCTTTAGTGTACCAAATTGAAGTGTTATTCTAGTAATTGCTCCTTGGATTCTTTAGGTTGAAAAATGATAGGTAGATGTGAAATGAAAATAATTGAAGACATTTAAATAATAATATACAACAATAATTCATGCAAACTTATTTTTGGTTAACTCACTATATAGTTATTGAAAAGGGTAGAGTCAACCAAATTTTAATTTAAAATTTGAAAATTCATGGGTTGAATTTATGGTCACAAGATTATTCTTACACTTGGGGATGACCCAATATGATGTAACAATAAATTCTACACACAAAATAAATGTATGATCATGAATGGTGAAATAAATGTGGAACGTGAAGGAAAGTGTGAAAAAATGGATAAGGTATGGATAAATGCATGAGAATGTGTGTGAATGGGGATAAGTGAAGGTCGAGGAATGAGCACAACTTTGTACAATATTATGTCATTTGTCAATATTTAATTACATTAATACATTCTCTCAATATAAGCACAAATATATATATATATATATATATATATATAATTTCATTAAGGCCTTTTAGTGAGAAATTGGAGAATAGGCCTATAAATGAGATAGTCTTATCAATAAATACCTTAAGAGTTAACAAAAAAGAGAGGAAAATTTGCATAAAAAATGATTAAAAATTCAACAAGCAAAGAGGTGCATAGTGGAATTTTGATGGTGTTGGACAAAGTGAGACTAGAAAGGAAATAAAGATGTTTCCAATTACACATCTTCCTCACATAATATAGGATATTATATACCTTCCTTTTATCATATACATATCAATTTAAGATTGTAAGAATGTATAATATAGATTATAGTTTCTCTATTGAAGAGAACACATTACATGAGGGTAATGTATAACTACTAAATGGACTCCCTCTCCATGAAATTTTTAAGAAAATCAATTTATGAGAGGTAAGGGTTGGTTGTGTAATATGATCTAGGCCTTTTCATCACACCATTGTAAGGGAATAGTAATGAAATAGTATCAGTCTTAGTCTAATTCTCAAATCAATATTAGTTGCACATCAAAATTATCTTTTTGACATGTTTTAGATCTTGCTACATTAGACAAAAGGTGTGACTACTATCAAGGAAGTCATTGGTCTTCCCTATTTCTATAGTAACACACAAAAAATGTTTTTTTAGCATTCTTAGTTTCTTAAATATGTATAGGTGTACGTGAATTAATATTTCAAATTCTAAAGGTGAAAATAAGTAGTGGATAGAAGCACATGGGAGCAAAATGTCCAAGGAAAAATTGTGGTTGCGACCTAGTTCTATGCCTTAAAAATATTAAAATTCATGACATATGCCCTTCTTCACTAATCTAGTACCATTGTTAATTTATAGACCTTTTTCTCACAACACTTAATGTCAATCAAAGCAATCAAAGTCAACATCTAACTACACACTAGATGAGCACTTTATTTATGCCTCAACCCTTTAGATCTTTATTTAAATGTATTATTATCAACTTCTTCAATAATTAAGGATTTATCTAAAATTAAAAATTATTAAACCACTTTATTTATGTCAACCTTTTAGATATCTATTTAAATTTATTATTATCAACTTCTTCAATAATTCAAGATTGATCTAGAATTAAAAGTTATACCTTTTATAATTATAATTATAGGGTGTTATTTATTCTCCTTCACTCCTTCAAAATGACTTGACAAGGAGTTCTAAGAGTGAATGGTCCTCTTCTAGCATATATAGATGAGAAGATGTTGGTAAACCCATCTCTTGTCCATTAGCATTGTTTGTTCCAAAATTTTCATATGAAAAGGAAAATAAAAATCCTTTCTCTAAATGAGAGAGAGCATAAAATCCTTTCTACATAAATTTAGGATAAATAAAAAAAATAAGCAATCAATATCTATTTTATATTAAAGATTTGTGACAATCTATAAATGTAAATGAATTAAATGTTTGGAAATTGAATAAAATGATAAATTTGTTTAGTTCAAAAATTATGATAGATGATCAAATTTGATATTTCAATATGGTAAAAATGTTAATGAAGATTAGATGAATATTTTCAAACAAATGAATGTTGTATGCTTCTCTCTATCATTTATGTGACTACAAATTCAATCCCATAAGTGTAGATTTGGTCCATGTCATGGATTTCATTTGGAAACATGGATTCAATCATTACAATTTTTTATAACATCACTTTCAACTAGCTTTGATGTTCTCAGTATGTCCTTACATAAAATTAGTTCTCACATTTGATTTTGATGTTAAGAAATAATTTCTTCCCTTGTTTCAAACCATATTATGATACCAATTTAAGGACTAGATAAGTGATTGAAAACATTACTCTCGCACATATAAGATATACTAAACAATACTACACAAAGTAGTAAATAATGACTAGATCTACATATATCTTGATGATCTCAAATTAATTAGGACTACTACTTCAATACAACACAAAAGATTAAAGAAACAAATTACACTTTAAATTAAGACATAACAATCACAAAGAAATTTAAAATTGATCTTCTATTTAAATTTGAATAATAAATAAATAAATAAAATAAACTTCTACATCCAAAAAAAAATACACTACTTATAAATTTATTATTAAAAAAAGTCAAAATGAAATGATTCCAAAACAAGTGTGAAAAAAGAAAGTATACATTTGTCACCATTACACAATGCAAAAATGGAAACTGAATTACAGTCCTTAGTTGACAACACGGGGATGGCACAATGGTGATAGGGCCCTATGGAGACCACAAATACAAGTGATGGGCAACTTTACATTCTTAAACCTCTATAAGAAAAGCCATCCCCAATCATACAACCATGTGAACATAAGTTACCTGGTCATGCGACCTTTACATTACCAAGCAATTGCATTCTTCCAACGGAACATTACTGGGGTTGGCCCCACAACAGTTTCTGCATCTCCGCCTCTTTTGTAATGTAGTCTTCTTGGTTGCCCATTTATTGTATATAAATATCCCTTTCCCCTCTCAATCCCTTCGTTCCATTCCCAGTGCCTACTTTTCCCAAAGCTGCACATCTTCTTGTAGGCATTTGCGATCTTTGATAGAAAGGTGTGGAGATGGCTGGAGCAGTACACAGCAACACTTACGCCCTAAATTTGGCCCTAATAATGATGATTGTAATGATATCGGCAGTATTTGGTGCGGAGGAGACAGAGGCGCCCAGTCCATCTCCGATTACAGGCTCTGCTTATATGGCAGTGGTGCCTTCTCTAGCATCTGCTCTTGTTGGATCTCTCTTGGCATTTTGTGCCTGCTTTTTTCACTGAGGGTTTTGTCCAATCCGATCTCTGTTATTATCTATGGCGCGTGAGACATTGTGGATCTTCTTTGATGGCCGAGCTCGGCCACTTTGTTTAGTGGTTTGCACATAATTTTTTTCCCGCGGATTATTGTTTAGCCATTCAGAAAATAAATGTATCTTCTTAAGATTCTTGCGCAGATATACAGTTGTATGAATCTTGAGCCTCTTTCTTAATATGATGAATCTATTTTGGAAACCCTTGGCTTGGGCTATAAGGCTCTGTATCATCTTGTATATCTATTTTTTGTGTTAAGAGATGTAAGGTTTTTACAGTTTCTGAATATCGTAAAACTAAATTTTCAGAAAAAAGAAATTAGATGATAGGCCTTTTAATCTCACGCTTTCGATCACAGTGTCAATCTTTTGTACACTTTGTTACACAGGGTTTTCAGAAGTTTGTTTTTCTAACTTTTTTTGGGGGCTATTTCTTGCCTTTTACAAACGCTCATATTATTCTGATAACGATCTAGTGGCTTTTTGTATACTTCTTACTGATGATTTTGTGAATCACATAGATAGCTCTGCCACACATACTTTAAGATAGGATAGTACTAACATAAGTTATTGAGAGGCGTAGATGCTTGGGAATCATTTAAAAGCAATTAGTCTTGAAGCAGATATAACCTCTGTTCTCTGCAAGCAACTCTCAGTAACGCGGTCAGATTTAGGCTTGTCAAGAAACTCCATTAAGTCTTCATTTGATTTCATCAGAAGAATTTATTGGGCATAGAGACATTCTACAGAGTCAGTTCATATATAATGCTTTCACTATCAGCTAAAAAGATTTGTTGCAGCTCTTCCCTTGAAAATCGTCTAATCGGCAAAACAGAAGGCATTGCAGATGGAAGACGATTACTTCTACAAAGTTGCTGCAGCAATTTTTTTTTTTGTAGCGTATGTGGGGCCGACCGGGAAAAGCGTTTTGGGGATAATTTTGAAGAAGATTTGTGTTCTGCAGCATATTTTTTATTTTGTAGTGTATGCGGGCCCGACCGGGAAAACAGTATAATAAGTTCACTCATATGAGGTTGTAATGCCTGCAACAATTTGCGGAGAATTCTGCAGAGGTAGTGGTGGTAGGGGATATGCTCTACTTCCAAAGGGGTAGTGTCATAAAATGACTATCGGTGATTGCGGACTTCGTTATAATGTTTGGGTTCTTATATATCTCTGCACGAACAATGGTTTATTTTGAACGGCCATTTTCGTTGCTTATGGTCATAGGCTGGGCTTAAAGAGCACACGCCTAAGCGTTGACTGCCTAGGTAGCTCATGTGAGCCCATTCAAGCTGTTCCTTTCACCAAAGCCTGTTTCGGTTCTGCTGAGCAGTCCCATTAACCTTACAGTCAGTAGTCAGCCGCCCAGTTCCCGCGCATAAGCCAAACAAAACTCAATCTTACCCACCGTTCCCGCCCTGGAGTACTTTACGAGGTAGTCGCATTGTTTCGCCATGTGCAACAAACAGGTTTCCAACCGGATCAGATTACGTTTGCTAGCGTACTTCCAGCCTGTGCAAAATGGGAGCTTTGGAACAAGGTATAGGTATCCATAGAAGCATAAAGGGCAGAGAGAATTTTATGTTATTATTTTGTTGGAGATAGAGGGGGTTCCCAGTCAGCAAGACTTGATTTCTGAATAACCTAAGTGTTGTAGTTAGAAATGCTCTGATGGACCTGTAACCAAAATGTGGAAGCATAGACAAGGCACATGAGCTGTTTGACCGAATGCCTCAAAGAAATGTGGTCTCATGGAATGCAATGATTGCAGGATATACGCAAGATTGATTTGTTGAAAAGGTTTCAGGAACTTTCAAGCAAATGCAATTGGCAGGCATAAAACCGAACTCCACGACCTTTGCCAAAATGGGAGCTTTGAATGGAGCAATTTTGTCAGATGTTGCAGCGGCAACTACTCCGATAGGCATGTAGCAAAATGTGGAAGCATAGACAAGGGGCGGGAAATGTTTGACAAGATGCCTCCAAAAAAAATATGGTTCCATGGAATGTCATGATTGCAGGATATGCCAAAAAAAATGGATTTGTTGGCAAGGCTTTAAAATCTTTCAAGCAAAATAAATTCGCAGCATACTCTCCGACTATGCCAATATGAAAGCTTACGAACAGGGTATGGACATCCATTAAAGATTTTTGTCAGAATTTTTTTGTTGGAAATGCTTTGGTAGACATGTATGGAAAATGTAGAAGCATAGACAAAGGCATGTAAACTGTTTGGCAAAATGCCTCAAAGAAATGTGGTCTCATGGAATGCAATGTTTGTGGGATATGCACAAAATGGATTTTGGAAAGATGCTTTCAAAATATTTGAATTAATGAAGCACTCTAAGAACACATCTTGACATAAGCTTTGCTTGTGTTATATGTGCATGTAATTATGTAGGTTTAGTGCATGTAGGTCATACATACTTCAATCACATGGGTGATCCTTATTGCATCACAACTACAATTGACCATTATGTGTGCATGGTTGACCTACTTGCTTGTGCTGACTATTTTGAGGACTGTGGTGGTTGTGTGGACACGTTTTCTTTTGCTTGCATATCACATATGGATATAGGTTCAAGGGTATTTACAATGATGCTACTTTTCTATTTGGATCCTAAAAAAGATGTGACTTATGTTCCTTTGTCAAACATCTATGTAGAAGTGGGTAGGTGGTGTGAGCAAATGGTAATGAGATTGTTGGAAAATAAGAAATTAAAAAGGTTCCTAGATGTAGTTGGATTGTAGGCCATAAAATGTTACCTATTTCTTGTGTAAGAGACTTATTAGATCCATAGGCATAGTAAATCTATGCAAAGTTGGAGAAATTGGCTTGGGAGATGAAGGCAGCGGGGTATTTTCCAGATGCAAGACATTTATTTAGTGGCATGGAAAAGGAAGAAAAACATATTATTTTTTGCCACCATAGTGAAAAGTTGGCAATTGCTTTTGGTTTTCTAGGCACACCCCCTAGAATAACTATTAGAGTTGTTAAGAACCCATGAGTATGTGTTGATTACCATATTGCAATTAAATTTATCTCCAAGATTGTTGCAATTCCTTCTTCTAATGATCAATTTAGCTGATTTCATGAAGGGGGAATGAACTCACTTGCACACACATTTTGTCATGGATTACTCGAAGGCTTGTTTCATTCATGAGGATTAATTTCTTGTATGAAGTTATTTTGAAAAGCTTTAATTATGATAAACCTTAATATATGGGTTTCTAAGTTGGTTTTCTTATCCTAGTATGTTTAGGAACATTCTCTAATAAAGTTTCCACTTCTTTATGTCTTGTAACACCATCTCTAAGCTTAGATAAAGTTAGGGAACCCCTTTGTTGATGTTGGTCCTTTTGAGCCTTTACCTTGCATATCATTCTTAGTGAAAGGACTCTAGTGTGCTTCTAATTCTTTTTTAGTTTGATTTCATTTCCTATAGAATCCTTCATTCATATTTGATCAAAAATTTACATTTTTGTCTCTATAATTGCTATGTGATATCTTTGTCTTGCCCCTTTCTAGGTGATGTTGGGTCTTATATTAGTAATTGTAAATTTATCTAAGTCTAGTGCTTCCTTTCTAAATAGAGCCATGTTTTGGCCACCATCTATAACCAATCGAAGAATTCCCTCAATGGAACCCCCTTATTCAAAATTGTTCTTGTTGTAGTGTTTTGCCTTTCATTATTACTTGTCATGTGCCTAAATATCTCAAACTATAGAAATCATTGTGTTAAGGGTGATTGTGTCTATTTCTAGCCTTTGTTAGGTTTATAGGTTTCCTCTTGCCAACATTCTTTCCCTCCATTCCTTAAAACCCAACATTTGCATTTTTGTATTTAAGATCTTTGACTATTTTAGTATTTTAGACTTCTCATTATCTAGGTACTTTATCATGGCTTTCCCTGTAATGAAATAACTTGCACAATAGAAGAATATGATATTAAATATGCTACAAATACTTGATAATATTTGATAATAACAAGCCACTTCAAATATCTCCAATGAGAACACAATTCACAATATGATGATGAAATAAGACTCACTACCTCTTATATATACCTATTTATGCCTAGGATATCACCCAGGCCCACTTAGATAACTCTATATAAGCCTTATGCTGACCTAAATAACTAAATATCAATATAATAATGATAGTATGACTTAATTAAAAGTTAAGATAACCACAAGCCGACTATTCATAACCTGATGTACACCAATATTAAGGGCGTAGCATGCCCTCCTTCTTCAAAGAAGCATTGTCCTCAATGCTAATCAAGTGTGGATTCTTATGAATGAACTCCCCGTCCTCCCATGTGGCATCTTCAACTAGTAAATTCTTCCATTTTATGAGATACTCAGTGAGAGTTTTATTCCTTAGCTTCTTTGTGCGTGTTTGACAAATACACTTTGGTTCCAAAATGATTCTTCCTTCTTCATCGAGCTCTAGTAGTATGGTTTGAGTTGGAATATTATGCTCAATTACCTTCTTCAAACAAGAAACATGAAAAATTGGATGTATCTTTGTTGTTGGTGGCATCTCTAACTTGTAGGCAACACTACTGATATTTTGCATGATTTGGTATATGGACCATAATATCTTGGAGACAACTATTGTTCTTTTTCTTTTGCTTTAGTGAGATTTGCTTATAAGGCTGCAATCTCAAGAAGACCCAATCCTCGACTTCAAAAAGCTTTCACTACGATGTTGGTCTACCTGCTGCTACATTCAATTTTGTGCCATGGCCAAATTCTCCTTGAGTGCTGAAAGTACCTATTGTTGATGAAGCAAGTGGCCCTTTACTGCTTGAATGCTTGGTGACACCTTCAATGATGATGTGATGGAAGGAGGATGATATCCATATAGTGCCAAAAATGGAGACATTTTTGATGAGCTATGAAAAGAAGTGTTAACTTGTGGAAATCTTGGATGAGGAAAGAGGCTAGTGTTTGGAACAGATTGACAAAAAATCCTAGATTATGTATTCAAGTTAGTGCATTCAACTTTCACAATTGTTCAATCATTTTGCTACTCATTACTAACTGATTAATTTATGGCATCTCCTTAGACATCAACGGTGGGATAATGGTCTTAATAACATGTGCCTTGAGAAGAGAATATTTTTTGAAACCTAGTATTATATGGTAAAAGACTAGAGTAATGTAGAAGAATTATTATCATCCCATGTAATAAAACAAATGCTACTATGACCACATGGCAAGGACTCCTAGAAATAAAATCTAAGGTTTGAGCTTGTGCTTACCTATTGCTTTCCTTATGATAACTTTATCCTTCATACTTGAGAAGGAATGCATAATTGTCTTGTTAATATTACCTGGATCAAGGATTACACCCATGTCACAAGTTTTGATGCATCATTTTGACCTATAATAAATATATCTATGGAGCGTATAGGATTGGGGGAAGTACTTCTAGATAAGTATGGAATTCCTCAAAGTAATAGTTGCACCTATGAATTCATATGTCTTCTAAGGTCAATTTGGGACTTAAACCTCTGACTAATTATTAATCTATCCAAAAAATGTAACACTGCATACTAGAACAAAGGATTACTTGGTTGAACTTATGTTTATATTCCAGAGTAGTATAGGTCTAGAATCAAAGGTTGTCTTTGTTGTGAGAATTTATTTCGTGCATGCAAGAAATCCATCTCAATCGCATTTGGAATTGAAGAAACAATTGGCAAGTGCTAATCACTAACCATTAGAGGAAGGCACAATACCAAAATTTAGAAATATTGTTTTCTTTGGAAGAGCAACAATTGTAATGCTTAAATGCAAATGTTGTTCATTGTAGGATTGTTTTGTCAAATGATCCTTTTTGTTTGGGTTTAAAAGTGGAATTAGAAAACATCAAATCTGTAAGCCTCTTTTTGTTGAAATTAATATGTCAGTGTTTTTGGGTTCTTTCATCTTCTTTACAAGTCCCATAATTAAGCCTCATAATTGATTGAAGTCTTGTCCTAAACATTGCTGCAAAAGCTACTTTGGATATAGATAAAAAAAGGTAATATTCTTGCTCACTAAGCAAGTCATATGTTACGTTATAGATTTTACTTTTTCCTAATTGAGGCAGCCACAGATGGATGTAACTATAAGAAGATGTTGATTTTGAAAGTCTTGATTTAAATCAGTTGTAGTATGATTCAGTTGTATACTTTTTTCATGGCATGAATTGAAAGCCTAGAGGCTCCCATTAATAAGAAGTTGTCAATATTTGATTGGCCAATTCCAATTTGTACTGTTCGTGCCTTGAATAATTACATTGCAATTTTTATTGTTGCTTCATTCTCTCCACAATCAAAGTTAACTGTGAAGATATTTCCAACTTATGAAGTATTTATCATATTTTTATTTTAGTGTTCTCAAGTTAGATTCTTGTTCAAATTATAATTCAATGTCAACAACCTCTAAACTTATTATATTTTGCACATCAATAAAAAAAAAATCTTGTTGAAAATCTAAGGCAACTGCCATGAGATAGAGATGTACATCTGGTAAAGAGGGATTCCACTAGTTTCTTTTATCCTAGAGGTTGGTCACAAAATTGAAACCCAAGCATTAAATAATTAAACATATATAAGATAAACTGTTAAAGTTTCTCCTTGTTTCAAGAAAGGGGGCAACAAAGACTGAGACGAGGTACTAGCTAGGCCATGATAGAAAAGAATCACCTTTACCTATTGCTTGTTCAACATCTACAAAATACACTCTAATCATTAGCTCAATTTTTTTATTACCACCTATATTAAAGACAATTTTAAGATATGAGATGCTAGCAGAAGATGCCTTATACATTATTTAAGATAACCTTATTTGTAACATAGATCATTACCAAAAAAAATTGTATAGATTATTTAATAGGCGTTGATTTCACTTGTGAAATAAGTAAGATTAAAAGCATAGTTGATAACTTCAACTTACTACAAGGCTTAGATTAGTGTTTGAATTTTAACCTTGTGGAAACTAGAAACTTATAGTTCAAATACCACCTTTTTTAAATGTGTGGGATAAAAAGAAATGATTTTAATAGTAGGACATATTTCATTAAGTGCAAGAAACAAATATAACTGATGTTTCTTCATTTTATTTGCAACATGATGAGGCTTAGATTAATGTTTTAGCTTTAGCCTTGCAATGATCTTTAATGTGGAGATATAATTTATAAGCCTTCATTATGCTCATAGCATAATGTATTCATGAATTGTTAGAGGTAACATTCAACATCCATGGTATAGCTTGTGATTGCAACTTGCAAGTAGCATTAAACAATTCTTTACATGAAATCTATGAAACTTAGGGTTTGAACCCTGTTTGTTTCTTGGGATATGAGACAAAGAAAGCAAATAGCAGGAATTGTGCCTCTAAGTGCAAGCTACTGATAAACCTATGTTGTGTATGGTAGCATACTCATGTACAAAAATTTTGCAAGCATGATATAAGTAATGGTCATCAGTTGTAAAGATTAATCAAAGATTTCAGAACAAAGACAAATATAAGAGTCAAATGCAAAAATTAACAACACAACGAATATAGGATGAATCGAAGATTTCAAAACATATTCATACATAAAATAAATTTTAAAATTGAAACCAGCGAATGGAGTACCTCTTTCTATTATTGTTTTGTTGCTGCTATGTTTTAGGCTACACGCTGTTGATGGAGTGAAAAAAAAGAGATAAAAACAAGTAAACGTACATCATTTTCCCTCCAATTTTATTTTAGCGAGAATATTATTGATTGAAAAATGGTAGATAAAATTCTTAAACTATAAGGGCAATCTCCAACCCTGCCCCATTTTCATGCCCTCAAATCTGCAACCCTAAAAGGTAGGAACTGCTATTCTTTAGGAATATATTCCATTTAATCCCACAACAATTTTTTTGATTCCATAAGACCTCCTGCTCCTTAAAAGTAGATCCTGAAACCCTCCATGGGAACCCACCCTTACACATATTTTTTTCTTTTGTATGCCGAGTATTGAACTTTATTAACATAGAGGATGAGAAATAAGACTCATCTCTAAAAAAATGAGAACCTTTATTCAACAACTACATGCATTCTTTTACAATAGTATCTGAGAAAAATAATGCGTTGGCCTTAAAGGAATACTAGTAGCTATCTTACGTACCTTGTTTAGTGCTATGTAAATCTCCACGTGCATTAAACTGCTCTTCCCTTGGATCTTCAAAATGTTGAAAGTGTCAATATACATGAAATTGAATCTTGGATATTATATTTATGCATGCAATCACCATGAATGTTTTGGAACATACCCTATTCCTTATCCTTCATCCTCAACATGGTCTTCAAGGAGAAAAACCCTAACAAAACATTTCCTTAAAATCTCTTTGACGTTTTAGAACAACTTCCCTCCTTAACTATTGCTCGTGGAATTTGAGCAAAATAAGGAATTAATAAGCTAAAACCCCTTTAAACAAAAGACATTACTTCGAGGTTTGGCATATGAGCAAGATACATTATTTTAAGCTTTTTCCTTTAGAACATTTTCAACCATTTTAAAAGTCTTAAGACAAGACTAAAACTTGCTAAACTTTGAGAGCATTATGTTTAAAAACTATTTAAGCCACATAGCATAAATATACTAACAATAATCACAAGGCTCATTTAAAAAATTTGGGCTTTGCAAATGGAATTTTTAGTTTCACCAATACTAAAAATCATACAAAACTAGTAAATGGGTTAGCCCACAATACTGTGCCCTACTTTTTTTTGTCAAAGTAGGACATTGAAATCAATATTTTTCACTAAAATTTCACTTTCTAACACCTATAGCAACTAAACCATTAAGAATTTAAAAATGATGCGAACTAGTGATTTTTGAGATTTTGTCTTTAGATTATAAATATATATTTTTTAAAAAATTAAGAAATAATTTGTGATTTTTTATGTAACTTTTAATAATTTATTTTTATAGTTAACATTTTAAAAAAAAAGTGACATTTCTTTAGTAAAGCATAACTTTATTTGTAAAAAAAATAAAATTTTAAATTATTAGACATAGATTTGTAACACTAATACTTAGGGCACAAATATTTTTTCATATTTTTTTTGTTCCATAATATTTTTGTAACTTTTTAAAGTGAGATTAACCATAATTTAGACATAGGTTACTTCCATAACACATAATTATTTTTGTATGCATATGAATTAACTCCTTTTTTTGAAATAAGGAAATCAATACCTAGGGCATAGCTATTTTTTAGAATTTTCCTCTATTTTCCCATTTTTCCAAGTGTGTTAAACATAGACCTTGATGTTCAATGAAAGGTTGCATTCACAAGAAATAAAAAGTATTTGTAATAATAAAATTAATTGTATTCGAAATTATACTATTGGTAAAGCTCATAATAAGGGCCACATACTTATAAAACGTAAATTTATAAATGATTTCATTTGATTCCCCAAAAGGTTAAACAAAAGTATTTTTTTGTCAACATTTTAATAGGTGTAGAGGAGACTCCATTTCAGGTATGATTTAAGACTAGAGGGGTTCTATCCGAGGGGATTTGATCTAACCCTCTTCAATTAAAACCCTTTATATGGAACCTCTCAAGGCTTAAATCATTAAATTTTCTAAAAAATATGTGATTTTAGAAAAAAATCAAGATATCCCAAAAGTGGGACACACTATTGTGGTAGCACCCAAATATATTTCATAATGTATTTTCTAATTATAATTCATTTGGATTAGATATTTTGCAAGTAGTTTATACAAATATTACTTCTTCTATAAGTTGTCATAAATCATTGAAGTTTTTGGATCTTATTCATTATAATGTATTTAGTCTAGTAGATGTTCCTTTTCAAAATTATATTATTATGTATTATTTATTGATGAATATTCTAGTAGGACATCAAAACATTTTCTCTGAAGTAAACCAAAGGTTTTTGGTTAGTTTAGGGACTTTATGAATCTCTTGTAAAAGTAGACTTGTAGAAATATTAGCAGTTTGAGGAATGACAACAATGGTGAGAATTGTTCCACAAAGTTCAATAGATTCTATTAGGAGAATCATATTGAAATTCATTTGACAAATATACAGATGCCTCATCAGAATGGAGTTGTAGAATACATGAACATGACATTGATGGAGAGGGATAGGATTCTGCTCAATGGGTTTAGCCCAAAGTAGATTTTTTGGGAAAAATTGGTTGCTATTGTACATTACTTAATGAATAAATCTTTAAAATTAATGCTTGTGGATAAAATGCATAAGGAATTTTAGATGGGAATTTAAGGCCCTCACTTTAGTATCTTCATGTATTTGGTTAAAAATCATATGCTTAATTGTCTAAAGAGAAGTAGTCAAAGTTGGATAATAAGGTTGTATGTAAATTAAGTATAGTGTTATTACTTGCAATAACTCCATGCATAATTTCCTCAATTCTACCTTGATATATAGGCAAAACTACTTCTTAAGGGAAAATGATCTAAATAGTAGCTTGTACATAGCCTAATCTCATACATTCATTCAACCTCTATTTTATTTAGTAACATCATTCATGTGCTCATATCCACTCAATGCACTCCACATAGCATTAATACAACTTTGTGTAACACTGTCATTATGTAGCCACACATGGTTCTTATGTGTCATTGCATAGTAATTATTTCACACATAAAATTACCCTACACATAGTTGTACATGCCTATTTTTAGTTATCCACCATTTTAGGACTATGAGTATCCAAAATGTGGCAAACTCTACGCCACATGTTGCTACACTACAATTGGCACCATACAAGATTGAAACATGGTTTTATTTCATCCACATGACAAAGTGCACCATACAAATATGTCATATTTTAGCATATTATTAAGACCTAGTTGATGAACCATTTATATAAATACTAATTTTATACATGGTATAGGTAGAGAAGAAATAACCAACAAATGATGCAATCCTAGATATAAGATCCGATAAAAGGATTGTCCAACCATCTAGTGGAATGAAACAAAACACATTTGAAACTTAATTACAATAAAAAAAATTATTTTTATTCATTCACAATCATTAATCAATTATAATCTTCTACAATGAAATTCCAACATGCTAGGACTCAACCATTTGATTATAAATGAGCATAGTATGTGTGAATTCTATAATTCAAATAATATTATAATGAAGTGTAAAGTGTCAAGAGATTCTAAAAAATAAATCCAAACTAAACTACCTTCAAAATGATTGTGACTAGTGTTTATATGATAACTTATAACATTAGGAGTGATCTCAGATAGATGCAAGGTGGGGAAAAGCTTGATATTTTATGAAATGTGTGGTTGGCCAAACACAATAAATTAAATACAATAATGATGAATTGATTAATCTCGATGCCGTTCTTACCTTAAGGTGAAACTGAGTGTTGACCTATTATGCCTAATAGTAGGTTAGAGATTGAATTAGGCCTTTGTGGTTGTCCACATGATAGTCACCAAAGATCAATTTAGAGTGTATGCTCCAAAAAGGAGGGAAAAGTATACAAGTGCAATAGAATGTGTGGTGAATAATTGATGACTGAGATGCAACTATAAACTTGCAAACAAACAAATATTTTTTGTTTGGTTGATGCTAGATTGCTCTTACCCCTCGGGATTCTCTTGCACCAACAAATATTGTTTAAATCTTATCCTATGCAGTACATTTACCTTTCAAAATATTAAATACATCTATTAAATGTACATTATATCTTAATGTTTCATTTGCATATTCTATAACCTTGTAGATTACTATCTAATCTGGAGTTTTTTCCACTAATACACCCAAAAATTAGACAAAGAGGGATTCATTTTCTCCTTACCTTTCTTTTCAACTAGTTCTTGGTGTGAAGCCTTGAGTTTATCCTATCCTAAAGGTACAAAATAGCTAAAATACAATATAAAGAAAACACAAGGAACACTTCAAAGATTAGCCTAAGGAATGATAACACAAAGAAAGATAGCAAATAATGATTGTAAACAATTATACCTTTGTGTTGTTGAATCCCTTGGTTGGCCCTTGATGTTTGAAAGCTTGTGTGCTCCTTGGATGGATATGGAGATAGCTAGATGCAAGATGAATAATATGATAAAATGCTAATGCTAGAGACTAAGTGGCTTGACTAAATGGCTAAGATGATGCTTGCAAAATGAGTAATCAAATTGGTAGCATCAGGGTGAAAATGGCTAAGTGTTCTTTTAAATGGTAAAATGGCAAGAGTTTGGTATCAAAATGCATAAGGTCCCTAAATGAGAGAAAATAGGGGGTATTTATAGACGTAATTGAATTCTTGAGCCACTATGGCTAAGATGAAGGGCTATGGTGAGTTGAGGACTCACAAGCCCTCACATCTTGACATGTGGAACATGAAGTGGCCAAGGATGTGATGAGGTGTAGGTGAGGTGGAAGGACATGTGATGGAGGTACTTGCAAGTACCTTGATGTGACCACTTAATGATCACATGGGGAAGATAAGATTCCTTGGAGGAATAAAAGTGAATTTAAAATTCACAATGATTGGAATAATCTAGTGGATAAGACAAGGTTTTCAAAAGGTGGGAACTTGCCAAATGTGGGTGATGTGAGAAGTCAAAGGTTTTAGAAGACCTTGGCACATGTGAGTGATGTGATAAGTTAAATTTTCTATAATTTACATTGGGATAAGGAGTTTTGAAAGAATAAATGTGAATTAAAAATTCACATGGGGAAGAGAGGAATCTTGGATGAATAAATGTGAATTAAAAATTCACATGGGAAAAAGGGGAGAGTTGACCAATGTACTGATTAGGCTTAACTGATCAGTAATTAGAAGATAATTAGTAGTTAATAAGGATTAGAAGCCAACTTGCAAAAGTTGGAGGATGTGACACATCCTAATCAAGGATTAGGCATGTGCACATCCCTAATGAAGAGATTAGGAGGTGGGTTAGGATTAAGAAAAAGATGTGACATGTGAGGAATTAAATAAATGTCATATTTATTTAATTCATTTGATGAAAAGGAGGAGTAAAGAGATAAGGTATTTAATTCTTAACTAAATACCTTAGGGATTTGACAGAATTAAGGGTAGTAATTAAATAATAGCAATATTACTTAATTAATGCAAATAAGAGGATATTTAGACGAAAAGGGATAAATTTGGACAAATGTAAGTGTCCAAATTTAGGTGTCTACATTTTTCCCCTCTTTGAGATGGTGCTACGAAGTAGCATCATTTCAAAGAATATTAAAACATAGAACATGAAAGAAGATGGTTAGATTGGAAAAGATCCCCAGTCATTGAAAGGATTGACTAGGAAGGAAAAACGATGGGGATGGAGATGAAGATTAGGGATGAAGGATGACCCCTCAAGAGGACATGTGGGTTCAAGAGAAAATGGGTTTGCTCTCGAAATGGATGAGATGATGCGAGAGGAGATGAGGAAGATGATGCAAAGGGATGGATGAGAGAGGATGATAAGCGATAGAAGGTGATGAAGATGATGCAAAGGGATGGATGAGAGAGGATGATAAGTGATAGGAGATGATGAGAAACACAAATGGATTTAAGGACAAAAGTGATGTTGCCCCAGTCAAGCTACACGCCAAAATGGGTTGATGATAGATGGGGTGTTGTCAATGAGGGGATGATATATCCCGAAACAACACGAGGATAGGGAAAGATACATCCCGATGATGATGAAGAAAGTGTTGTTGATGAGGGAAGGATACATCCCAAAACAACACGAGGACAGAGAAGGATATATCCCAATAAAAAGGGTTGTTGATAAGGGAATGATACATCCCGAAACAACACCAAAGGATAGGGAAGGATACATCCTGAGGATGAGGACGATGATGAGGATGATTGGATCGAGACTTGTAAAAAGACTGGGGACAAGACTGCGGATGTGATTAGATGATTTATGCTAGATTGAATTGATGAGGATCAGATTGAGATTTGAGATGGAATAAAAATGATGGAGGACAAGATGCTTAGAATAACCAATCGAGAATATTCTAAGAATTTTGGAGAGATGATGATAAGCTATGGGATGGATAGGGGAGGGAGACCGATGAAGGAGGAATGGATGGGGAGGGATTTTTGATAGATGAGAGGATGGAATGGGAGATGAAATGCAATCCTAATGCAATTTTCCATTTTCAGAGCACTGATTTTTGCTATAGCATAAGACATAAGACGCCAAGGTATGAAGAACCAAGGCCTATTCGTGTCTAATGCATAAAACAAACACAACAAACAAGAAGGCTATCCCAACACCCCAAAGTCATGAAGACCTTGGTCAGGCTAGGCATTGGGATAACCACAAACACAAAAGGATGCTCCAGTGTAACACAAGATTGCAAGAGCCTTGGTGGGTACTACGTGGGACAACTAGGAATACAACAACAAAGAAAAGATCAAGATATGCCCCTATGTTTACTAGTCAAAGCACACCATGATATGATGGATCAAGGCAACCATGACAAGTGATGATAGGGGGCTCAAATGATAAAAAAAAAACCAAAAGCATCAAAAGATCGCAATCAATTTCAAACGTCCTTTTCCATAAGATCAAGAGGATGGATGGGGTTGATGAGGTTTGTTAGGAAGGATGGATCCTGTTGAGACTAATGATGGATACTAAACTAAGATGACCTAGATGATGCAGGATATTTGTCATTAACCAGATTTGCCGACATTAGAGGATCATGTTTGTGAAGAACCAGCTAGATAAGGGCACTCTTGACAACATGACACAAGAGACCAGCAAACGACCGACACAAGACTGACACACCCTAACGACCTAGGGGCTCGGGGTCCGATCAAAGATTAGCCTTGCCTATGTGAAAGAGTAGAGCTCTCGTAGTTCGATAAAAGACTGACAACTAACCATGGATAAAAGCAGGAAGAGGATGATGGATGGAAAGGACCAAAGGAAAAAAAGTAGCAAGACCAATGATGGAGCCCCGGGGGCGGATCAAATGATCGACCTTTCCTACATGAAAGCATAGGGGAAACGTAGTTTGAATAAAGACCAATGATAGATAATGGATAAAGGATGATGAGATGACCAAGATAAGTGGATAAAAAGATAGTCCTATTGCATAAGATAGGATGATGGCAATGATGGGACCGAAATGATAAGACAAGACTGATCTGTTGGATTGGATAAGATGATGACGATCTCACAAATCTCAAGGATGGGATAGTTATCCAAATTAGCAAAGATGAAGTGGGAGGATGACATGACAAATAGATGAATGATGAGAAAGGATAGGAGATTGAAAAGATGTGTAAAAGAAGCATAAGTGATAAGATAGATGACATTGGATTGTGTAGGGAGTAGCCTATAGCTAGATTCCAATGACAAGGGATTATGGATAAGGAGATAAGGATGGAGAGATGAAAGGTACACTATGATGGATGGATGGAGGGATAAGGATGAGGGATGGAAGGGATGCTATGATAGATGAAGGGTGTCTCCAAGGACTATGCCCCCACTCTAAATATGTCATGTATAATGGGGCATGGGGGATGAAGATAGAAAGATAGGAAAATAAAGGAGTGAGATGGATATGGATAGGATGCATGGATAATGAAGGGAGATTAATGGTAGCAGGACAGGTGGACAAGGAAGATAGATGGATGTGGATAAGGATTAGGATAGTGTATGGATGAAGGGGAATGTATGCCAAGAGGTGTCCAAAGCATGTATGCATATTTTCCCCTATCTATATCAAGATCGCAGGGAGGATGGAGGAAAATAGGATATGACAGACATGATACGTAAGATAGGTGGGATGGAGGAGATGGGTGAAGGGGATGTAGGTGATGGATGAAGGGGATGGAGTTGCCCCCAAGTGTGGAAGTAAACTGGATGGGGAGGTTACACATGATGCCTGTTTGCCAGGTTTTCATCATGGTACTTATCCAAGGAACTTGTTTGCCAAGTTTTCACCATTGGATAGATTATTTCTCTTTACTATTTTATTTTTTTTATTTTGATTTTTTGGATTTTTGGATTTTTTGGATTTTTTGGATTTTTTGGATTTTTTGATAGAATGTGGATGGAAATGGGTAAGGATAGGGATGTGGATAAGTAGATTTGGAAGACATGTGATAAGGAGATGGATGAAGGACTCAAGCATCAAATTCCATACGAAGTATTAAGAGCCCATGTTTGAAGCGACTATTGGATGTTGGTACAACCTTATTAGGATAAATAGATTATGCAAGAGGATGAATTAGAGGGATTTGATAGGGAAGATATGTGGGATAATAGATGGGATGCTGGAAAGGGTATTGATAGAATGATGGGGTAGGTGTGTGATGGAGTGGTGTGTTCAGGACCAACATTGGCACATGTGGTGGTGTATGTGAAAGGATAGGGGGATTAATGGATTGAGAATGTGGGGATAATGGAGGAGATGGGATAGTGAATTTTGGGACATAAGGACCCAAAACAGATTTAGGAGATGGGGGTTGTGTATGATTGGCTTTCGGATTAGCAACTTTGGATGTTGTTATGGATTCTTGATTTGAAGACATGACATCTTTTTTCTTTGGGATCCACATGGTTCTGATTTTTGCTTTGGTGGGCCTTTGTGGCCTATGGATTTGATTTTTCTTTTTATCAACATTTTTTTCGAGGGGACATGAGGAGCTTTAGATTCATGTGGATATTTAGATTTATGCATTTTCACATTAACATCCAAAGTGCTTTTAGTAGCAATGGGATGGGTATGATGAGATGGATGATGTGGACACATGAATGGAGTGATAGAGATAGGATTTTAAGGATATATGTGGATGGAGGATGTGTAGGTACGTGCCTTTTTTTATCTTGATTAGGGAACATGAGAGTGGTTTGTGGATGATGGGTGGCATGGATGGGTGATGGATGGATAGAAGGATAAATAGGATGAGGTGGAGGAGGTGATTTTGGGATATAAGGGCCCAAAATGAATTCAGTACCTGGAGGGTGTGTGATGGCAGATGGAGGGACATAAGGACCCAAAATGGATGGAGCAGATGAAGGAGGAATGTGGATGGTTGTTTTGAGGCAATATGATAGAGGAGGGGGGATGGCAACAAATGATTTGGCGGAGTGATGGGAAGAGCCTCTTATGCTTTTGGAGGAGACTCGTCGAGGATGAGTAGAGGTTGTACCAACATCTTTAGATTGTGAGTCTGGGAAATAGGTCCAAGACCTTGCATACAAATTTGTTCTTTGGCCTAGATGGGCTCTAAAATTCCTTGCTCATGAAGGCCTACAAATTTTCCTTGATAGTTCATGTTCTTGAGCATTCGATCCATAATAGGATTTTTGTTATTCTGGAAGAATGATGTGAGTCCATTAATAGGCGGAGGATGATGGGTGGTATATATGCTTTTGTTTTCTTCTGTAAGGAGACCACCATGGAAGAATGTGAGGGTACCAAGGGGATATACAAGTGGTGTGGGGATATTAGGTTTAGGCAACGATGGAGGATCATGAGATGGAGATGATGGGATAGCAACATTTGGATGGGTGCTATCATGAGAGGAATTAGGGGATATGATAGGATCTGGATTTGTGGCAGTGGGAGATAAGGGCTCATATGATGGAGTGGTTGGATCTCGAGTAACAATGGGATCATGTGATGGGATGAATGGGGGACTATCATCTTGAGGTGGATTAGAGGGTGATAAGGGATCATGAGATGGAGGGAGTGGATCTATAGTGACAAGGGGAGCATGAGGTGGAATGGATGAGTTAGTAGGATCTTGAGATGGAGAAGGAGATATGTCAGCATGCTCTAGATCAAGCTCTTGGAAAGCTTCATCATGTGTGGGAGGTATGATGATGGAGTCTTGGAGGGACTCTTCAAGTGGGGAAGATGGAAGGATGGAGGAATCAAAGCATTCATCGGAATGTATTTCAGTGATACTAGGGGTAGGAGAAGTGGATTGGATTTGGGTGTCTTCGATGCAATGGGTGGATCTAGGAGTAGAAGATGGTGATGGGGTTTGGTTATCTTCGATGGGTTCGGCAGGTTTGATGATTTCAGTGGTTTGAGTGGTGCTAGGGGTTGTAACAAAAATGATAGGTGTGAGCTGGAGAAGGGTCTCATCAATAGTGACCGTGGATGATGGATTGGGATGACATGGTTCCACGACTTCAAGTGGTTGAGTTGGGGATGTCTTCTTTGTCATGAGTCCTTGGAGAACTTCTGGAGTGATAAATTTGCATGCTTAAGGCTTAGATGGCAAGGTAGGAGTGGATGAAGGATTAGGGATTGATGAAGGATTATATTGAGGAACGAGATTGGATGGAAGACTAGGAGTAGATGGGAGACTAGGAGTAGATGGAGCATTAGGGTTGGATGTAGGACTAGGAGTAGATGGGGGATTAAGATTAGATGAAGGGTTAAGGTAGGGATATTGGAGTGGTGAATTAGGATAGGGGGACATAGACTGTGGATTAGGACAAGAGGAAACGATCGGTGGATTGTAGTAAGGGTATTGGGAGGGAGGATTAGGATGGGAAGATTGAGATGGCAGATTAAGATAGGGAGACATGGATGTTGGATTAGGATAGGAAGATGTGGATGTTGGATTAGGGTAAGTTGATGAGGATGTAGGATTAAGATAAAAAGGTGTGGATGTGGGATTAGGATAGGTTGATTGGTATGGAGGATTAGCATAAGGGGACATGGATGGGGGATTGTAATAAGAGTACTGGGATGGCAGATTAGAATAAGAAGATGTGGGTGTCAGATAAGAGGATGATGTAGATGAAGGACATCACGAGTATGTGGATGGGGAAGATACTGGATATCCCTTGTCAAAGGTAGCATAAGGAGCGTGATTAGGTATGGATGAAGAAATAATGGGATAGCTCAAAAGAGTAATTAGATTTTGGAAAGCAGGTGGAGAAATCTTACTAGTGATGATAGCGTCAAGGGGATCTATGTCATATACTTCTTGATCAACAAGACTCTCATTATCATCGTCAACGTAATTAGGGTTGCCCTTGACTACTATTTTTGGAAGAATTGATGAAGGGTAAGGATTCATGATGTTGGATTAGATCAATACGAATTAGAAAGATGGGGACGAACAATGTAGTACCCCTCCATTTATGCTTATGTTTTATGTTTGCATGTTTTCACACTGTTAGATTTTGGTACCTTGGTTTAGATATTTTATCGCTGATTTTGAGCGACAATGGATTTATTTTGTGGCATGATGATACATTGTATGGTGTTAATTGATTTCTGACATGCTTTGATATAGCGTAGATGTTTACCTTCAGATGTTATTGCTATGTATATGCTTATGATGACATGCTTTGATATAGCGTAGATGTTTACCTTCAGATGTTATTGCTATGTATTGGTGTGGAGAACGGAATTGCATCACTCGCCTGTGAGTGCCCTGTGATGTCCGTGATTTTCTCTGCACGGTGTGCCTGTATTATGGATTATATGTATATGCATGTTATTTGTTTGGTTGCAGGATTGTAGGTACATGACACCGACTCCACCTGGTTACTCAGGTCTGAGCGTGTCAAGACTCAACGGATATGTTGATTGGGAGGTAGTAGCATGGTTCATCCTAGTCTAGTCTTTAACCCAGTCATAGTACATCGTCAGTTTAGTTTGAGTCTTGGTTGTCTTGTTTGTTTATGTTTGGATTAATTGCTTTGAAAGGAAAAATTTTGTTAATTTTAATGATAGTTATTATTCTTTAATTTACTGTTGTTTAAATTAATTTTTAAATGTTAAAGAAATAAGTTTTACATGTTATTTAATTAATTAATTTGTTTGTTTGGTTAAATAATTTGATCATTAAGATTAAATTCATTTAATTAAATTAATTAATTAATTAAATTAAAACTGTTTTAATTATGTGAATAGATTTAATTTTTTAATTAATTATTATTTGGGAAATGGCATTTTTAATTATTAAATAAATTTTGCATTTTGAAAATTTTAAATTTTAAATAAATTAAAGGCATGCAAATCTTAAAAGGAAAGATTGCCGAGAAGTTGTTGAAGATATTTTGTTCTTCTCGACAAGTGTGCCAGTTAAATTTATTGCTTTTGGTTGAGGAAATTCTCGGAGGATATCTGGGATTTGGGAAATATAGAAGGTCATCATTTTTCTTCACGGGAAATGAAAAATTGAGTCTGCTGTTAAAATTTCTTTGAAAGTTTTCTTGTGATATCCCTTTTGGTACTATTGTATATTTGTGGAAGTTCTCTGTTTTGGATATTGTGATTTGGTTCTCGGGAAAGGTTTTGGAAGCTACAGGCAATAGAGGCTTTCAACACCAGACAGAGTTTTGAAGCAAAGGAAACAGGTATTTCCCTTGTGTTTTAAATTGTTAGTTATTTTTTTTTCAAAAGAATGCCTGTGTAAAAAAAGAGTTTCATTTTATCAAAATCTCTGTATTTCTCGGGAAAAAAATTCTTTACTGTAAAATCTCTGTAAAGATCTACAGATTCTTTAAAAACTTTTGTAGCATACTCTTTGTAGAAAATATTTGAATTAGATTAGTGAAGGGAAATCATTAAATGGGAAAAAGAAATTGAAACCTCTGGGAAAAAATTAAGATTTGATTTGAAATACTGTGCGTGTTTCTTAGAAAAACTGTTGAAAATTTTGCAATTTCCCCAGTTTCCCCAATGAAACCCTGTCAAAATTTCTTTATTTCTTTATT
Source organism: Sequoia sempervirens (assembly GCA_007258455.2). Classification (NCBI taxonomy): domain Eukaryota; kingdom Viridiplantae; phylum Streptophyta; class Pinopsida; order Cupressales; family Cupressaceae; genus Sequoia; species Sequoia sempervirens. Next base: position 99,098,661 of record VDFB02047397.1, on the reverse strand, counting down.
ATGAAACTCTGTGAATTTATATATAATATATATATACATATATTATATATCTTATTCTATCATATATAAATTGGATTGTGAAGAATCCCTTTTGAAAATACTGTACAGACAAATTAGTATTTGAAATTTTATTTTAAAAGAAAGAAAGAAAAAATGAATTTACAAAATCGTCGTACGGGCGAAATTATTAAAAATCGTTTTAAAAGAAAAAAAAAAATTAAAAAAAAAAATTAATGTTTGGGGAGGGCCGAAACCCTTCCCCATTCCCATTGTGAGTGGCGCAGCCACAATGGCTACGCACAGCAACCAGTGGCTGCTGGGCGTAGCCCTGGTAAGGGTCGTGTCCTCCCCACAAGGAGTCCGCGGCTGGGCTGCGGACTTCATAAAGTTTTATTACATTTTTTTAGAAAATTATTAAATGCAATTTTTATTTTATGTGTTATGTATAAAATCCGAATTTTATTTTAATGTTTTTATTAATATATATTATATATATATATGAATATGGATATATATATATATAGGAATAAATATAAGTAATTATATTTTTATATATTTATATTTATTAAGTTAGGAAAATTGATTTTTGGTATTTTAAAATTATATTGCATGAGAAATTTAAGAATAGATGTTTTTAAAATAGTAAGATCAAAAGAGAAAATATAGAATATACTTTAATATGAATTTGAGAAAATCAAGAAATAAATTAAATGAAACAAATTCTTTTATTGTTTTAAGAAAAGACTTTTAATTAAGATGATTTATTTCTTGTTATTTTTGACTGAATTGAATGGATTTAGTAAATCCAAATGATAGTTTACTATTGAGCTTTAATTTGCTTTAAATAGTATTTTCTCTTTTATTGGTCAATTTGGGAATGTCTTAAATATACAAGTCTTCCAGACAAGTTGGTAATGTGGGGGTTGTGATTGTTCAAGTTGAATTCTTCTGTTGGCTAAGGTTGTGTATGTGGTTTTGCATGGTGTTTTGACACCTGTTTTTGTGAACATAGACATTGATGTTCGTTATGAAAAGTGTTGAAATTGTATGTTGTATGTTTTTACACTTTGTTGCCTTAGTCAGGGAAACTTAGAATTCCTTTGTTATGTTTAGAGGAGTGGCTCTATGTGAGGGCCGACACACAAAGTGGTGTTAGGGTAACTTACAAGAGTTAGTAAGTCAGTGATAACTAAATAACACAGTAGTTAGAATTAAAATTCTTAACAAGATTATTATGCCTCACGTATGGACTCTTGAGCTAGTTTAGTCTTGAGTATAAGATGAGAAGGCCTGGAATGGCAAATCGATATCTTGTTACCTTAAAAGATATTCGATTCCGCAATAGCTTGCAAACGGGGCCGGGTTTCGTAAGAGGTTACCAAGGTAACCCAAGTTGGGGGCCGGAACCTAGGAAGAAACACTAGGGTAACCTTTGCAATATTGTGATGACACTCCACCTAAAATAACAGTCTACCTTGTGTATTTAGTATATTCGATTGTCTAAAATCTGGAAGCAATGTAACCATCAATTAGTTATGTACTTGTGTCTAGGGTTAATAGATTATGTCTAGGTAACCATATTAGTATCTCCTAGCACGGGGGGTGGACCTACGGGTACCACATGGTTGGGTGGAAAGTGCACCTTACTCCGTTGGGTCCCCAGTTTATGATCATGGCATCGAGAGCTTCATGGATGGAGAGCTCATACTTGGATACATATGTGTACTTTCTTTATTGCATTATTTGAAAACTTGTATTGTGAAACTTCCCTCAATTGTTTATGAGGTGAACATTTGTAAATTATAATTGTAACTATTATTTGATCTACCTCATCAGATGAATGAGTATTGTAATATCTTTTCAAATGCAATGTAAGAATCATATTTGTACTTTATACTATCTTGAATGGAATTTAAATGTTATGCAATGATTACTTTTAAGTTTATGTTAATTAAATATGTGCAATGCTAAATACTAAAGTCGTCTATGGAAACTCAAGTAGTGTAACGTCGCGTAACTTAACGAATGTATGCAACTAATTAAGTTAATATTATTATTTAAAAAAAAAAATTATATCACTTTTATATACAATTGCAACATTCCTTAGGTTATAAGACGGGGCATTACAAACAATGAAAGGATAAATAGGATGAATTAGAAGAAGATGGAGGAAGGGATCTTAAGATTTGTTTCGATATCCAAAGATCTCAGACGGATTAAAGTTTAGATTAGGATTTTGGTTAAGCTCATATTGGGATTAGATTAAAGCTCAGATTAGGATTGGATTGAAGGATATGATGGGATTGGTTTCGCCAGTCAGATTTGGAAGCTAGATCTGTTTATTGTCTGTTTGCCAACTTTTTGCTGCAGAGGGGCGAACTTTCCCTTCCGGGGCGGACCTGCCCTCACAGAGGGGTGAACCTGCCCCTCTGCAGGGCAGGTTCACCCCACTATAGGGCAAGTCCTCCCCACTACAGGGCAGGTCCACACTTATGCTTTTGAACTCTCCAAGCGGGTAAATGGGCTGTTAGAACGGGGAGATGGGTGATTGGAACAGGGTGTTAGATAATCGGATTAGGGGAATAGATGATCAGATTGGGGGAACGAATGGTAGGAGTGGATGAACAAGCACTTGGAACTGGTAAATGATTGCTTGGAATGGATGAACGACTCTCAGGTCACGTAGACGAAAGCTCGAAACGAGTAAACGATTGATCAAAATGGATAAAAAACTCTCAAAATGAGGAGATGGATGCTTGGGATGGATGAAAGATTACTTAGAACGAGTAAATGAAGGATCAAGAGGGATGAAAGACTACTCGAAACGAGTAAAAGACTGCTTGAAAAAGGAAAATGGGTGCCTAAAATGACTAAATGGACAATGAAAAAGGTTGTTTAGAGGGAAAGGTCGTCCCTATGGAGGGAAAGGTCGCCCCTCTCAAGGGCAGGTCTCAGAATGAGCAAACGGGTGCATAAAACGACTAAACGAACGATGAAAAGGTCGTTTGAAGGGAAAGTTTCCCCCAATTAGGGAAAGGTTGCCCCTCTGGAGGGCAAGGTCATGTTTTTGGTGAAAAATGGGCAAAAACAAATGCTAGGATTAAGTAAATAGGTGCTCAGATCGAGGGGGTGATTGCTTTGACTGAGGGGATGATCACTTAATATGATGAAAAGATGTTTGAAATAGGGGACGATTACTCAGAATGATGAAAAAGGCTATTTGGAAGGTAAAAAAGGTTGTTTTTAGGGAAATTTCACCCCTCTAAAGGGGCAGGTTCACCCCTCTATAGTAAACTTCAGGGCAAGTTTTCCCTTTTGCGGAAAACTTTAGGGCAGGTCTGCACTTCTACAAAAAACTGAGACGAAAAGTGTAAATGGACTAAAGGGTGAATTTTGATGACTGAATGAGAATGAAAACATTTAGATCACAACAAATGACAAGGTTTTAGATTCCCCACTAGTTTTTGTTTAAACTAGGCAAACGGGCCTGCGGGCTCACTAGAAGATGGAATAAGTCTTTCAAATGGTGAAACGATTTCTCTAGCTAATAAAATAGGGTCCCCGAACGATGAAATGAGCAATCGGAATGGGAAATGAAAGTTTGGAAGGGATGAGCAGATGTTCAAAACAGGTGAGGGGATACTTGGAACAGTTAAACATATGCTTAGAATAGTTAAACAAATGCTTGGAATGGTTGAACAGAGGCTTGGAATGGTTAAACAGAGTGAAATTGACTATTTGGGGGGGCAGGTCCACCCCTTTGTAGGGCAGGTTCGCCCCACTACAGAGCAGGTTAGGACAAGTCCACCCCTCTATGGGAAATAGGGACTTGGTTTGGATGGAAATGACTATGGCAAGGACTTAAAATGACAACAATGAGGCTAACTTGTCAAAAAGTTTACTAATTTCTCACAACGAGACACTTCAAATGAGCGCAATCCTATGATTAGTGTTAAGGGTATGGCCAACAAAGGTCTTAATCTAGGATGCACAAGGCTTCTAGGGAGTCCTCGATATACTCTTGATACGTGAGACACAACCGTGAACACCATCCTGTCACAAGCGTGAATCAGGAACCCGAGTGAGATACTAAAAGGCTCAGACCAACTCTTCACGTCTATGTAGGTATCACCCTAGCTTCGATGCTCCGCCAGACACGATGTGACTGGATTTGGGTACAACTTTGGCTCTCCCTCCTTTCTATACCCTGCTGGTATGCGTGGTTGGGATTGACCCTTGGGGTGATGAAATCCCCAAGCAAGTCCCTCTAAAAAGAAGGCACTAATCATTTCTGGCTACTCCCCAGGCTCACATGAAGTGCAAGGGGAAAGTGAAGACAAACTAATGCCCCCTTTGGGTAACACAAAAAATAGATTTATAGACAAAGCAAACAGTGAATTTTACTTCCCCCTAGTTAACTATGTTCCTAGATTAACAAAAACAAGGAAAGCTTTTAAAATTTGAATAAACGGATGGGCTTGCAAGCAAGTGTTAGCTGTTTTAACCGCCGTTCTTCGTCAATTATGAGAATATGTTGCAAAATGTTAGCAAGAAATCCAAATACACCCACAAACAAGCAAGGTTAGGGGGTTAGAACTTGAAAATAACAAAAAACTGAAACAAAACGAAGCTAAAAATGACTATTTTTACCTTCCAAAATTTTTTGTTTAGGGAAAGTCCACCCCATTGAAGTCAAATGTCAGAAAACAACATGAAAAATAGGGCAAGTCCGCCTTGCTGCAGTCAAATGTCAGAAAACAACATGAAAAATAGGGCAAGTCTGCCCCGCTACAGTCAAATGTCAGAATATAACATGAAAAACGGGGCAAGTCCGCCCCACTATAGTAAAATATCAGAAAACAACATGAAAAATAGGGCAAGTCTGCCCCACTGCAGTCAAATGTTAGAAAAAATCATGAAAAATAGGGAAAGTTCGCCCCACTGCAGTCAAATGTCAGAAAACAAAATGAAACTAGGGCAAGTCTGCCCCGCTGCAGTCAAATGTTAGAAAACAAAATGAAACTAGGGAAAGTCTACCCCGTTGCAGTCAAATGTCAGAAAAAAAAAAATGAAAACTAGGGCAAGTCCGCCTCACTACAGTCAAATGTCAGAGAACAGAATGAAAACTAGGGCAAGTCCGCCCCGCTACAATTAAATGTCAAAAAATAAAATGAAACTAGGGCAAGTCTGCCCCATTGTAGTCAAATGTAAGAGAACATAATGAAAACTAGGGCAAGTCTACCCCGTTGCAGTCAAATGTCAGAAAATAGAGTGAAACTAGGGAAAGTCTGCCCCACTGTAATCAAATGTCAAAAAACAACATGAAAAATAGAGCAAGTTCACCCCACTACAACACACTGGAGGGCATGTCCACCCCTCTGCAATAAACTGGAGGGCAAGTCCGCCCCTCTATAGGGAAATTCCACCCCTCTACGACCTGAACTTGCAAAAAAACTTAACAACAACAAAAATAAAATAAAGGAACCTGTTTGTGGGTCCCACGGGGCATGCAAGAAATGTGAAGCCTTGAGTTTATCCTATCCTAGAGGTGTAAAATAACTAAAATGCAATATAAAGAAAACACAAGGAACACCTCAAAGATTAGCCTAAGGAATGATAACACAAAGAAAGATAAATAATAATGATTGTAAACGATTATACCTTTGTGTTGTTGAATCCCTTGGTTGGCCCTTGATGTTTGAAAACTTGTGTGCTCTTTGGATGGCTATGGAGATAGCTAGATGCAAGATGAACAATATGATAAAATGCTAATGCTACAGACTAAGTGGCTTGACTAAATGGCTAAGATGATGCTTGCAAAATGAGTAATCAAATTGGTAGCATAATGGTGCAAATGGCTAAGTGTTTTTTAAATAGAAAAATGACAAGAGTTTGGTATCAAAATATATAAGGTCCCTAAATGAGAGAAAAGAGGGGGTATTTATAGAGGTAATTGGATTCTCTAGAGAATTCAATGGTCAAGATTGAGCCACCATGGCTAAGATGAAGGGCTATGGTGAGTTGAGGACTCACAAGCTCTCACATTTTGACATGTGGAAGGTGAAGTGACTAAGGATGTGATGAGGTGGAAGAAGGATTTGTGATGGAGGTACTTGCAAGTACTTTGATGTGACCACTTAATGATCACATGGGGAAGAGAAGATTCTTTGGAGGAATAAAAGTGAATTTAAAATTCACAATGATTGGAATAATCTAGTGAATAAGACAAGGTTTCCAAAAGGTGGGAACTTGCCACATGTGGGTGATGTGAGAGGTCAAAGGTTCTAGAAGACCTTGGCACATGTGAGTGATGTGACAAGTCAAATGTTCTAGAACTTGCATGGGGATAAAGAGTTTTGAAAGAGTAAATGTGAATTAAAAATTCACATGGGAAAGAGAGGAATCTTGGATGAATAAATGTGAATTAAAAATTCACATGGGAAAGAGGGGAGAGTTGACCAAGGTACTGATTAGGCTTAATTGATCAGTAATTAGAAGATAATTAGTAGTTAATAAGGATTAGAATCCAACTTCTAAAAGTTGGAGGATGTGACACATCTTAATCAAGGATTAGGCATGTGCACATCCCTAATGAAGAGATTAGGAGGTGGGTTAGGATTAAAAAAAGATGTGACATGTGAGGAATTAAATAAATGTCATATTTATTTAATTCATTTGATGAAAAGGAGGATTAAAGAGATAAGGTATTTAATTAATAACTAAATACCTTAGGGATTTGGCAGAATTAAGGGTATTAATTAAATAGTAGTAATATTACTTAATTAATGCAAATAAGAGGATATCTAGAAGAAAAAAGGGATAAATTTGGACAAATGTAAGCGTCCAAATTTAGGTGTCTACACTTGATTCCTTTTATTAAAGTGCATATAATATACGTTATGAAGCTTATCTTGGTGCTCATAGGGAGATTTGTTAGGAGTCATCATGTGGTGTTCCCTCTCCTTATATTCATAAAAAAAAGTTTGTAAGATTTTGTATATAATTATCAAGTGTGAATTAGACTGACTCAAACATATAAGTATATATGTAACTCTTTTTAATTTCACAATTCTATAGATCTATGAATATATTTTAGACATTGAAAACCATGAAAGGAAACAAATTTAACTATTCTAACCAAGGCCTTCCAAGTGACATATAAAATCTATTGAAACATGAAATAATACTTCAAACTTCTTAATCCCCACTTAGAGAGGCAATATTGTGCATCCTAACTTGTAGCAATAAGGACACCATCTTCAAAGAGATACTTAAATATGCATAACTATAATGTTATAAATGATGCTCATATACAAATTCTTTCATACAAATATTAAAATGGTTCTCTACCTTGCTAAGGCTATTGTAAATTGGAAAACTATGGATAGTACCATGAATACATAATGGTCTATAATAGCTTGATTGAGGGATCATAAAAAAAAATTTAGTAGTGGAAGAATCCCTAGAATAATTCATCCCCACAAAATGGGTATGTGCAGGATCATGATGGGCCAAAAAGTGGCAATATGATGGGTATGTGGTTAGCAACTTTTTTTTACCCAAAATTGATGAAACGAAAAGGGTTTTTAAAGGAGATTCTCAACTTTCCACCAATATAAATCATTCTTTACTTTGAATTTAATAAGTAATTATTATTCATTTTCTATTCAAATTATGACTAAAGTCCTGATTGATAGACTAAGTGAAAAACATCTATAGCTTTCAAACGGTATCACACTTTTTGAATCCAAAACATGCGCCACATTCTATGCTTCACATGCTATAGGATTAAAAAAATAAAAAATAAATTTCATGAAGTTTGACCAAGTTAAGGTGGTCAGACATACGAGTTTTTTATATTTTTTAAAAGTTGTAATAAAATATTCATAAGTAATTATTTACTTGGAAAAAATTACAAAAAATATGCATCACATCGAGACATGAGTCCTCTACTTATATCTAAAATCTTATAAAAAAATATTATCATTTTATTGTGGTTAGGGTGGTCACCATTAACTACTTTTATTTTTCCCTGAAATTTAAGTACTACACATTGAAATTTCAAATTTTCACCAAATAGATTTTTTTTTTAACAAACCTAATAGTTTAGAAACTACATTCAATTTTATACAGATTCTATTCTTACATAATTTTGAAATAATATAGATAACTTATTCAAATTTTTAAGTCAAGTTTCCTAACTCTAATTTTTCTGATTTTTTTGCCACTTAAGGGCCTGTTTTTTCCATGATGATCCTGCACATACCAAAATATTCTATAGGAATATTGAAAGATGAACCAACATGTTATATATCCATAAAATCTCTCGTGATATGTGTAGGAGTCATAGAGTTAGAAATATGTTTGAACACCCATTAGAAATGTATACTTCTAGATTGAGAGTGCAAGAAAATGATTTGAATACATGTATAAACTTTGATTAATTGGGGAAATCAAATTATTTCCCCCATTATGAATATCATCATGTCTATAATTTTATTATCAAATCCTAGACCTTATGCTTTAGAGCCATACAAATATGTGTGATGGCTACTAATAATTACACAAATATTTTATTATATCCTTTATGGATTCTTGTAAATGGATCCAATGGATGAATGGAATGAAGGGTGATCAAATTAACATTTGATAAACTTTGAAACATAGTGTCTAGAGGTTCACTTAATAATGTTAATTTCTTAGTGTGGCTTGAAAGAAATAATATTAGTAGTAACCACATGATTTGAATTGGACTTTATTTCTTTCTTATCATCACCCTTTTTGAAAATTAATACACTTTTAAAATTTGGAAGGGTAAGAAGGTGTGGAAGAGGTATGAGGAAAACATTTTAAACTATTGGAAGTGAGTAATTTGAGTTTAGCATTCCTAACATGAGCACAAAGGTCCACAAAGAAAACATGTAGTTATTCAATATGGTCTAATAGAAAAAATACTTTGTAATTAATCAAAGGGAAATGATATTTCGTTCTAACAAAGATATTGAAATGAAAGGACATGATCATTGATCTCTTATCACTTAGAAATGGTTAAGGAAACTAGTAGAAGAGTTGATCAAAAAAATGGGTTGAGACATCATTCTAGTAATAGAACCATTTAATAGAATAGTCTTTAAGATTATGAGGGAATTGCAGACATCAGAAATATACTAATTGACATCGTGCATTTGATCATGACTTACTAACCTTGTTTCTTCCTAAATCATCCCTCGGTTTAACCATTTAATCAAATTCCCCCATCTGATTAAATTCATCAATATTCATCCCTTGATAAAATCAATCATCCTGTCTAATTAAGTCACTTTCTCTTGTTAATTAAATCAATCCATCTGATCTAATTATCCCTATTTAATTAAATAGTCAATTTATTTGATTAAATCTCTAAAGTCTATCCATTAAATTAAATAAATTAAAACCTTATTTGATTTAATCTAACACCATCCCTTTTAATTAAATAAATCAAAATCTTTATTTAATTAGCCTCTTATCATATTCCTCTCTTATCGATTTAAATAAATCCATAAATCTAAGTCAAATAAGTCACATCATCCAATCTCCTGTTAAATTAATTAACCTTTGATTAATTTAATCTAATCTCATGTCACATCCTCTAGATAATGCAAGTTGCACATGAAAATAGATTTAATTCATTTATTAAATCCCTATTTTCTTCACAAGGCATCTTTTGGAATATTCTCTCAATTTGAATTCAAAAATTCCAAGTCAACATGTACATCCAACAAGGCATTTAAAACCTCTTACATGTCCTTTGCCTTGAGCCAAGTGGCATTTATTGCATTTTCCTTCCCTCTTACATGTCATTTCAACAAATTTGAATTTCAAATATTGGCATTTATTGGCACAAACCCCAAATCTTGCACAACCATCATCCATTCATAGCTTGACAAGTGGCACCATATCATTGGATGAATGTTAGTCCCACATTGCTCAAATTGGGACATTCATCCATCTTGAAATCCTATAAATGAAGAGCTCCTCTCCTCATTTCATCATCCACAATTTTAGTAAACTTACTATGCTCAAATATTTAGCCATTTCCATCCATCATTCGAATTCCTAGCTAGGCTTTTTGCAGATTTAGCTTGGAGTTCTCATCTTTTCGTCAAAAGTGGATCAACAATCTCTTCAACATTCAAATCTTGCATCATAGGAATTGGGAAAGGGCCAATTTTCACATCAAATTGGCACCAATTCCCCCATGGGATCAAGTGTTTGCTATTTAAATTAGGATTTAATCTTTGGTTTAGCAATTCCATTGTGTTCATGCTTATTTTCTTTCCTATTTTGAGTTTAAAAATGGATTTCATGGGGAATCCTTCTTTTAGGTTGTAATTCCTTGTCTAACTCATTTATTCATGTTGTTTTGCAGGTACTAGGAAAAGGGTTTGCACATTTGGTGCTAGAAGGAGGGCTTGAAATCATAAATTCTAACATTTTCTTAAAATTTCCACGTTTTCTTGACATGCAGGAAATTCCAACGCGGGCTCTTCAGCGTCGCTGTTTTTAGCGCCGCAAGCTCGTCAACATCGCTATATAGCACCGCACGAACATAAACTCCGTCGTTGGACTCATCCTGCCAAGAATTTTGAAATTTAAAACTCTACCACTGGACTTGCCGATCTGCAGAAGTTTTGAATTTTTTTAAAACTCTAACGCTTTCAAAAACTGCGACGCTGGGCGAAAAGAGCAACGCAATCGTGCTCTTTGTCCTGACACAGAGCGTCACTGACTGGTAAGCGGCACTGTAAGAGGGCCGCTGAGAGGAAAAAACAGTGACGCCTTCATGAGTTGCGATGCTGGGAGACAGTAAAGGGGAAAATTTTGATTTTTTTTAGCAAGTGTTTTAATGATTGCTTCTTCCTTTGTTTTATGTTTTTTTTTAAACTTCTGTGTTTTTCCAGAATCTGACTTTTTCTACTTTGTAGGTTGGAAGCCAAAAGCAAAGGAAGAAGGAGCATGGTGATGATATCTTGTCTAATCAAAGTGTTTTTAAACACTTAAGTGTTTGTTTAACACTTCTTTAAGAATTTGTCATCTTCTTCTTTCCTTACAATACTAGTTTTCATTTGGGCTTAAAAAGTACCTTTCAATTCCATTTTTTGCAAAGGTTAAAATGAATAATAGGACCAACAACTTACTAGATTTCGTTTATGGGACTAAAAAATTGAACAAATGTTTATCACTTGTCTTTTTGGTGCTCTAAAAATGAACTCACATATTACTTTGAGGATCTAAAAAGAACAAGTGTAGTTGTGTTTTTCATGAGGGCTTACTTAGACTAAAGCAATTGGAAAAGGACGTATGCGCTTCTCTTGCGCTTTATAGAAATTTTGAGAATCAAAAGGTCTTTTCCATGACTTTGGCTTAAGACAAAGCAATCACCTCCACACTTCGATTTGGGCTTAAAATTGAACAAAATCTTGTGCGAATGTGAGTGGGGGGCTTTGTTGCGTAATTCTCTCTTTTTGTCGCCAACAAGGATTGATTGAGTTACGAATATTGTTCTTCATTCACTTTTGTTTATCCTAGAGGGCCTTCCCTGGGGAAAAAGTACTCACCCAAGGGAACGACTCAACCGGTAACACTCTAAAGCCAAGAGTATTTCTAGCTGGGATATAAATGTGGATATTGGAAGAAACACAAATATCATGTGGTTGACTCCAAAAAGATGGATCCAAAATGGGACTCTTGCCACGTTGGGTCAACTCCTACGAACAAAAAGTCCTTACTAAAACCCATGTGCTAGAATTTCCCAAAATCCTTTATCTATTTGTTGGTGCAAGAACGGTCGTTCTGAAGCAACCCCACACTTTTACGGTCTTCTAGTAGAGATGGAAAGCATGCCATGGGAGTTCATGGGTGTTGATGCTTGGCTGCCCCGTATAAGTGAGTGTCGTGGAGGGGAACCAGTGGGGTCAAGCATCTAACCATTCACTAGAGATAGGCGTAGCTGGACTTGTCCAAGTGGGAATCCAACAAATATTGTCTTACACATCCATAGGATTGTACTTATTCTTGGGTTACAAAATGCATTACTTGATCGAAAACATCATGGAAACAAACACTTAACATCATCCAAAATTTCAAGCCCTTTTGAAGACAAATGCCATTGACTCAATCCATATGTTATTGCTTTCCCTTGGGATTCACATCCTTAGAGGTTTCTAAGCATTGGATTATATCTCAATTTGTCTTCTTAAGTAAACAATAGGAAACCCTTGCCTTAAGTTCATTGAATTCCCACATAATACATCTTGTGGGGTTTAAAGAAATTAAGACATTGGACATCTTAGTTTGAAACCTAATTGAAGAAAGTGTTTTTGGTAAAATAAAGACATTAAGCAAAGCTAAGCAAAATGAACTTTCATGTGTGTGTTGAAGACTCCAAATCCCAAAAGCACAAATCATTGTTTGAAAATCCAAAAATGAATGTTCAAATGAAATCATCTCTTGGTTACAAAGGTCATTAGGAAGCATTTGCATGCTCTTCAATACCTAGGTCTAAGCAAACAAAGTATACCTTTCTAGGTTTATCTTAGGATCAAAACACATCAAAATCCTTTTCATCCATTCCATCAAAGCATCAAAACAAAATCCACCTCATCATCACCTTTTGGAAAATCTTGAAATCATCCTTGATACTAGGCTTTGTGGTAAAATCAAAATCATCATTATCATTGAGACAAAATCCTTGAAAAACATTAGCAAAAACATCTTTGGCTAGGTATGTGTAGATGCATCCTTTTGCATATGCTTAGTCAAAGTTATCAAAATCATCTTGTCTAGCTTAGTGTATGTAGATGAATCCTTCTTCATATGCTTAGTGAAACAATCATCTTGCTTGAATAGGTGTGGGTAGATGCATCCTTCTGCTCACACATATTCAAATTATCATCCTTTGGACAAAGCTATCCCTTAGATCATCATCCAACATCTTAGGGTCTTTTTGTTCAACATCAAAATCAAAATCAAAATCAAGGACAAAATCTCAAAATCTCAAAAAACCCAAACAAATCAAAATCCAAAGTCCTAAAATCCTAGTGTCTCATTCAAGATTTATCAAAATCCAAAACATCCATATCATCCATCCTTAAAATCATTATCACCTTTTGATCCTCAAAAGCATCCGAAAACTTTATACTTTTGGACATAAAATAACGATTGATCCAAAGAATCAAGAGATTCATCTCTCATATTCCCAAAGATTGATCCTTGTTTTATGGTTCAAATGAGATCTCAACACAAGAAGAGTATGGAAGCCAACAAAGAAACACCCGCTTCAAGCGATCTTAGCCAAACCAACGTAGAAATGAATCCAGCAGAATCAAGCAATCCATTGACCCTCTCATCATCGTAAAATCCGCAAGAAGAAAATCAAGGAGAGGACCTCACCTTTGGAATGTCTCACGAGGAAATGACGGAAATGCTTCAAAATCCGGAGAATCATAAAATCATCAACATCATGATGAGACTCAACCCTTCATTGTACATGCTTGAACTAGCAAAACAAGGGGCCAAGCTGCCTTCAGATTTTGATGTAAGTACTATAGTGGAGACATCCTTTCCACCTATCTCATCCACCATCCCCATTTCATCTACACCTCCATCCCAAAACATCACGCAAAACATTCTGCAAATCACGACATCATTTGCTCCAACTCAACCAAATGTCAACAAGGGAAACACATTCCTTAATGCTCTTCAATCACATCCCCTTGTTAATAATCAAAGTTTGGACGCAAACACCACTTTGGAGCAAAACATACCCAAAAACCCATTACACAAAAATTCTCCTCACATTCCATCATGATCCATCATCATCATTCTTTCACGCAACTCCTCAAACACCTCTCCTCACAAATTCACAAGAAGAGGTAGATACGTTCGAACTAGGGGGCTTATTTGACACCACGATGTTTTCACAACTCATGCCTCTCACCTTTCCACCTCTTCCGCCATTACCATTATCATCCGCATCACTCCTCAGTTTAGGGATTCCTCCCCTACCAGGTATCAATCAAACCTACATCCCAGCCATCAATCAAAGCATTGCACCAAACACGTAATTTTTTTTGTTGATATCGCAACAACAAATGACAAACACACAAGCAATGGCAACATCATCAAACACACCCCTAATATCACAAGGCATGGTCTCTCAAGGACCCATCACATCAATACCACTATCCAACACCCAAAACATCAACACAACATCATTATCTACCACCATTCCAAATCCACCACCGCCTCCACCACCACCAACGTTCACCACATCAAGCCAATACGACGCAGCATTGCAAGCTGCTTTTCAAAGAGGATACCAACAAGTTCAAAAACAAAAAGTTGTGCAACAAGCTGCTCAAGCCGCACAAGCTGCTCAAGCTACACAAGTTGCATTACAAGCACAACAAATGCAACAAGCCCAGGCATTATTGCAACAGTAACAACAACAAGCCGCCCAAGCATTGCAAGCGCAAAGGGTCGCTCAAGCACAACTATTATTGCAGCAGCAAGTTGCACAAGCGCAAGCAGCTGAAGCTCAAGCGCAATCTCAATATCAAGCACAAGCTCAAGCACAACTTCTTGCACAAGCAACACAAATTCAAGCATATCGGCAAGCACTAAAGCAATACCAAGAGCAACAAGAAGCAGCAGAATTGGCAGCCCAACAACAAGCATTGTGGGAACAACAACAAGCACAACAACAAGCATTTTTAGAGCAGCAACAAGCGCAACAACAAGCACAAATCCTAGAGCAACAACAACAAGATCAACAACAAGCGTTGTTCATACAAAAGCAAGTAGAAGCCTACTTCGCCCGCCAGAACATATCGATACCATTGAACAATGCACCAACCAATCCATCCATCCAACCCACGATTCAAACATCTCAAAACACTTTCATCCCACCCCCTGATCCGCAAAGTGATGTGACAACACAACTCAGGTTTCTCTCACAACAAGTACTCGACCTTCAATCAGGGCGAACAACCAAACCACCAAGCAACTTGTGTCCCTATCCATTTGATAGGAGCTTAGAGATGAAACCATTCCCTAAGGGATTTGAAATCCCAAAATTTGATAAATATTGAGGGATCGGAAACCCTGAAGATCACATCAGGGAATTCCAAGTTCATTGTATGGAGGTCGCATATGATGATACTTATCTGATGCGTCTATTCCCTAGGAGCTTGGTAGGTCCCGCTATAGAATGGTTCTCTTACTTACCTTTAGGAATTAGAACATTCGAAGAAATTAGAGACGCATTCATTAGGAATTACGCATGTAACATTGCAATGGATGTTAGTCTTGAAGAACTATTGGCTCTGAAACAAGGAAAGAATGAGTCTTTCGCCTCATTCCTTCAACGATGGCAATCCAAGGCCAATCACAGCAAGTGGACCATGCTAGAAGAACAACAAGTCTGCACAATCATCGCCAACCTTGAAAGCCGCTTAGCATTCCACCTCAAGGTTCAGGGTATCACTACATATGAACAATTGATCTCCAAGGCTCTCAGCATCGAAAGAGCCCTTGCGACCCAACCCGCCGAATCAACGTCATATGATGAACAGCAAAACAATCGCCCACCATCAAATTACAACGATAAACCTTGAACATGGGCAAGAAACAAGAACGTTACTAATGATGGTGTCGTTGATGCCAAGGTGGTCATCAGTGGTCCACGCCAACATACACCCACACCGCAAATCCAAAATCAATGCCAAAACACTCATCACACCACATACCAAGCCAACAACCCTACCATCAATAACCTCAATGATCAAAGAGGACCACCCCAGCGCACAAGTTATCCAAAACAAAAATACGCCATTTTGGGGGAACCATTGGAGGACATAATGAAAAAGTTGATTGATGAAAAACTTATCAAACCTCCTACATTTGAAAACTACCAAGAACCCGATGTCAAACCCCCTTGGTACAACGAGAATCAACTTTGCAAATTTCATAAAATCAAAGGTCACACCACGAACAACTACATGAGACTCAAAAATATCATCCAAGATCTTATCGACAAGAAAATCATAAACGTGGAACAACTGACGGGAAATCAGGACCTTAAAATCTACATGAATCTGATGCCAAATCATGGAAACAAAGGGAATAAAAATGATAAAGGGAAGGGCAGTGTAAATCATGTGTATGAAATAGTCGTTGCCTCCCTAAATGAAGACTGCATGGTCATCACCATCAAAGGCGCCCATGCCAAAGATTGTGGAGTCACCACACGAGGTGGCAAAGTCACCATTGCAGGATCATCCCAACCAAATAGAGTCCCTTCATCTAGAGCCGTTCCGCATAGCTACAATGTTGTAGAACAACTCAAGAGAACGCTAGCACACATCTCCATCATGGAGTTGTTAAAAATCTCATCAGTGCATAAAAGATTCTTGAGGAAGCATTAGCCTCATCCATTGTCCCCACAGATCTCGATGCGGACCAATTCCAAGCTATGGTCGGAAATATCATAACACCTAATCTCCTCACATTCTCTGACCAAGATTTCCCTACCCAACCATCTCACAACCATGCACTTCACTTAGAAGCCATCGTAAACAAGAGAAAAATCAAAAGGGTCTTGGTGGATGGAGGTGCAGGTTTGAACATCTATTCTCTTAGCCTCATCAAGCAGTTGAAAATATCAGAAGATTCCATTGACAAAGGAAAGGGCATCACAATCAGAGCATACGATGACCAAGAAAGAGTGTCTCAGGGCACGATTAAACTCCCTATTCAAATAGGGCCAATGCTTATGGAAACTACCTGTCAGGTCTTGGACCTTGAATTGCCATATAATATCCTCCTGGGACGCCCATGGATCCATGTGATGAAAGTTGTAGCATCAACCTTCCACCAATGTGTGAAATTCACACATAATGGACAAGAGGTCACCGTCCACAAAGATCCCGAACCGTTTTCATATTGCAAAAATCTTGAGGCCAAGTATTACAAAATCCCCCAAGTGCCAAAGAATGATGAGGGCCCATCCACATCATATATCAACCCCGCCACTCTTGCGTCCACTTCTGCGACAGAGACACCCGCCATCCCCACCATTTACGATATCAAGCTCATCATCCAGGAGGACGGTTGTGGAAGCTACAAGCTCCCTAACAATGCTTTTGTGATAGGAGAGTTACCACAATATCCTAGATCACGGGGACGTCCACAGGAAAATCAAGCTTCCACATCGCAAACGTCTCCTAAAGATTATCCTAAATTCACAAGTTGGGGAGATCTTGGCCATGAGGTTATTGAAGCAGATCCATCTCACATGTTGTATCAAGATGAAAGACCAGCAACTAATTTACCAATGGACGAAAGAAGCAAGGGCCTACACATGATGCTTGCAATGGGTTACAACAGAAATCAATGACTAGGACAAAATGACAATGGGCTCATAATACCTATCATGTCAGAGATGCGACCCATAACAAATCTTGGTATTAGATGTACCATTCTGAGAATAACCATATGTGGCCGAAGTCCTCCAGTTAGAATGGTTAATATTTCTCCTCAGCCAGTGCTAGTACAAGTAAACTCACCAATAGTCACAGGTAAAGACACACATAACTTCATAACTAAGCCCTATATTAGTAGTGATGATGAAGACACCATATCCAATTTACCTAGGTTATTTGAGGACACCACCCTATGTATGATTAGCACCCTCTCCTTTGAAACAGACCATCCAAATCATGAGATCCGTTTAGTGTACCCCCAACTGATCGACTATGACCAACGAGTACCACCAGTTCTCGATACATTCAAAAATGATGAGGCACTCTCAGAATTCATGGGATTGAGGGATAACATTCCAGATGGAGATCACAAGTCAGGCTTTATAATAGAGTTGGACACACACGCCTATTATGGGGAAACGATTGAATCCTTTAGTCGCAAAAGTGAGAAACTAAGAATCATATCCAAGTCCTTGAGTGAAAACCACACTATGGCACTCTTTGACAAGAAAATAGTAAAAAGAAAGGATGTATCCAATGGTGAAAACCTCTCTGAGGCACCCGAGGATGAAGGATTCAATCTTCCCTTAAGAGCCATTCATCAAGAGAAATCAACAGTCTTGCCTGAAAAGTACAATCCAGTCAACATAGGAACAAAGGAGACCTTGCATATCACATTCTATGCGGAATCACTATTAACAGAAGAGCAAGAACTCCTAGCAGCATTCCTAAAGGAAAGACAAATGAACTTTGCATGGAGTTATGTTGACATGCCAGGCCTAGATCCAAAGACAGTGGTTCATCATTTAGCAGTGTATCCAGAAGCAAAACTAGTCAAACAAAAGCTTCGAAAGATGCATCCTCAAATAGCCTTATTGGTTAAAATGGAGCTCAAAAAGCTATTAGATGTAGGATTTATCTAACCAATTGACTATCCAGAATGGGTATCAAATTTGGTACATGTTTCAAAACGTGATGGAGCCATCAGAATCTGTACGGACTTCAAAGATTTGAACAAAGCATGTCCCAAGGATGATTTCTCGCTTCCCAACATCGACATGATAGTAGACATGACAACAGGGCATGAGATGCTATCACTAATGGACTGATTTTCAGTATATAACCAGGTCATGATAGAAAAAGAAGATCAACATAAGACGGCTTTCACTTGTCCATGGGGGACCTACTGCTGGAACATGATGCCATTCAGCCTAAAGAATGCAGAAGCAACCTATCAAAGGGCCATGACATTAATATTCCATGACATGATTCACAAAACAGTCAAAGACTATGTTGATGATATTCTAGCTAAGTCAAGAAAAGACAAGATCATATAGCAACCCTAAGTGCTATCTTTGATAGACTGGAGGAATACAAAGTCAAACTAAATCCCAAGAAGTGCATCTTCGGCGTACAATCAGGTAAATTGCTAGGATACATAGTCTCCATGACAGGTATCGAGGTGGATCCAGAAAAAGTAAAAGCAATCCTCGAGATGGAAGCAACAAAGACATTAAAACAACTGAAAGGCCTCCAAGGCCGACTTCAATCCATCCGATGATTTATAGCACAACTAGCAGACAAGCAGAACCCATATTCTCACCTACTCCACATGGGGGTAGCATACAAATGGGATACAAAGTGTGAAGAGGCATTTAACAAAATCAAGGAATACCTACTGACACCACCAGTGTTAATGCCGCCTATCCTGAGAAAGCCTTTGATCTTATATGTGTCAGCAACAACAACAGCCCTAGGAGATCTCTTGGCTCAGCATGATGAAAATGGAATAGAGAGGGCTATCTACTATATCAGTAGGACAATGGTAGGTCATGAGCTAAATTACTCATTCATTGAGAAAGCTTGCCTCGCAGTAGTGTTTGCATCCCAAAAATTCAGACATTACATGTTGGCACACAAGATAAAGCTCATTGCAAAAATTGATCCCCTCAAGTATCTACTATCAAAAGCAATGCTCACAGGAAGAATGACAAAATGGGTAATGATACTGTCAGAGTATGACATCGAGTATGTGGAGCACAAATCCATTAAGGGACAGGTTATTGCAGATCAATTAGCAGAAGCACCCATTTATTCTGAGAATACTCTTGTCTCAGAGTTTCCAGACGAGTCCATCTTTACCCTCAATGTAGTTGATCACTGGAAATTATACTTCGATGGCTCATACACGCAGCACGGATCAGGAGCTGGTGTCTTCTTCATCACCCCATAGGGGGACTGCATACCAAGGTCATATAAATTAGCATTTCCTTGTACTAACAATGTTGCGAAATACGAGGCTTTGACTATAGGTCTTAGGATAGCAGTACAATAGAATATCATAACTCTCAAAGTCTACGGAGACTCTCAGTTGATCATAAACCAAGTCAATAATGAATATCAAACTAAGGATGATAAGCTCACTCCATACAAGAAATTGGTAGAGACTCTAAAGGAATCCTTCATTGACATAACATTTGAGCAGATTCCAAGAACCAACAACAAAGCAGCAGACGCCATGGCGACAATTGGATCCTTGCTGAATATCCCCAACAATGTTCCCAAATATGAATTCTTGATTGAGCAGCTTCTCATTCCCGCATTCGAGGTACCAGAATCGAAATTCATGTGTGAAATCGTTGGTCCCGACGATCCTTGGTACCATGACATCTACACATATCTTCGCATAGGAGTCATACCCGCTGACCTACCATCGAGCCTAAAACGAACCTTCATCAAAAAGGCATCTAGATTTGTCATCCTAGGTGATACCTTATACCGTAGAAGCATAGAAGGTACCTTGTTATGTTGTCTAAATGTTGAGGAGGCATTAACTGCTCTAACTGAGGTTCATAACGCTATTTTTGGCTCACACTCGAGTGGAATGCCCATCGCCAAGAAACTACTGAGGATGGTGTATTACTGGCCCACAATGGAAAGAGAAGCGCATGATCATGCTGAAAAGTGTTTACAATGTCAGCAACATGGAGATCTCATCCATGCTCCAACTCAAGAGCTTCATCCAATTATCACACCATGGCCTTTTTCGCAGTGGGGACTCGATCTGATTGGAAAAATCACACCCACCTCATCCAATGGCCACAAATTCATTATCACTACAACTGAGTACTTCACAAAGTGGGTGGAAGCCATACCCATGACGTATATCACTGGCAAGCAGATCTCAAAATTCATCCTGAACTATCTCATATGCTACGGCAGTCCCACAAGCCATTATCTCAGATAATGGGACACCATTCAAGAACCAGGATTCGCAACTTGTGCAAAAATTCAAAATCCAGATCGCTTCTCCACCCATACTATCCCAAGGCAATGGCAAGTAGAAGCCACTTAACAAAACCATCCTCAAAATCTCTCAAGAAAGCGCCAATGACGAAATATGATGAACTTGCAACTTAATCCCACCCTCGTCAAAGATCCGCACACCCACCGGCGCCCTTTGTGGTGTGTGATGCCGGGTTCAATAGCTCAGGATGTTGCGTGTCACACGACTGCTGCCATTGATTCTTTTGGAGGATTTTGAGGATGGCTTTTGTTCGTGGCTTCGCTGGCCATTTCCATTATCTCATTTGTCATTATGGTGTCCTACAAGCCATTATCTCAGATAATGGGACACCATTCAAGAACCAGAGGTTCATGACTTGTGCGAGAAATTCAAAATCCAAAGACGCTTCTCCACCCCGTACTATCCCCAAGGCAATGGCCAAGCAGAAGCCACGAACAAAACCATCCTCAAAATCCTCAAGAAAATAGTCAATGGTGTAGGTCGTGACTGGCACTTGCAACTTAATCTCACCCTCTAGCCTTATCGAACCAGCATCCACACACCCACTGGCGCCACCCCATTCTCCCTGGTCTACGGATCAGAAGTTGTCCTCCCCATTGAGATCAAGCTCCCATCCCTCAGAATATCATTGCAAAACCTCATCACTGATGAGGACTATCGGGTATCAAGATTAAACAAGTTGGAGCTATTGGATGAGAGACGCATAGACGCTTTGAATCATCTGCAAGTCTATCAAAATAGACTCAAACATAGCTACAACAAAAAAATCAGAAGTAGGACTTTCCAAGTCGGAGATCTGGTCTTAAAAGAAAATCAGAAGAATGTCCCAAATCCCAGCAGCAAAGGAAAGTTTGAACCCAATTGGTTAGGGTCGTTTGTCATAACAGCAAGTTATAAATCAGGGGCATATCAGTTATCAACACCTGAAGGGGAACCTCTGCAGGAGCCAATAAATAGCTCCCATCTCAAAAAAATTTATGCCTAATTCTTTCAAGGTATAGAACCAACAAATCCAAAAAATCAGAAAAAGTCTTGAAAAAATGGTTACTTTGGCGAAAACTTGGAAAACAGGCATCTTGGTGACAACAAAAAAATCAAAAAAAATCAAAAAAAGGATCAAAAAAATCGTCCTCTAGTGAAAACCACTTTGGTGGCACTTTGGGCATGTACCTCGGTGAAAACTTGGCAAATAGGTGCCTTGTGTAAATAAGCTAAGCACTTTCCATCCACCAGGATCTTGACGGCTTGTTCTACACCATCCACCCATTTCGCTTCCACCATCCATTGCATTCAGGTCTCCATCCATCACACATCCACTCGCATTTGCACCATAGCTTGGTCCTGCGTTCGTATTATGATCCATCCTAGTACTACTCGGCCCATCCTCAAGGTCAGTTTGTCCTACCTTTATCGGGGTATTCTATTGCATCACGTTGGGGGCATGTTCTTAATGGATCGGATTTGTGTATGATCTTAAAGTTCTCAAATCAGAAAATCCAAAAACATTCAAAACATATCAAAATCCAAAAACAGGTCAAAAATTCATTCAAAAAGCCAAAAACAAGGTCGTCTTGTTGAACTACGTCATCTCTGAGCTTGAACATAGGCAAGTTTGATCATTGATCATCCCTCGAGACATTTAGGTCAGTCCTATAGGAGTCCGTCATAATAAACTCACATCTCATTATGTATATCGTCATATGTAAATCAGTCAAGTCGTCAGTCGAACTACGTGGTCTTTGCATGTATAACATAGGCAAGGCTAATTTGTCGATCAACCCTCGAGACCCCTAGGATAGGTCTTTAGGTTAGTATCTTGGTCAAAATCTCAAAAAATCCCAAAAACATTGAAAAATCACAAAATCAAAACATTTGCAAAATCTCAAAAAAAATACCAAAAACAGCCTCAAAACATTTCAAAACATCAAAAACATCCAAATATTTGGAAAAATCCATTTGTCTCATCTCGCTTGCACCCGCAATAACACCACTCATAATAAACAAATCATCATCATCAACCTTTGGTGAAACAGTCGGAAACAAGCCTAGCAAATACAAGAAAACTCCACAACGTCAAGTCTAAAGTCTAAGTCAGTGCGTAGGCAAGTTGGTTATCTCTTTGTATTGGTAACACATCATCTAAATTGTCTCATATCAACCATCCCTTATAAACGAAATGATGTGCCGCCATCCACTAACATGTCCTAGGATGAATCCTTCCTACAATGGGAATTATCTTTTGGCAATAAGTTTCGTTTATCATCTTACAAAACACATCCTCTTTCCGTTAGCAGTATTGAAGAGCATCAGTTTTTTTGTTTACTTGGTCTTTATCTTTTGACTTATCTTATTTTGCGCTCATTCCAAGGACATCTCGATGATATCCCAAAACAACGGATTTAGAGAAGTAGGAATGGGGCAATGATCATTATCCTTTTGTCTATTGTGCTTGTTGGATGTTCTTGTAATATAACTTGGTGAATACTTGCTTTGATAGGTATGTATGGAAGAGGTCTAGGGCAACTTGTTGACTATTACAAGGATAGGTTTACCTTTCCGTGTTTTGGTCCGAGGTGTCTGAAACTTCTGAAGTACATCCTAGCAAGGTTTTCATATGTCAGCTGTGAACAAGGATACTCCTATCTGATTGTCAAGTCAAAGTCCATCACACTAAGTACAACGACATCCTAGTTTTCTATACCTTGATGCATCGTACCACGTGTGTTATCAAACATAAGAAAATTTGGCCCTTTGAAAATCCCAATTCCTCAGCAAGTAATCATTATCATCATCATCATCATCATTTGCATTTGTGTCATCTTGCGTCTTGTTGAAATGACTTCTTCTTTTCTTACTAACCGCACTAACAAAAATACTATGACAGTTGATCACCATCATCACCATCATCATCATCGATCCTGCATCCACAAATCATTAGCACATCACATAAACATATCATATAGGAAATGCATGCATTGCATTTTAATCATCATATAAATAGGTTATCATAAACATTTTTCATAGATAGGTGCATACATGTCATCGCATTTCACCCATTGCATTGCATCACATAGCATTCATTTGCATTTCATAACCATTTCATATTACCATCTAAATCATCACATAGCATCTATAAAAGCATTCCATAATCATTTCTACATAATCATAAGCAAATAGGCATATAAGCATTTAATTCATTACACATCAGCATATCACTTTGCATTAACATATCATTGCATCACATACACCATTTAGGATAACAACATTTGTTATTCTAAAGCATCTCATAAAACCATTTGCATCATATCACGACCATCACATCATATTACATCCATTCATAAATCATCTCATAATTAAGTACTATTACACACATTATTGCACATCATAGCATCACATACATCATTAGAAATAAATGTGTCCATAGGAACATCTCTACAAAGCATATAGCAATAAACCATCCCTGCATAAATAAAAGTACATGGTACATCTCATCAAAATCGGCTCATATATCATATCATCAATGTCACTGTCATAATACAAAAGAATAATAATCGGATCACTGTACATATATGTCAATCAGTACAAAATGCCCATCGGGCTATCAAAAACGAGCCCATAGGACATAAAAAGGTACATCATAATATATGGATCATGCCTGATCTCCGTGAATGCTACCCTCGCCCCTGTCACCGTGACCCTCTGGTGGTCTCTGACTGGCCCGCTCTGAGTACTCTGGGACCCAATCTGCTCTAGGTACATGGTCGTGGTAGGCCCGGCGGTAGTACTCTATCTCTTGGATGGCATCCCTGTAGGATCGAACCGGCACAGTACCCTGAGACGAGGAGACTGTCATACTCTCAATCTGTTGCCTACGGCCTAGCTCTGTGGCTACCTGTAGCTCTGCAGCTTGTGTCTGCTGCATAGCCTGATCCCTCTCTGCCCTCAGTTGCTCCCTCTCAGCCCGTGCCTGGTCCCTCTCGGTCATCACTGCCTGAATATGTGCCTGTAGCTGTATAATCAAGGCATCTCGTGCATCTACCTTCCCTGCTGGTTGTGCCTGTGGCTGTGCATGGACTTGACCCTCACCCTCAACTCGTGGTGGTGGGACTGGCGGATCCTGCTACTGGTACTGCATGGGAACATCCTCGTGACCTGGCGGAACTAGGGGCACCCCTGGTGGATCTTGTTGGATCTCGATCCTCGGTCCTCGCCCTCGTGCTCGTCCTCTACCCCTGCCTCTGACCCTATATGCCTCTGGATCCTCACCTGGGATAGTCAACCAGAGAGGAGGTCTGAACCAGTCTCTGTAGGCCTACATAGTCCCTGGGTCTGCCAAGCCCTGATCGTAAGCCCAAGGTCAGACCACCAAATGTCAAAAGTTGTCAACCACCTCAGCAGTAGGAATACGAGGCCCCCATGACACCTGTGTCAGGCTGCATGCAAACAAGGCTACATATCCGTCATCTGGATGATCTTGTGGCTCTCCGAACTGATGTTGTACATGCCTGGGCAGGTATCTCTCTATCATCGTATGCTCCTGCCCCTGCATGTATTGATCTTGGCAGCAATAGAAGAGCTGATCTGCATCGTCAGCCCATCCAAGTTGATCGAGGTACGATCTCCAAGTGAACACAAGCATCTCATCTATGACCTGTCTCTAGTAGGGGATCCCATGCTCTCCGGTGTGTGTGAAGGACACACCACCTCTGTATCATGCCACCAGGGCATCATCTGCCCCCATCGAAACTGGAATGACCCATGGATGTAGGATAGAAATGTGCTCCCACGCCCAAACATGCAGCAAGGTCACTCCAGCTCCCAGTGCTCTACCATCCACGTATGCATACTCGTGGAAATCCCTGTAAAGCGAAGCCAGAAGGATGGGCCCCCACGCGAAACGAACTGGTCTGTCTCGGACCATCCTCTCCCAGCAGTATCCCCATCCAGGACTGAAATACCACCCTCATCTATCTGGGGCAACCAAACCTGAAATGATTGCTACAATCGCCCAGCGAAAGGGAGGTACTATAACTCGGTACCGCTCCAGCTCGATCTGCCCCTCGCAATAGATAATGTCCTGAGTGGCGAGGACTCGGGTGCAGCACTCGCATCCCTCCTCCATGTCATAGATCACCTGACAGCCATGAATGGGCAAACGTAATATGCACCAGACATCCTCCAATGTGATGGTCGCCTCACCAGTGGGAAGATGAAATGACGACGTCTCGCTGTGCCACCGCTCCGCCAGCATTGATATCTTTAGGTGTGTGCGCACTGTCGCTGTGTACGCAATATGCCATAATCCTGCAGCCCCCAGCCGATCATGGTCTCTGTCGCTAAAGTCCCGTAGAATGCTTGCCAAATCCCGTGATCGGTACTCCCGAGAGTAGAGCTCCCTAGGTCCGTCCTGCATTAAGGAAAGTCAGCATGTTAAAAATTTTGTAAAATTCCTGACCTAACGCCTCAAACTCGTTTCCAGTGGCGCAATTTGCGAAGGCATCGCAGTTTGAGTTTCCTCAAACTCCGACGCTGGACCTGGAATTTCGTTAAACAGAGCCACTGCCACACACTTTAGCCCCCAGCGTCGCAATTTGCTTGAAAAGGGCGCCATTGCGGCGCACTTTTCCAAACTGGCCCACCGAGTCCAAGCTGAGCCCGAGCCCAGCGACAGAGTTTTTAAACTCCAAACTGCACTGCGGTAGCGCAAAACATCGTCGATGCGACACAAAAAGGCTAAAAGCAGTGCACTTTAAACACCGAGCGGCGCTATAATAGCGCCGCTGGAGGTGAGCTCTCCTTAAAAGCGGTAATAAATGCATTAAAATGAAAAAACGAAGCCTCAGTTAGGGTCACATACTGGGGCACCGATGCCAGGTGGTCGCTGGTAGGTCTGAACTCGGTCCGAAATGTGTAGAGGAAGTTGTCATTGGGCCATATCGTCAGGAGGTCAGAGCTTGAATCTCAAGGTTTGTTAGCAGAGGTGTGTGAAAATGATTTGAAAGTGACCCCTCGGGCCCCTTTTAAGCCTAAAAATTAGGGTTTTTTGACCCTCTAGGGCTGTCTTGCTAGGGTTTTGGACCCCTGAACTTGTTTTTTTCCATTTGAGGCTTGTTTTTCATCATTTTATTGCGTTTAGACACGTTTTTAGCCTCTCGAACCCCTTTCAGACTTGTCGGGCACTTTATCACTTTTTTCGCGAGATCACCCAAAAAATTAAAATTTTCGTCTGATCTCTCAAGGGGGCATTATAATGGCATGTTTTCTCTCACCATGCAGTAGTGGGGCAAGTTTTTGAATATCAAAAATTTTGGCTTTGATTGAGATCGTTTATTCTTTGAACCAACGCAACGAGTGCATTGCTTCAAAGAGGGGCAAAATGTAGACATCGAAAATATACTGATTGACATTGTCCATCTGATCCTGACTTACTAACACCGTTTCTTCCTAAATCATCCTTCGGTCTAACCATTTAATCAAATTCCCCCATCTGATTAAATTCATCAATATTCTTCCCTTGATTAAATCAATCATCGTGTCTAATTAAGTCACTTTCTCTTGTTAATTAAATCAATCCATCTGATCTAATTATCCCTATTTAATTAAATAGTCAATTTATTTGATTAAATCTCTAAAGTATATCCATTAAATTAAATAAATTAAAACCTTATTTGATTTAATCTAACACCATCCCTTTTAATTAAATAAATCAAAATCTTTATTTAATTAGCCTCTTATCATATTCCTCTCTTATCTATTTAAATAAATCCATAAATCTAAGTCAAATAAGTCACATCATCCAATCTCCTATTAAATTAATTAACCTTTGATTAATTTAATCTAATCTCATGTCACATCCTCTAGATAATGCAAGTTGCACATGAAAATAGATTTAATTCATTTATTAAATCCCTATTTTCTTCACAAGGCATCTTTTGGAATATTCTCTCAATTTGAATTCAAAAATTCCAAGTCAACATGTACATCCAACAAGGCATTTAAAACCTCTTACATGTCCTTTGCCTTGAGCCAAGTGGCATTTATTGCATTTTCCCTTCCCTCTTACATGTCATTTCAACAAATTTGAATTTCAAATATTGGCATTTATTGGCACAAACCCCAAATCTTGCACAACCATCATCCATTCATAGCTTGACAAGTGGCACCATATCATTGGATGAATGTTAGTCCCACATTGCTCAAATTGGGACATTCATCCATCTTGAAATCCTATAAATGAAGAGCTCCTCTCCTCATTTCATCATCCACAATTTTAGTAAACTTACTATGCTCAAATATTTAGCCATTTCCATCCATCATTCGAATTCCTAGCTAGGATTTTTGCAGATTTAGCTTGGAGTTCTCATCTTTTCATCAAAAGTGGATCAACAATCTCTTCAACATTCGAATCTTGCATAATAGGAATTGGGAAAGGGCCAATTTTCATATCAAATTGGCACCAATTCCCCCATGGGATCAAGTGTTTGCTATTTAAATTAGGATTTAATCTTTGGTTTAGCAATTTCATTGTGTTCTTGCTTATTTTCTTTCCTATTTTGAGTTTGCAAATGGATTTCATGGGGAATCCTTCTTTTAGCTTGTAATTCCTTGTCTAACTCGTTTATTCATGTTGTTTTGCAGGTACTAGGAAAAGGGTTCACACAGGAATAAATTAGCCGTGTCCTTGTCATCATAAGAATAGTCCTTGCATGTTGAATTAAAGGCTTGTAAATGAGTATTAGGATCACCTTTCTGATAGTACAATTTAAAGAAAGGCATCACTAAACCAAATAGTTAATGATACAAATAGTGACATTATTCTTAGCTACATTTTATTCACAAAACATGAATACTTTATTCTCAAAATAAACTAGATTTATTTTTAAATAGATTGTGAGCAAATTAAGATCCTTATCTTAAAATTTGTTAGCTATAGGTTAGAGCAGTTCTAAAGAATGTGTTAAAGAGATTCAAGATCATCAAGGGTTGTAAAAAATAAAAATGTGAAAGGGAAACTCAAATATTAACTAGGTCATTCTATTCAAATCAAGGAATTTTTGAAAAAGAATGTTGTAGTATGAATCCATTAAAAAATTGGACAAAGAAGCAAGAAGAATGTGAGATTGTTATCAAACCTAACATCAACATAAAATTCCACATATGCTAGCATATCTCCTCGACTCTAGTGAAGTTAAATAAATGGACGAGCACCTAAATGAATTGCTAAAAGGAGGATTTATCAAAAAAATATTAAAAGTCCATTTTCATGCCCATCCTTTTTGGTGAATGGAAGAGTAGAAAGGGAAAATGGTACAGAAATATTTTGTATAGTGAATGGAAGAGTAGAAAGGGAAAATGTTACAAAAATATTTTGTATAGATTATAAACATCTAAATAGTATTATTTTCCATTTAACTACCTTATTCCATCCAATTTAGATCTTTTTAGGCAAGCAACAACAAAAAAGGATCTTCCCAATATTTGACTGCAAATCAAGATTTTGGCGGATAAAGGTAAAAGGAACATATAAACTTGTATAAGATTACATTTTAGTTCCCCAAGGAGATGTTGCTATCTTCCAGATAGGGTTTGGTATCCTTATATCTTATATATGAAAAGAAAATATTAGGCCTTTCATCTAGATTAAAAAATAAATTTAAAAAAATCATTTTGCATATACCAAATACTAGGTACAAATTAAAATTACATTCATAATCTAGCTACATAATGCACTCTTTGGAGTTTATCCATGTGAGTTTGATTTCAAACAACTTTTTTAAATTCTCATAATACTAGATACGAGCGAGAGAGAGAGAGAGAGAGAGAGAGA
The DNA here is from genome assembly GCA_007258455.2 of Sequoia sempervirens. Lineage (NCBI taxonomy): Eukaryota > Viridiplantae > Streptophyta > Pinopsida > Cupressales > Cupressaceae > Sequoia > Sequoia sempervirens. Next base: position 99,069,005 of record VDFB02047397.1, on the reverse strand, counting down.
GAGAGAAAGAGAGAGAGATTTTGAATTCTAGGTGAGTACTTTTTTCCACTCTTCCATTTTATAATAAAGTTGTGTTATATTATATGATATATTATATGATAATTGTTATGTAACAATAAATTTATATTGTTGTAATATGTTTACAAGAATTCTTTTTCACTTGGTGGGGGAAGCTATCATAAAGAGAATATTTTAAGATAAGAGTTTAGTCTTCATTCTTTTTTATGATAAGGTTGGATTATATTAGATGATAATTGTTGTGTAGGAATGAATTTCTATTGTTTTAATATGTCTAGGCGTTGATTTGTCCAATTAAACTATAGATCATTAATTTGGTGGATTTTAAGTTATACATTATAGGACTTTAAGAGAGAGTGTGTGTCATATATATCTTGGTTCAAAATAAAAATCTTTTACTATCACGTAAGACGAGAACAAACCTCTCCAATTTGATACATGATTATAATTACAGCCTATCAAAATTCAAAATTCAAAATTGAATCAATTGAACAAAATAATTAATGCAAACTAAAATCTAAAGCTCTATCAATAAACCAATGCCATTAACACAAAACCCAGTAGGTGAAGAAAAAAGTGATATGAACCAAACCAAAAATCTACAAAACAAAGCGAAAAATAAGTGATTGATCAGAGTGTTTGATATACTGATCAATGATGCTCCTGCATAACTATAAACCCTTTTTACTCCTTATCGAACTTCATGTGTTTGTGCTTAATAGCTCATTTTCCTTTATACTCTTTGATCCGATGAAGAAACAAAAATAAGCTAAGCCAAAGCCAAATATAGAGCTAAAATAACAACTATTACATAAATATTGTACATATTTCCGTTGGCCCCTAAATAGTAGCAGCTCTCTGCAATTTAATATCGAGCCTAGATTGGAAAACCATATGATCGATCATAAGCCACCAAATTGCCCATTCAAAATAAACCATTGTTTGTGCAGAGATATATAAGAACCAAACACTATAACAAAGAACGCCTTAATCACATCATCAGTTTGTGACTCTGCCCCTTTGTAAGCAAAGCAAGTCCCCTGCCACCACTGTCTTCGCAGCTTCTCCACAAATTGTTGCAGGCATTGTTACAAGCATAGCAGCATAAATCGTTTGGGGAAAAAATTGGCAAACCAAAAAATCAAGATTTTTTGAAAAATCGGGAAAAAATCGGGAAAAAATTGGATTTGAAAAAAAAATATATTAAAAAATACTTCTAATGTTTCCCAGATTTACGCATATGCCCCACAATATGATAGATTAGAATATGTAAAAGCAATGAATATATAAAAGAAATGAATTGAAAAGACTGTGAATTTTTTGCAAACAATCGGGTGCTCAAAACTCCACCAATCTCCTTTCGCAGCACTTGCATAAACTTCCCGTGTCGTGAAAACTCGAAGGCGGCTTCGATTTGTGAAAATAACGACTGGCGCGAACCTATTAATAACAAAAAAACACACATTTTTTTGGGTTTTTTCGCACGTTTTAGGGTTTCGGATTTTCCGCGATTTTTTAACGATTTTTTTGACATTTAAATCACAATTTAAACACGATTTATACACAATATTTTGCAAGGTCAACGAAATCCAAAAAATCGGGATTTTTTGGGGGAAAAAATCGGGAGCAGTGCAGATTTTTTAAAAATCGCGATTTTTGCAATTTTTTGCAGATTTATGCTTCTATGGTTACAAGCTCTTCATATGAGTCTGAACTCATTATACTATCCTCCAGGTCGGGCCCACATACTCTGCAAATTAAAAAAAATCCATTGCAGAACACAACACTTTATTCCCAAAACACTTTTGAGTTACTCCCCTACATAACGCCATGGCTTGTGATTTACGACATCGGCCGTAGCAACTTTGTAGAAGTAATCATTTTCCATCTGAAATGCCTTCTGTTTTTCTGATTAAACGATTGTCATGGGAATTCGTTGGGGATTTCCCGGAAGAAATCGCCGTATTTTCCTCCAATTTCTTATTAAGGATATTCAGGCGATCAAAATGGAAGTTCAAGAAGGTATTTTTCCTCGTCGTGTTCTTTATATGGAAATAAAGGGCCAACAAGACATCCCCTTAACTCGTACTGAAGAAAATTTGACCCTGCGTGAAATGGAACAGAAAGCTGCCGAATTAGCCCGTTTTTTGCGCGTATCCATTGAAGGATTTTGAAATGGGGGAAAGTCCTCTTTTATAATATACAAATGGATAGATCTCGTATTAGTAGATACCAGAAAAAGTTTGACATAACATTTGTCTGGAGGGGAAGTATAGTCAGTTTATTTACACTAACACGAAATGTTACTTATAGCTGCAAAAAATCTTTTTAACTGAATGAAAATCATTAATCTATGAACTGACTCTGTAGAACGTCTCTAGGCCTAATAAATTCTTCTGGTGAATCTAAATGAAGACTTAATGGAGTTTCTTGACAAGCCTAAATCTGACCGCGTTACTGAGAGTTGCTTGCAGAGAACAGAGATTCTATCTGCTTCAAGACTAATTGCTTTTAAATGATGCCCAAGCATCTACGCCACTCAATAACTGATGTTAGTGCTATCCTATCTTTAAGTATGCGTGGCAGAGCTGTCTATGTGATTCACAAAATCATCAGTAAGAAGTATACAAAAAGCCACTAGATCGTTATCAGAATAATGTGAGCGTTTGTAAAAGGCAAGAAATAGCCCCCAAAAAACAGATAGAAAAACAAACTTCTCAAAACCCTGTGTAACAAATGATACAAAAGATGGAAACTGTGATCGAAATCGTTAGATCAAAAGGCCTATTATCCATTTTTTTTATCTCATGATATTCAGAAAGTGTAAAAACCTTTCACCTCTTAACACAAAAAATAGATATAAAAATGAAACTGAACCTTAATAGCTCAAGCCAAGGGTTTCCAAAATAAATTCATCATATTAAGAAAGAGGCTTAAGATTCATACAGCAGTATATCTGCGCAAGAATCTTAAGAAGATACATTTATTTTCTGAATGGCTAAACAATAATCCGCAGAAAAAAAAAATCTGTACAAACCACTAAACAAAGTGGCCGAGCTCGACCATCAAAGAAGATGCACAATTTCTCACGCGCTTACCGAAAATGACAAGCCATAGATAATAACGGAGATCGGATTGGAAAAAACCCTCAGTGAAAAAAGCATGCAAAAAATGCTAAGAAAGATCCAAGAAGAGCAGGTGCTAGAGAAGGCACCACCGCCATATAAGCAGATCCTGTAATCGGAGATGGACTGGGCGCCTCTGCCTCCTCTGCACCATATACTACTGATATCATCATCATTATCATTATTAGGGCCAAATTTAGGGCGTAAATGTTGCTGTGTGCTGCTCCAGCCATCTCCACGCCTCTTTTATCAAAGATCGCAAATGCCTAAAATGAAGACATGCAGCTTTGCGAAACCTCCGACCGAAATGCAGACAGATGAAATAGTAACACGCTATAGAGACGGCACTGGCAATGGAATGAAGGGATTGAGAGGGGAAAGCGATATTTATATACAACAAATGGGTAATCAAGAAGACTACATTACAAAAGATGCAGATATGCCGAAATTTATGTAATCCAGTTGTTCTCCTAAAATAAGCTGTTGTGGGGCTACGTCCCGTAATGTTCCGTTGGAAGTGTGCAATTGCTTAGCAATGTAAACGTGGCATAACCAGATACGTTCTGTTCACATGGTTGTATGATTGGGGATGGCTTTCCTTATAAGTTTTAGATTTAATTTAGATTTAAGAAAATAAAGGTGCCTGTCTCTTATATATTCGTTGTCTTCATGGGCACCTATCACCATTGTACCTTCATGGCGTTGTCAAGAAGGATTATAATTCAGTTTCCATTTTTGCATTGTGTAATGGTGACAAATATATACCTTTCACTTTTTATATTTGTTTTGAAATCATTTATTGATTTGTGTATTATTATTTAGTATATCATGCATGTTTATTAGTGATGTTTTCAATTGTTTATTTAGTCTTTAAATTGATAATTTTACATGGTTTGATATAAGGGAAGGAATTATCTCTAAACATCCAAATAAAATCTGAGAATTAGTTTTTATACAAGGACATACTAGAACATAAGGCTAACTAAAGTGATGTTCTTAAATTTGCAAAGATTGAATCCATGTGCCCAAATCAAATCTATAATATAATCAGATATAAACTTGTGGGATTGAATTTGTAGCTACATAAATGACAAGGAGAAACAAACAACATTCATTAACTTTCCAAAATATTCATCTATTCTTCAATAACATTTTTACAATATTGACATATCAAATTTAGTCATCTACAACATATTTATTATTTTATTCAATTTCCACAAATTTAGATCATTTATATTTAAAAATTTCCACAACTCTTAATATAAAATAGATATTATTTACTTATTATTTATTTATCCTAAATTTATGTAAAAATGATTTTATGCTCTCTCTCATTTAAAGAAAATATATATTTTATTTTCCTTTACACATGAAAATTTTGGAGCACATAATGCTAATGGACAAGAAATGAGTTTATCAACATATTCTCATCTATTTATGCCAGGAGTGGACCATTCACTCTTAGAACTTCTTGTTAAGTCATTTTGTAGGAGTGAAGGAGAATAAATGACACCCTACAATTATAATTATAAAAGATATAATTTGTAATTCTATAGAACTTCTTGTTAAGGCATAGAACTAGGCTACACCCATAATTTTATCCTTGGATATTTTACTCCCACGTGGTTCTATCCACTACTTAATTTCACCTAAGTTGAGATTTGAAAAATTAATTCACCTACACCTATAACTACATTTAAGAAACTAGGAGTGCTAAAAATAATCTTTTGGGTGCTACTATGGAAATAGGAAAGACCATTGACTTTCTTGATAGTAGTCATACCTTGTGTTAAATGTAACAAGATATAAACATGTCAAATAGAGAATTTTGATGCAACTAAGACTAATCTAACACTTAAACTAAGGATGATACTATTTCCTTATTATTCCCTTGTGATGGCGTGATGAAAAGACCTAGATCATATTATTCAACCAACCCTTACCTTTCATACATTGATTTTCTTAAAAATGTTATGGAGAGGGAATTCATTTAGTGGTTATACCTTACCCTCAAGTTATGTCTTCTCTTTAATAGAGAAACTATAATCTATATTATGCATTCTTAATATTTAAAATTAATATGTATATGATAAAGGAAGGCATGTAATATCATATGTTATATGAAGAAGGTATGCAATTGGAAACATCATTATTTCCTTTCTAGCCTCACTTTGTCCAGCACCATCAAAATCCCACTATGCACCTCTTTACTTGTAGAATTTTTAATAATCTTTTATGCAAATTTTCCCTCTTTATTTTTTGAATCTTAAGGTATATTTATTAGATCTTTAGATTCTTTTTCATTGCATAATAAGATCTCATTTGAAACCCTGATCTCTAATTTCTCATTAAATATTTTAAATACAATTACATATCAATTCCTATATAGTTTTATGCTCATATTGAGAGAATGTATTAATACAATTAAATATTGACAAATGACATAATATTGTATGGGGTTGGGCTCATTCCTTGACCTTCACCTATCCCCATTCATACACATTCCCATACATTTCTCCACACCTTATCCAATTTTGTACACTTTCTTACATATTCCACATGTATTTCAACATTCATGAGCATGCATTTATTTTGAGTGTAGACTTTATTGTTCATCATCATGCTTCATTATCATGTGTAAGAACAATATTGTGACCACAAATTTGACCCATGAATTTCCAAAATTTAAATTCAAATATGGTTGACTCCTACCCTTTCCACTAAGTATAATGAGTTGACCAAACACAAGTTTGCATTAAATATTGTTATGTCTTACTATTAAAGGCATTCAATTATTTTCATTACTATTAAATACACATTTGAAACTTAATTACAATAAAAAAAATAAAATTTATTAATTCACAATCATTAAAAAAATTTAATCTTCTACAATGAAATTCCAACATGCTAGGACTCAACCATTTGATTATAAATGAGCATGATATGTGTGAATTCTATAATTGAAATAATATTATAATGAAGTGTAAAGTGTTGAGATTCTAAAAAATAACTCCAAACTAAACTACCTTCAAAATGATTGTGGCTGGTGTTTATACGATAACTTATAATATTAGGAGTGGTCTCAGATAGATGCAAGGTGGGGAAAAGCTTGATGCTTTATGAAATGTGTAATTGGCCAAACACAATGAGTTAAATACAATAATGATGAATTGATTAATCTTGATGTTGTTCATACCTTAAGGTAAAACTGAGTGTTGGCCTATTATGCTTAATAGTAGGTTAGAGACTGAATTAGGCCTTTGTGGTGGTCCACATGATAGTCACCAAAGATCAGTTTAGAGTGTATCCTCCCAAAAAGAGGGAAAAGTATACAAGTGCAATATAATTTGTGGTGACGAATTGATGACTAGGATGCAACTATAAACTTGCAAACAAACAAATATTTTTTTGGTTGATGCTAGATTGCTCTTACCCCTTGGGATTCTCTTGCACCAACAAATATTGTATATATCTTATCCTATGCAATACATTTACCTTTCAAAATATTAAATACATCTATTAAATGTACATTCTATCTTAATGTTTCATTTGCATATTCTATAATCTTCTAGATTACTATCTAATTTGGAATTTTTTCCACTAATACACCCAAAAATTAGACAAAGAGGGATTCATTTTCTCCTTATCTTTCTTTTCAACTAGTTATTGGTTCCTTTTCTTAAAGTGCATATAATATACGTTATGAAGCTTAACTTGGTGCTCATAGGGAGATTTGTTAGGATTCATCATGTGGTGCTCCCTCTCCTTATATTCATGTAAAAAAAGTTTGTGAGATTTTGTATATATTTATCAAGTGTGAATTAGATTGACTCAAACATAAGTATATATGTAACTCTTTTTAATTTCACAATTCTATAGATCTATGAATATATTTTAAACATTGACAAACCATGAAAGGAACCAAATTTAACTATTCTAACCAAGGCCTTCCAAGTGACGTAGAAAATCTATTGAAACATGACATAATACTTCAAACTTCTTAATCCCCACTTAGAGAGGCAATATTGTGCATCCTAACTTGTAGCAATAAGGACACCATCTTTAAAGAGATACTTAAATATGCATCTAGCTATAATGTTATAAATGATGATCATATAGAAATTCTTTCTTACTATAAATATTAAAATGGTTCTCTACCTTGCTAAGGATATTGTTTATTGGAAAACTATGGATAGTACCATGAATACATAATGGTCCATAATAGCTTGATTGAGGGATCATAACAAACGGTTTAGCAATGGAAGAATCCCTAGAATAATTCATCCCCACAAAATATTCTATAGGAACATCGAAAGATCAACCAACATGTTATATATCCATAAAATTTCTCGTGATACATGTAGGAGTCATAGAGTTAGAAATATGTTTGAAAACCCATTAGAAATATATACTTCTAGATTGAGAGTGCGAGAAAATGATTTGAATAAATCTATAAAATTTGATTAAGTAGGGAAACCAAATTATTTCCCCCATTATTAATATCATCATGTCTATAATTTTATTATCCAATCCTAGACCTTATGCTTTAGAGCCATACAAATATGTGCGATGGCTACTAATAATTACACATTTATATTTTATTATATCCTTTATGGATTCTTATAAATGGATCCAATGGATGAATGGAATGAAGAGTGGTCAAATTAACATTCGATAAACTTTGAAACATAGTGTCTAGAGGTTCACTTAATAATGTTAATTTCTTAGTGTGGCTTGAAAGAAATAATATTAGAAGCAGTAACCACATGATTTGAATTGGACTTTATTTCTTTCTTATCATTACCCTTTTTGAAAATTATTACACTTTTAAAATTTAGAAGGGTAAGAAGGTGTGGAAGAGGTATGAGAGGAAATATTTTAAACTATTGGAAGTGAGTAATTTGAGTTTAGCATTCCTAACATGAGCACAAAGGTCCATGAAGAAAACATGTAGTTAATCTAATAGGCCCATAAAAAAATACTTTGTAATTAATCAAAGGGAAGTGATATTTCATTCTAACAAAGATATTGAAATGAAAGGAAATTTGATCCCTTTTCACTTAGAATTGGGTAAGTGCATGGATCTATGACACAATTTTGGCTCTTAAGATGCCACTATTTTTTCTTCCGAAGTTAGCAAAATATGATTTGTACGAGAAAATGAAGATAGTTACGCTCAAAATTTCAAGATGCAACAAAAACAAAAGTTGAAGTGCTTCATGTCTAGTTTCTAAGCTACTATATTTTTTTGAAATTAATGAAGATTAAGGGCCTCAAAAAGGGGGTGGGGAAAAATGGGTCCTTTTTTTATTAAAAAAAATAAATAGCATAGCACCTGAGGGCTCCCCCCTTTTTGATTAACTTTTTTTTAGAATGTCAAAAATCCCAACGATGAGAAATTAGCTAACACCATGTAGTTTATCCTCTTTTCAGATATTTTTTTTAATGAATATATAATATTTTATGAATTTTCAAAGTGGACACATCCTAGAAAGCTAAAATTTGGGCGTGCTCCCCCCTAAATTTTTTCAAAACTAATTGAAAATTGATTTTTTTTTCATCATGTATAGAATGGAGTCTAGTTTCAAAAAATGTAATTTGTTTCACGTTTCGATGAACGAGTAAAAATCTATCGTAAAACTAGCACATGTTGGTTTTTGACCAAAAACGGAGGCATTTACAATAGAAGTCATGGATCAAAACCTTAAGTAAATCAAAATGAAAAAACAATTATATATTTAGATAGCGAAGAGAGAGGTTAACACTATCACAGTTTTTTTATAAACTTGCATTGAAAGACATGCGAATGAGACGGGAAGCACGAATGAAAATATGAGGAAATTTGGAAAATCCTATCAATTAACACATCTTTTGCATGAGAGGGTAGTCCAAACCTTTGGGTCGAATGCCCAATGCAACCTATTTGGCGTGGACCAAATGGGTTGCTTCATTTGGCTAGCGCCAAATTTGGAGAGTGCCAAATTTGGCGCTCGCCAAATGTAATTCATGACTTTTGGAATGCATTTCTCTAAACTCTTCAATTTTCTCTTTCTCTGCCAAGGAAACTATATACATGAAATAAACATTTTAAGTATAAGTTGACATTTACATATGGACATTTACTTTCTTATACTTTAAGTTATATTTCATGTATATAGGTAGGATGTTTGATAGTGGTTTTGGATCTGAAGGAGTTATAACATTGCAAATTCTAGTTTTTGGAAGATTTTAAAAAATTTCAGACTTAGTCAAATTTCAATAATCAACATGTCAAATTTCAATAATCAAGAGGTCAAATTTCATCTTTCTCTCTCTATCTCACTCATTTTCAGCTCTTATTCTCTAGACCTATCTCTCTCACTATCTCCATCCCATTATCTAACACTCTCTCCCTTGAGCTAAAGAACTATGTCTCTACATGTCCATCTCTCTCTCCTTCCCTCTCTAATATCTATCTCCCTCCCTCCCTCCTTCCCTCTCTACATTTCTCTATCTCCCCTCCCTCTCCTTTTATCTCTATATCTCTCTCTCTACTCTATGTATGACCTCTCTCTATACCTACCTATCCCTCTCTCCCTCTCTCTCTCTCACTCTCTACTTCCCCCCCCCTCTCTCTCTCTCTCTCTCTCCTTCCCTCTCTATTCTCTATCTCACCATTCTCTCTCTCCTTCCCTCTCTAGTTCTCTCTATCTCACCTCTCTCTCCTTCCCTCTCTAATTTTCTCTATCTCCCCCCTCTCTCCCCTTCCCTTTCTACTTCTCTCGATCTCACCTCTCTTTCTCCCCACGTCTCTCTCCCTCTCTCTCTCTCTTCCTTTCACCCACCCTTGCTCTCTACTTCTTGCTATCTAACCTATCCCTCTATACCTCTTTCTCTCCCCCCTCCTTCCCTCTCAATCTCTCCACCTTCCTCCTTACCTCTCTACTTCTCTCTCCATCACACATCTCTATCACCTATCTCACTTCTCTCTCTCCCATTCCCTCTCTACTCTCTTTCTCTCTATCTCACCTCTCTCCCTACCTATCCCTCCCTCCTCTCTCTTATCTCTCTCACCTCTCTCTCTCCCTCCCTACCTCTTCCTCCCTCTCCTCCCTCTATCTACCTAGACCTCTCTCTATTTTTGTCTCACCTCTCTCTCCATCCCTACCTCTCCCTCTATCTCTCCTTTCATATCTATTTCTCTTTATCTCCCCCTCCCTCTCCTTACCTACCTCTCTCTATTGCTCTCACTACAACAAAACAAGAAAATAGTGCCTAAAATAGCATTGGATTTCAGTGTATTTTAGTCCACAAATTGGGTGAGCTGGTCGGTACTAAACTCGGCGCAAACAGGCATGGTCATCTTGGCGCCGAATTTTACACTAAATTTTTGCGCTGAACGTAACGACAAAATTAGCTCCAAAAAATCATAGCGTCCCTGTTAGCACCTAAAATAGCGCCAAAAATAGCACCTTTGTTCATGCCTAAAATAGCACCGGGAAATAGCATTGGAAATAGCACCTAAATTAGCGCCCAATTAGGCTTTCAATTTTGCTTCTATGTCTACTCCCATTTTTGCTTCTAGTTTTGCTTCCAGTTTTGCTTCTGGTTTTGCTTTCGGTTTTGCTTCCAATTTTACTTCCAATTTTGCTTCCCCTATTGCTTCCAATTTTGCTTCCAATTTTGCTTCCACGTTTGCTTCTGGTTTTGCTTCTGGTTTTGCTTTCGATTTTGCTTCCAAGATTGCTTCTAATTTGGCTTCCATTGTTGCTTCCTTTTTTGCTTCTAAAAATGCTTCTTTTTTTGCTTCCTTTTATTAATTTAATATGTTTTATTTCAATTTAATTAGTTAAATATATCGTGCCTCTTAAATAATTTCAACTTAATTAGTTAAATATATCATTCCTCTTAAATAACTCATATGATTATAGACTAAGAAATTTAATTATTTAACTCATATGATTAAATAACAAGACAATTACCCACAAAATTTTTGTATTGCTTGTAAAGATAAAAAAAAGTACATCTATTGTTCAGTGTCATTACCCAACAAAATTCCATAGCAAACGACAAAAACTAGAGGCACCTTAACATGTAGAGTAAAACATTAAATTAACCTCGTAACTATTTACCAGTAAAATCCTTAAGAAAAAAAACCACCATTAATAGTGTTCGGAGTTACATGCTTTAATACAACAAAACCAGAGGGAGAATTCAAAATCAGAACAGACAAACATGACTAGTCTTAACGAGCTCCACCCGGACCCAACGGACGCTTGGCTATCTCCTTCAGAGGCTTCTTCTTATGCCGCTTCCCTGACTTCTTCTTCTAGCACTTCCTTTTCGCTTGTTTGATGAAGAGTTTGAGTGCTTTCCATCCCAAACACGCTTCCTCATGACAATGAGCTTTGTATTTTCCTTCGGGCCAATGAATAAAGGGTTTGAGCCCTAGTCTCCCATAGAGCTCCTCAATTTCATCATCTACTAGTCCTTTAGAATAATCTAAACCTACACCCGGAACCGCCCATTCGAGAATGGACTCCATGCCTACCATATAATCTTCATGCATAATTTTTTGCATCACCATCCTCACCATTTCCATTGGTTCACCTAAATCCAAGCCCCACACCGCAATTAAGGAGTAAACGTCCATGTTCGTTTGGTATTTGTGTTTCAGAGAGCCGAAATGCCTACCACAAATCATTTTTTCACACTACACTAGTTGCTCATCGTCAATAAGGAAAAGGCCCTCCAGTCATTTTTTGGATACCTCTCCATAAAACGGGCCCAAAGATCTTCTTGACCAAAAGGTGAAATTGGCTTCCATTTCTCCTGACAACCAGCATCACCACCACCAAAGTTTGTTGCAGAGTTTTTCTTGACCCTTTCCAAATGCAATTAACACATCTTAATCAAGGGCTTGCATTTAACACCATCATGGATTGCCCACACTTTCTATTAATGAAGTACTACTTCACCACCACCCGCCACTCTTGTGTTCGCTTGTCGTGTCAAACCTACTTCACTCACTTTGCCACCTTATTCATTTAAGGAATTTTCCACTAACTTAACACCTCTAAAATCCTCCAACCTAAATTCCCCCATTTCACCGAAATTTAAAGCCCATTTAGATAAGACATCCACTTCCACATTACCACCCCTTTTAATGTGGCTCACCGCAAAACTTTCAATTATGTTCTGGAGGTGCCAAGCATTAATTTTACCTTTCATCACCGCCTGAACTATTATTTTAACACAATCATCATCTATAATTAAAAAAAGTGAGCCAAATATCTATAATTTAATTGAATTTGACAACATCCACATGAGCAGTAAATTAAAATCATCATATGTAATAAATATCCATCCAAAAATCATCAAGTGCTTTTAATATATATAAATTGACAAGTCAATACTGATAAGATCATCATCATATAAAATAAAACAAGTGCAAGTCAAATATGCCAATACATCAAAAACATATCAAAATGATACATGTCCAATAGTCGACATAAGAGAAAATGATACACGTAAAAATGATATAAATAAAATTGATAAATTATGTAACTCAAACTGATACAAGTCAAGATGATTCATGTCTAAACGATATAGTGAAAAATTGAAAATGATACATGTCAATATGATACAACTCAATAATATAGTACTGAAGGCCATGAAAATGATACATATGATAGTAACCATGAAAAGAGTCATCATAACAATATATCAACAATGATCCATGATGCAGTCTATATGATCATGAATGTCACTGGTTTCTATCACCAACTATCTCATCATCATCATCACCATTGTGATCATCATCGTCGTCGTCGTCGTCATCATCATTGTCATCGGCCTCGGTGTCTTCCACATTTGCGCCATCATCATCCTCTACCATGTGATTTGTATAGGTAGAACCAATATTTTGTGGATCTATATCATGTTGCGGATCATCTTGATCTTTTGGAAGACCTGTGTTCTACAAAAGAAAAACATTTAGAATGAAAATTTATTATTTATTTCATGCAATAATTTATTTTTCTGTTATATATCTAATATTACAACATATGAGACAAAACCATAATCATATTATATCATATCAAAGTGCACATACCATAATAAAATTTCAAATTACCTAGCTAATACTTGAGATTGAGATTGTTAACCTTGAGAGAGTATGACTTTGGCAAAAGGCATTTGATATGGCTATTATTTTCAAAGACCTTAAGTGGGATGTACTCCGCATTGACGCCATTCCTCAATCTTCACTTGATGGCATCAAGGAATGACTGAACTCCATGGATATAAAGTATTATGAAAGCATAATGAACTTGAACTGGCAGCCAATTTTGAAGAGTATTACTGATGATCCGAATAAATTTTTTGAAGATGGTGGTTGGGAATTTTTGAATATAGAAGCTAGTGATTCTGATTCTAATAATTCAAAAGAGTTAGATCAAGGTTATGAACCCTCTGATGTAGAAGATGAATCAGAATCAGATTTCATGTAGCCACCATCAAGAGTGTTACAAGCCAACAAGATGGAGGGAATTCTTATATAAGGATAATTTTCAATGTTGTAGGTACCGACTTTAATTCCAACTACAATGGCAACATTGAAATTCCCTAGCAGTATTTATGTTAAGGAAATTTCCTTTAGATGCAAGGATTCAAAGCACATCAACCATGTGGTATAGATGATTAAATCCTAGAGATGATTTGTAGCAATGAAAGAATCTGAAAAGGTAGAGAGAGCTACATTGGTGACTCAGGAGAAATTTCAGCTTTCAAAAACAAAGCCAATTAGGCTGGAAGATGTGTGGATAAGGCCAACATTTGGTGGAAGAAGAAGAAAGATGACTGGAACTCTGGAGGCCCACCATACTGGATTTCGGTATTCAACCATGAGAGCAAAAGAGAGAGCTGATATCATGTATCAAAACATTAAGCATACATTCTTCTAGCTAGCGGAGAAGGAGATGATTACTTTGCTTCATTTTCATTTGCATAACCATATCATGGTGTGGGAACCAAGAAGACCAAAAATGTCCAGTTTTATGTGGAGGTAATGGATGTGGTCCAAACTATAGGAGGGGCAAGAAGGTCAATGTATGATCCTTATGAAATTGAGGAAGAACAACAAGAGAGGGACATGAAAAATAAAATCAATACAAAGTTTCAAGGATTTGTCAAAGCGAGTAAGAGAGATTATATGGGAGTAGCCTCATCTAAAATATTTTGAACTAGAGTTTGATATACCATTTAGAGAGCTTGGCTTTCATGGTGTTCCTTTCAAAACCTCTTCTTTTATTGTTCCTACAGTAAACTGTTTGGTAGAGTTAGTGGAAGTACCTTTCTTAGTAATCGCTATTAGTGAGATTGAGATTGTTAAGCTTGAGAGAGTATGACTTGGGCAAAAGGAATTTGATATGGCTATTATTTTCAAAGACTTCAAGCGAGATGTACTCCGCATTGACGCCATTCCTCAATCTTCCCTTGATGGCATCAAGGGATGGATGAACTCCATGGATATAAAGTATTATGAAAGCAATGATAAACTTGAACTAGTGGCCAATTTTGAAGAGTATTACTGATGATCCTAATGAAATTGAGGAAGAACAACAAGAGAGGGACAAGAAAAATAAATCAATACAAAGTTTCAAGGATTTGTCAAAGCAAGTAAGAGAGCTATGGGAGTAGCCTCATCTAAAATATTTTGAACTAGAGTTTGATATACCATTTAGAGAGCTTGGTTTTCATGGAGTTCCTTTCAAAGCCTCTGCTTTTATTGTGCCTATCGTAAATTGTTTGGTAGAGTTGGTGGAATTACCTTTCTTAGTAATCGGTATTAGTGAGATTGAGATTGTTAACCTTGAGAGAGTAGGACTTGGGAAAAAGGCATTTGATATGGCTATTATTTTCAAAGACTTCAAGTGGGACGTACTCCGCATGTACGCCATTCCTCAATCTTCCCTTGATGGCATCAAGGGATGGTTGAACTCCATGGATATAAAGTAGAATGAACTTGAACTGGTGACCAATTTTCAAGAGTATTACTAATGATCCAAATAAATTTTTTGAAGATGTTGGTTGGGAATTTTTGAATATGGAAGCTAGTGATTCTGATTCTGATAATTCAAAAGAGTCAGATCAAGGATACGAACCCTCTGATGTAGAAGAGGAATAAAAATTAGATTTCATGTAGCCACCATCAAGAGTGTTACAAGCCAATTAACAAGATGGAGGGAATTCTTATATAAGGATAATTTTCAATGTTGTAGGTACCGGATTTAATGCCAACTACAATGGCAACATTGAAATTCCCTAGTAGTATTTATGTTAAGGAAATTTCCTTTAGATGCAAGGATTCAAAGCACATCAACCATGTGGTACAGATGATTAAATCCCAAAGACGATCTGTAGCAATGAAAGAGTATGAAAAGGCAGAGAGAGCTACATTGGCGACTCAGGAGAAACTTCAACTTTCAAAAACAAAGCCAATTAGGCTAGCAGACATGTGGATCAGGCCAACATTTGGTGGAAGAGGAAGAAAGATGAATGGAACTTTGGAGGCCCACCATATTGGATTTCGGTATTCAACCATGAGAGCAGAAGAGAGAGCTGATATCATGTATCAAAACATTAAGCATGCATTCTTCTAGCTAGTGGAGAAGGAGATGATTACTTTGCTTCATTTTCATTTGCATAACCATATCATAGCATAGGAACCAAGAAGACCAAGGATGTCTAGTTTTATGTGGAGGTAATGGATGTGGTCCAAACTTTAGGAGGGGCAAGAAGTTCAATGTATGATCCTGATGAAATTGAGGAAGAACAACAAGAGAGGGATAGGAAAAATAAAATCAATACAAAGTTTCAAGGATTTGTCAAAGCGAGTAAGAGAGCTTATATGGGAGCAACCTCATCTAAAATATTTTGAACTAGAGTTTGATATACCATTTAGAGAGCTTGGTTTTCATGGAGTTCCTTTCAAAGCCTATAATTTTATTGTTCCTACGGTAAACTGTTTGGTAGAGTCAGTGGAATTACCTTTCTTAGTAATCGCTATTAGTGAGATTGAGATTGTTAAGCTTGAGAGAGTATGACTTGGGCAAAAGGAATTTGATATGGCTATTATTTTCAAAGACTTCAAGCGGGATGTACTCCACATTGATGCCATTCCTCAATCTTCCCTTGATGGCATCAAGGGATGGTTGAACTCCATGGATATAAAGTATTATGAAAGCATAATGAACTTGAATTGGCGGCCAATTTTGAAGAGTATTACTGATGATCCAGATAAATTTATTGAAGATGTTGGTTGGTAATTTTTGAATATGGAAGCTAGTGATTTTAATTTTGATAATTCAGAAGAGTCAGATCAAGGATATGAACCCTCTAATGTAGAAGAGGAATTAGAATCAGATGAGGAAGGCTCAAAAGATGAATCTCTTGTGGAGTCAAAGGAGGAGGAAGAAGAAGAAGAATATTCTAAAGAGGAGGAAGGTAAAACATGGGATAAATTACAAGCTAAAGCCAAAAATGCATATAAGGAAAAAGGAGACGAGTCTCATAGTGAAGAGGAAAGGTGGCAATGAAAGGTAAAAGCTACAGGGAAGTCTCAGGCACCTGATATTAGAGATTCAAGAGGAATGCCTACCAAGAGGCATAAAGTCAGATGAATTGAGTTCATCTACATCCTTCTACTATTTATTCATGCACATAAAATGGTCATCTTGTAATCATAAGATTTGAGCTCTATTTACTCATCATATGCATCAATAAACAACTCAAGACAAGAGATGAAAATTGACATATTAATACAACAATATCCAACTAAGTTATTGAAACTCAATTATTGATACCTCATTCTCCATCCATATTACAAAATCATTCCACTTTTTGTTTTGTAACATATTATTTTCAAATTTCTTTGGATGGCGGCCATATTTCTCCTCCTGTCAAAACATGGCACATGGAATAGTTAAACTAATTAATATGAAATTATTTACTTTTTCCAACGAAATTAAAAAAAAAAAACATTTAACATATTAAATATACTTACAAATGTACAAATCAAGGCATGTAAACCTTTTTGGCCACTGCAATGTGTGGCACGAAGTTTCTGAAGCCTAGCCTTGGAGGCCTTGTCCTGAAACATATACTAATTCAATTTAACTATGCACAAATAAAATTTAAATATTGTTTAATAAATTTGATATAATCTTATGAGAAAATTCAAATACCTACGTACTCTCCTCACTGGACTTCCTCCGTGCATCAAACTTCTCATATTCTTTTACAAGCTCTCTCCATACTTTCACACTTACATCCATTGGCCTTTTTTTTTGCCTTAGCTTAGGAGGGATTTTTTTTATCTTCTTTGTTTGGTTGCACCGAAATATCTTGCAGTTTTGAGACATTTGTAGCTTTATCTTCTTTACAGACCAACCTGTGCCAAAATAAGTCTCCATGCCATTGATACTTGCTTTTTTCAGGTGCATGGGTATCTTTGAGAATGACAAATGTAGATGGTCTTTGAACCGTTGAAGGCATGATTCCTTCAACCTATTCACAAACGTTTTCCTAGCATCCATCATTTAGACTTCCCCTGAAACCACCTCGTATTCTATCTCCATATTGTAGCTACCAATGGAAGATTGATAACATGGCGTGGTGGAACTCTATGTCCCAAGAGTGGAAGTCTTTGCTCCATGTTCCACATTCTTAGAGTTTATTGTCACTGATTTCTTCCTGGATCTTTTGCTTGATCCAGGACTAGTTGGAGAATCAATTGATTCCCTTTGACACATTTGATTTGTTTGCAATGTTTGAGGGGTGTTAATAGATTGTTTTTCTATGTATCTGACAAGTGTTTTCCAATCCACATTAACTAATTTGTTCACTGCGTCTACCCCCAATATGGAAGCCAATTCCTCTTTATCTTTGTCACTCTCATGTCCCTATATATATATATATTTAAATTATATTTTTTCTTTTAAATTTAGAAATAAAAAAGTAAAAAGTAAAATTCAAAGAAACAATGGAAACATTTACAAATCTATAAATTGACAATGAATTACCTCTTTGTGGCCAGATTTTGTTGTCAATGCTCCCTCCCTCCATTGCTTGACATTTTGAGGTGACTTAGGGAAAATTATTTTCGTCCAGTTTGTGGAGGAAAACGAAGTACACACTGTCAAGTATGAAAGTTTTCGTCCAGTTTGTGGTATGAAAGTTTTGTTTTGTGGGAAAAATGTTTGTTGGGTTTGCTTAGTGTTGATAACCTAGGGAAAATATGTTCACTCGGTTTGCTTAGTGTTGATAACCTTATTATTAAAACTCTTTCATAATGCAATCTTGCACGAATTTGTCATGACATCAGTGACTATGGCGTGACTGGGCAAAACCAAGTTGTTTCTGCATTTATTTTCGGTAGTTGCTCAGCAGTGACTGACCCAATTCCAATATTTTCCAAGCAGTTCACTATTTCTTGATACCCAGGTTAGGGAAAGAATACAGAGGTATCCTTGCTTTATGCTATAAAGCTCAAATGGGTAGGGTAAATTTTTGTGTTGGTTTCTTAAAGGTTTTAAAATTTATAATGATGGGACAATTTAGAGGTTGCCTGGACTGGTTAGGCCACGAACTAGTAAAAAATCACAAATTCAAGCAAGAAAAAATAATTGTAACCTTACCTATCGTGTCGCAAACGAAATTGAATTTCTCATAAAAATTCAACTTAAAGGTTGACAATCTGCACAAGTTATTTGAGGAGGAGAAGATCAGCAGGACAACTAGTTTTTTGGTCAAAATTCATAAAAGAAGGTCCAACATGGAAAAGAGTTTGGAGATTCCTTAGCTTTTTGGTTGTCGGTCCCTTAGGCCGCTTGGTCTCGTGGACATCACTAAAATATCTCATTCATGCATTCATTCATCAATTGCTAGTAGCACCTTGCTCTCTTCCTTTGTGTGATGTTTTTCCCTTTTTTGTCGTCTGATTTCTTCCTTCATGTGGGAAAGTTTTAAATTTTTTATTTTGATTCATTAGTCGTGCTTTAGTTGGTATTAGTTAATGCCAACTTTAGTGCCAACTTTTGGGCATTAATGTAATCTATTTGGGACATATAAGGAGGCATCAAGTGCACCTAATTTAGCACCTATCATTGCTATATAGTGACTATTTTCATTGTTGTGTATCACAGGACCCAGAGTGTTGGAAATAATTCTAACTCCTACCTTGTTTTTGTGACCACTACTATCTCGTGGCTCCTTCATCAACTCAGTGCGGTAGAGTGGTTTTTACACAAGGTGCTTCATCCTTCTCAGCGATAGTGCGGTGAAAGCTTTTGTGGCAGCATGTGAGTCTTCCTTCTGTTCCTAGTGGTGTTGCGGTGACTCCTGCAATCTCGCAAGTCTTCTACCATTGGTGTGTGGTAGTGCGGTGACCACCACTGTCTCATGGCTCCTTCATTAGCTTGGTGCGATAGAGCGGTTTTTACCGTGGTCCCGCAAGTTGCTTTTTCCTTCTCAATGGTAGTGTGGTGAGAAATTTTGTGGCGGAATTTTTATTCACAGAGGAGGCCATGCAGAGAGGACATGGACAGTGTAGAAATACTAAATCTCTAAGAGGAAAGTGGGTGGAAATAGATGAGACAACAGAATCTGCAAATACAATAGAGGTAAGAAGAGAAAGCAACCTCAGCCAAAGGAGGAAGGTGTTTATGAATTCACAAATGCTACAACATAGAGGAGATAGAGTTATTTTTTTGTCCACAAGGCCTCTGAGGTCAAACTTATTGGTTGAAAATGCACAAGAATGGTGATTAAATGTGATTCTATGATCAAGGGAAAAGTTTGAAAATTAGGATAGCCAAAACATGATATCAATATGTCAAATATATGACTAAAGTGAGGTTTTGTGTTGGATAGCATATTCGTTGAAATGATATAATTGGTGTACTGAACATTATTTACTATGTTGTGTATTATAGGGGCGAGACGAGGCCATGGCAATAGATCATGTCATATCAAATGATGACACAATAGATGAAGTGGGACATCATGTACTCTAATTTTGACTTAACTTAGGAAAAAATGATCTGATGGAATTTTGTGATACATCCATATTTTTTCAAAGTATTATTGAAATTTATAATGTATTATCCAATATTGACATAAATTAATGCATGTTGTTGATAATTTTAGATGGAGATTGGAGCAAATGCAGAGCCTAAGAGTTCAACCAGCAAAAGAACAAGATATGTATGTGGACGCAGACCTAAAACTGTTAAATCACGTAGACAAAAGTGGGTGGAAGAGGATATGACAATGGATACTGCAGACACAACAAATGATTGCACTAAAGAAGAGGTAGGTCAGGACTATAGTACATGGGATGAATACTTTGAGAAAATTGTTGTTTGTGGATGTTCTTTATGTCGTGGAAAGAAACAATTCAAATGAGCGATTGTACAAAGACATTACATAGATGATGAGCTTCCAGTCGGTAGTATGTCTCCTACAATCGATTCAAATCCAATAGGAATTATGGTGAGGAATTTTTCAATTTGATATAAATAACATGTATACTTTGTTTAAAAATTGTTTTATATTATTTAAATAACTAATTTTTTCTTAATGGATACTTGCAGGATAAAGTTCTTGCTTTAAAGTTTCCTGAATCACCAACTTCCAACCTAGAGGGCAATGATCATTTATCAAATGATACATCTAAAAAAAATATGTGCCAATATACCAGCTCGAAAGATGAGGAATTGACAAAAACAAGTAACAGAACGCTAATCTTATCTTGAGCAACAAAAGTATGCATAACGCTAATCTTATCTTGAGCAACAAGATAGCTCAACAAGATAATGATGAGAATAATTAATTTAGGAATTAAAATATTACCTAAGTAAAGTTATGCAAGTGTAATTAAATAATTAATTACACTAACACCCCCCCATAAGTGCAACTTAGGGAGACTAAAAAAGCAGGCACCTAAAACTAAGATGAATGCAAGAAAGCATGAATGGGTCCTGACAACAAGGCCTAATCAAGTACCCATGTACAAATGCAATAATGAGGTAGAGAAGGAAAACCCAGTGGGACAAAACCCCCCTACAATGAGATGACTACTGCAAAGAAGCACTGGAAGAACACTGTGGAGTAACACTGGAACTGCAATCCCACAAGCAAGGAAAGATACTTTTGTCTACAAGAAACCAAAGCGGAATCATAAGAGTGTGATAGCAAACCCGATGCCACGGAACACTGGAAAACTCACAAACTGGAACAACCTTGGAATCTGTGAAGCAATAGTAGATGAAATGATGACAGAATCTGGAAACCATGTATCTTGATGCCGATGCCAAATTGAGACTAAAACTCTTCCATGGGAACAAGTACCATAAAGAATCTGGAACATTAACCATAAAAACATGGCCCTCAAACTGAGAAGGATCTGAACCAATGCGGATCAATAATTGTAAGCTCTCAATCTAAAGTGTGAACTGATGTGAATTTGATATATGTCAAGCTAAGATAAGATGTGGCCAAAAGAAACTAGGAAACTAGATATAACCCATGTGAGTTGTCATCAATAACAAGATGAAGATCAAAGTGCATGCACACTTTAATCAGATTATTATGCAAGAAACCCCCCTAATGGAACTTTATCTCAGTTCATTTATTACAATAACCCAATGATTGTAAAAGGAGAGAATGCTAATGTGCATAAACAGAAAATTAAATGATGTGGTACTGAAATGAAGTGAAAATATTTAAGTTTCACCTTTCCAACTGCCAAAACATCCAAGTAATCTCCAAAACACCCATCAGGACAAATCTGGAATAACGATCAAACTGGGACAGATACAAAAAAAGTGCATGGATAGAAACATAGAGCTCCTCAATACCTTTCCAACACTGCAAAGAAGGCGAAAATCGGATATCGTGGCAAAAATTTATGAGCTCAAAAGCCATAAATGAACATCTAACTTCAAACAAAAATAAATGCAGCTAAACAAAAAAATAAACTACACCACAGGAAAGTGCTCGGAAATATCTTCCCGGCAATATCTTGTTTGCCCAATTTCGATACCGTATGCCCAAGTTATGCCAAAAAGAAAAAAAACTGCTCCTTGAAGGCAAACTAGGGTTAGGAGGGGGCAAAGAGGGCCGGTCGTATGATGATGTCATGCTAATGTCATCACTTCACGAACATAAATTTGATGGCCATTTGGGCGTCATGGCAAAAAAATCCCCCCATGCAAAAAATTTGACGGTCGTCTGAGATGCGGCTATGCAGAGAATATGCCAATGGAATATTTTGTCGGCCGCCTATGAGGTTGCACTGGATGTTTGTACCCTCGCTGAAATTTTGAGGGCTAGAAAATTGATGTCGCTGGTAGAGGAAGACCGCTACCGGAGGTAGTTTGAACGCCCGCCAGGAAAATGGAGCCATCGGTCGGTAAAGGGCGTTGGTCGGTGCATAACAACCGCCGGCTTGTACAGTGGGGCCCGTAGGTCCTACATGCACAGGTACCTAAATAAATGCAGCCCACAAAAAACATAAAATCCGCACAGATTTTTTTCTTTGTTTTTTAAAAAAAAAAAACAAAAGAACTTTACAAAAAAAATTATTAATTTTCCAAAAAAAATAAAGCCAGAAAAATTAAAAAAATTTACCAGGCCCTATAACAAAAAAATTTATCGATCCGCGTGCAAACGGTCGTACAGGGTCGTACAAGCAAAATCTGTTTGCCTCAGAGATCAACTGTATCCAAAATGGACAAATGAACAGGTGTTTCTAGGGTTTTTGGGCGCTCTGATCGCGATGGCGACGTCTGTTTTACCCAAAAATGCCTAGAAATATAGGCTACCCCCAAATCTTTAAAAAAATCACTGAGCTTGAAACCCTCACAGATCTGGCAAACGATGATGAAAATCTGCAAAATAAAAGCCAATCCTGACTTTTTCCAGCACTCTGAATCCAATGGTGAAGCCCGATCTGCTCCAAAATGCTACATAGATGAACTCAAGGTATGAAACCCTCGAGGAGTCCCCAACGAACTCTGCAATTGATTTTCTCAAAAATCTGAAAAGCGGCTGCAAATCAAGGCTCTGATACCATGTTAGAAACCAAGATCTAAAATGCAAACCATAAAATAACCTTCCACAGAAGAGAAAATCAGAAAAATCAAGAGCTTTGCAAAAGATGTGCAAAATATTATTATTCAGGAATTCATAATTACATGAGATTCAATTTGCTTTATAAAAGAAAAGTATGCATAACCCTAATCTTGTCTTGAGCAACAAGATAACTCAACAAGATAATGATGAGAATAATTAACCTAGGAATTAAAATATTACCTAAGTAAAGTTATGCAAGTGTAATTAAATAATTAATTACATGAACAGAAGGGACCCTAATGTAAGACCGAATTGTCTATTTGTTGAGGTTATAAATGATAAAGATGGAGATATGGAAAGAGAGGTTGATAGATTGATAATGGTTGAGGCTATTGTGGACCTTACCATTGGGAATGAGTTATTGATTGATTACCCCTTCTTAAAATGCACTCCTGTACGAAAGAAGAGGGAAGAACAAGGTCTCCCTAAGGATGTTCTTAAGGGTAAAAAACCAAAGAATAATAAATGAGTGTGGATTGATGTTTTATAAACGATGTTGTCAAAATTGTGTTTTATAGCAATTATTGTATAAAAAAGGTAGTCTATAAAATAATGTTCCATTATTCAATTGATGTATATATTTTCATACAATTTATATAATGTCTAATATATGTATGTCGTTCATGTGCAGGAATTTTTCTATGAAGATATTTTGGACCCGAAATGGATATTTGTCATACATTATGATCCAAGATTAAGGCATGTATTTGACGATGCATTAGTGGATACTAAGCAAAACAATGATGGCCAACAAAATGAGAGAGAGGGATTAGAGAACATCGAAGAAATTGGCATCCATGATGATGTTGAAGATGGTTATGTTTAGGCACAAGAAGACAACAATCCAGAGTTAGATGATGATATGGAAGACAACAATATGGATGGTATAGAAAATGATGATCCAAATACATCTGGTATCAATATAGATGGTCTATAGTCAAATTTCAATGATGATGAAGATGATGCAGGTCAAGATGAGGAGGATGATAATATTAAATACTTGAAAGAACATATGAACATTGACAATGATACATTGGATGACATTGTAGCAGACAATAATGTTAATGACCAAGACTTCTAAATTTTTAGAATTATTTGCAATCCATGTTTAAAAAAGGATGATTCTTATGGCCTATACTTTGAAATGCTTCAGTAATATTATGTTGTACTTGAAAAATTGAAAACCTATTTTATTCTCCTAGCAAGGTTTATTATTTTCCATTATTCTAGACCAAACAACATTTGCGAGGATGTCCTTTTACACCAATCTTAATTTGTATGAAGTTCACGAACTTGTTGTCAAGCAGTAAATTCCTTTCATAGACAGGAAATGTAAAGGCTTCATTTAAGAAAAGATAAGTAGTCTCTTTCTGAGGGTAATCCACATGCAAAAAGTAAAAAAAACATAAAAATATAATTGTATAGTAGAAAATCAGATTCAATCAGTTATGTCTTATTTCACTTGCACACTTATCTGAAAGACATAGGGTATTCACCATACATTTCCCTTGACAAAGCAAACATGTGCTTTCATTTATTTTTCCTATATATATCAGAAGTGAAATTGTTGTTACATAATGATGCACTGAGAAAATAATATATACAAAAAATGCATAGAAAATGTTTGAAATTTAACATGCAACCTACTATCTTATGTTGAAAGGAATCAAGATTAACTAGGACAAGAAATAAAAATAAAATTTTGATGATTGAACTTAAAAGTGAACATGATATGAAAAGTGTGGACAATGATGGTGTTGAAATTGAAAACCCTAATTCTAGTGATATTACTGTTTTATGTCATTTGAGATAAAGAGCAGATAAAATTTTATAGACATAGTGAATGAAGATTTGAAACTAGTAAACTAAAAATGTAAAAATTGTAAGATTTTTCCTTAAACAATAATTCACATACTCACTTACAAAAAAGGGTGAAGCATTTTTTATTCAAACTCTGTTTTATTTAATAGACATAACAGTAAAAAAATATTTACAAGTACAAGAATATATACACTGTTTCATAGAAAATAAGGAATGCTTCATAGAATATACAAGTACAAGAATATATCATCATCATCATATCCTTAATTAATACCTATTGCAATATCCTTAAATTGTTCAATCTTTGGTATGAGTTGTTGGTAGAAAAAATTAGGATTACTTGGATGCTTCTTCCATTCATTTTGTATCAACATATGTTTATGAAGACACAAAAGTTAATAAAATATTAATGCACGTAACTCACAATTATTTAAATAAGCAACTTTGTTAACTTTATTATTTTTAAATAGTTTCCATTTTTATGTTGAATATGTAACAAGGAAAAATAAACTCAAAATTTCAAAAAAATTAGTAGCTATACCAACATCCACAATAAATTCTTTATTGTATCAGCATATTCATTCACATAAGCACAATATTAAGGCTCACTAACTCATATTCATTCAAACATAAGAATAAATAAGTATGGAAAACATAAGAAAAATACATAATGATAACACAGTCATGGAGAATCTCTGATAACAAGATGTTCTCCATTATATTGCTTCAATTGATATATATTAATAACATAAGTCTTCAAAATGGAAATGAAATATGATGATGATAATTTAAAACTAGGCATTGGTTTCCTATTTATATAGGAAGCAACAAGCTACATGTCTTTTACAAAAAGAAACGACCTTTCATAACTACTTCTTTTACTAACAACTATTTAATTAGCATAATTAAGGAATAACAAGACTTAAGACATTTTGACATATGGTTCCATTAGTCAATGTAGAAGACCCATGATCATTGATTTGGAAAAGTCTTCCTCTCCATGATGAACGTCCAAATGCTCTTGCCTCAGTGTCCTATTCTTCTAAAACCAAATACTTTTCCTCCCACTGATACACCGTAAAATTTGATGGCCACTTATATTCCTAGATATTTTGCATGTTTGCAAGATGATTTTACCATCGACTATCTAGTAATGCCTTTGTATCATTCACAAACTATAGGTATGTTGCATCAAGAAGAATCAACCCATCCATGATCTGATTTAGCCTGGGAAGAATGGTATCATCATCCTCCAGTTGTATATGAGTTATGCACTTATGGACAACCTGACTGAATTCTTTCTTCCATTTATCCAAGTCCTCCAACTGATCACCATCTCTCACGATTTCATGTATATACCATTTTTTGCAGGTATGGAATAAACCCATTCGTGTTACAATCTTTTTATCAAACCCTTGTACATACTGAAATTCATCAATAATCATCTTCACAGTTTGTTCAGATAGCTTTAATGTTGTGGGTGCATTAGGACTTCTTTGTAGAACTTTGCATAACTCACTAGTAGATTTTGACCCATTTTTTGATGATCGTCCGTCAGAATCTCGACAGTTGTTCATTGCTATTATTGCATCAAAATTTTGACGACATTTGAAATGTCAAAATTCTGACCCAGCATCCGAGCCGTCGAAATTCAGATGGACAGTCGTCGAAAAATGGGTCAAAATCTACCAGTGACTTAGCCAAAGTGTGGTGAATAGGCTGATGCCTTTTGAACAAAGGATCTAATACAAGCATATGTGTCTTTATTTGATCCATTTCCTACTGAAGTGTTTTATAACTATCATGCACATTCTCCAGTTTATCCATAACTGATTTTATCATGTGCTCAAGAATATTTTCCATAACTTCACAAATTTGTCTTTTCACTTCATCCTGGGTTTGATTGTTGGCCTTCTTTACATGATCCACTTCCTTCTCTAGATTTTTTACCTGTTATGTAGAAATGTTCTTCACAATATCCATTGGAGCAATAGGAGGCTTGTATAACACCATCTCCTTGCTTTGTGAGGGTCCTGCTCCTCTTAATTGTCCTTTCATTTTAACATTCTCCATGAACAGTTTATTAACTTCATCATTTAGGAACCTTTGTTCCTTTTCATACTCCTTCAATCTATCTTCTAATCCCTTAACAGTTGCTCAAGTGAACATGGCTGAATGCATGGTCATTCTGGCTACCTCCAAAGGGCTAGTATCTTGTATTGTCCTTACCATGGCTGCCCCTTTCATCCCTTGAATTACATAAAATAATTTTGGCTTTTGTGTATTTTTTTGTTTGATCCATATGGCCAGGGTTTCAATCTTTGGGTTATACCCAGTTCCACTCACACCTTCATCAAAGTCAAATTCTGCAACTAGCATTGGATCTTCTTGAGCTCGTACTTGATCGAGTAGAAACATTTTCTTTAATTCCAAGGCAAGGAAAATGAGCATATTGCTCTTCAAGACCATTTCTCTAGCCTTCTGGGGGCTAATGTTAATGTTTTCAACTCTTAATTCCTGGAAAATCTGTGCTACCATTTCATTTTTCTTTGATTCTTCAATTCCTGCTTTAGTTGATTCCATCCTCTCTTGAAATTATTTTATCTTCATCTTCAACCAGAAATCCTTAAACTCGGGAGTCTTAATGAATTCATCATCTTCTATGAATCTCCTGGCTACAATTTCCCTTTCATCTTCATGTACCTTTGTACTTGTTTTTTCTACATCACCCATCCTTTCCTCATGTTTATGGGCACTAGTCTCAAGGATGGGCTGATCAACTTCAATATCACCTTTCAATGATTGTAGTACTGTAGCCACTTCCTCAATATCGCCCACCTCTTCAGTATTCTCATAAGGTACTAACTATTCAATGCTTCCTGTCTTCTGTCTTTTGGGAGGTAACTGCTCCATGGGAGACTTAGAGGTTTCACCTGGGGTATGCTCTGCAGTTGCACCACTATGATGTTCTTCGAGATATGTTTCCTTCTTTCTGTACAAGTCTTCAAATCTACTAATTATCAATTCTATCCTCTTGATGGGGTCCTTTTCCTCAACAAAGTATTCTAGGAAATCCTTGGACCTCTACTTCATCCTTTCTTCAACCCTCTTCATATATTCCCATTTTTTCCTTCTACTAAGTACATCACTATAAGTAATGCAGTTCCTTATGACATATTCTTCAAAATCCACTTGGTGTGGCACTGTCATTTTGGTAAGAAGATTGTTCCTTATGTTGTTCATATGACTTTTAGGGTCAAAGGCTCTTTCTTTTCTAGATTTCAATGCATATCTTGTCTTCAAATAATACTATAACTCCTCTAGTGTGTCTGAGCCTACAATCCAATCTTCACACTTGGTTTGGTTTGGCAGGAAAGTGCCTTTCTTTTGCTTGTGCATTACATCTTTCTCCATCCACATCATTTGCCACATAAATTCAAGAAATGCTAATCTGAGGGGCACAAACTTTGGCAGTATGTGCGGAGCAACAGGGTATCCATAAACTCTTATTATTGTAACTTTCGGGAGGAAGAACCAATCTCCAAATTTTTTTGTATGACCCTACTCTGGTCTTAAAGCCAAAGGTCTCACTAGTTGCAACATTTTGGTTGACAATCTTGTTATTGCATACCCAAGAAATTAAAGGATTCTATGTACAAAGTCTTCATAGAATACAACAAAGCTTGAATTCTTGCACTGACTGTCCCAAATATAGCACCATTTCTGGACAGGTGTGGGATTCCCTTGCTCATCTACTATAGCCAAGTCCATTCTTTTAGTCCATTGGTCCCTATTCTACTACAATATTAGATGACATAGTAGGGAATAGTGTCTGAATGTAATTAGTGCTCTATCCTCTATAACTTGGGATAATTCATCATCTAACGCCTTCTCAAGGTGTGAAGCAAAGTCATATTTAATATTAGTTTTAGGGTTTTGAATTCTCATGGCCATCATCATTAGGCATATTGGCATTTTATCTTGAGCATCTATCCCCAACACTTGGCAAAGAGCTAAATATGTATTCACAAAGTAATACTAAAAATATGTCACATTAAATGGTTTAGTAGTGGTAGTAGAGATGGGGAATGTTTTGTTACCAATTCCTCTTTTCATATATAGGGGTACCTCATCACTTCTATAAGTCTTTTTTAACCTAGCATAATCCTCCTCACTTTTCTGCAGGTTTATCTTGGTCAGAGCCTGCTTGTTTAAGCCAAAATACTCAATGATGGCTTTTCTGGTTACTTCTACCAATACTGTGTCATTTGGAAACCTTACTGTTTTGGTAGCTAAGTGATAGTTTTTGGCTAGCAGTCTGATAAATTATACATCAAAAAACACATTTGGGACAATCAACCTTGCTATATCCAACATCAAAGCATTTGACACTGGAATCTCCTTATTTCTCTTACTATAAAAATACCAAAATAGGTCCCATACATATTTGGAAATGAGGGCATCCCTACAACTTTGTGCGGTGTCCACAAGAAACCTCTTATTACCCTCTTTAGTAGACCCTGGAAGTACATCTACTATGGACTGATGAAGTGGTCTCTTCTTTACTTTAGTTTCTTCATCTTTAATTATAGGCTAACTTTCTTTTACTTCTGATTATTTTCTTTTAGGAGGCATGTTTCAATTATCTCTACTATGGCTTCAGATGACAAAACCTTGAAAGATTTTTTATAGTAATAGAGCTCTTTCAGAGAGTTTTCGTGCACTTACCCGAGTATTTCACACTTGTAGGACTTCTCTTATCCTTAGCTCCTTCCACACTAGTGCACTACAATTGAGTGTGATATTGGGAAAACTCACTTATCTTTGGATGGTGCGGTATTCAATCATATTAGTTTTGGCAACCCGTAATAATTTAATAGCATTTATTGCTATAAATTGTAATGATGCCACGTTTACTGCACTACTACCTTGCTCAAGGCTTCTTGCTACGGGGTTACGGTGTATACTGCTCTACCGCATATGTTGCTCACCTTTCCAATGGTATAGCGGTATATGCTTTTGATCATTACTTGAAGAGTGTCGATGAGACAATCTGATTTGTCTTACCAATATCTCAATGTCTCATTGACATTAGATCTTATGTTCCTCTGATGTTGGTTGCCAGTGTTGATGAGACAAGTTAATATCTCTTGCCGATATGCCACTGTCTCATCGATATTTTCCTTTGGCGGTATTTCTTTATATATCGATGTAACTCTGCCATGTCAAGGAGACTTGTGATTATCACTGCGGTATAGCAGTGTTCTGCCCTTCCCTTCTGCTATTTTCTGCACTACCACCTTGCTCAAGGCTTCTTGTTGTGGGTTTGCAATGTATACTGCTCTACCGCATATGTTGCTCACCTTCCCAACGGTATAGCGGTGTATGCTTTTGATCATTACTTGAAGAGTGTCAATGAGACAATCTTATTTGTCTTACCAATATCTCAATGTCTCATCGGCATTACTTCGTTATATCCAAGAGTTATTTTTTGATGAGACATATAAATAAGTCTCTTTGACATAGGGGTGTCTAAATTGGTGCTAACCCCGAAGCTAAACTCGAAGCTAAACTCGAAGCTAAAAGAGGCACTACACTCGAAGCTAATATCGACGCTAAAGACGGCATTACTTAGGGCACTAATTAGCACCGACTTGTACTGATCGATGCAATAAACGCCAAAAATTATGCCATCTCGATAAATAGTGCTGACGTTTTCAAAAAATTGCCAAAAAATACATTAAAACAGTGGGTGGAAGCCAAAAACAGAGCAAAACGTGGAGCAAATCACAAGGATTTGTTGTAGTGTCTCTCTCACCTCTCTCTCTAAATCCTTATCTCTCCCTTTATCCATACCTCTCCATCCATCTCTCCTTCCCTCTCTACTTTTCTATATCTCCCCTCCCTCTCTCTACCTACCTCTCTCTCTCCATCCCTACCTCTCCCTCCATCTCACCTTCCCTCTCTAATTCTCTCTACCTATCTATCCTTCTATACCTCTCTCTCTCTCTACCCTTAACCCTTAACCCTGTACCCTGTAACCTTTATCTCTCTCCCACTCCCTCCCTCTCTCTCACTAAATCCCTCTATCTCTCTCCCATCTACCATTAACCCTAAACCCTTAAATCCTCTACCCTCTACCCTTTACCCTCTCTCTCTCTCTCAAGTCTCTCCC
>VDFB02047397.1:98999908-99035889 GCA_007258455.2 Sequoia sempervirens | reverse complement strand
GAATTTGCATTATAACTCTTAGAGATCTGAAACCACTCTCAAACATCCTAAAACTATATACATGAGATTTAACTTAAAGTATAAGAAAGTAAATGTCCATATGTAAATGTCAACTTAAATGTTTATTTCAGGTATATAGTTTCCCTAGCAAAGAAAGAGAAAATGAAAGAGTTTAGAAAAATGTATTCCAAAAGTCATTGCAAAAAGAAAGAGTTCACAAGTTCATTCATTGCAAAATTCAAGCCATTTGGAGAGCGCCAAATTTTGCGAGCTTGGTATTACCAAGCTTGTTTGGCAAGCGCCAAATTTGGCGAGTGCAATATGGCCTATTACGGGTTTTTTTTGCAATTTGACACCAAAATTGTGTCACAGATCCATGCACTTACCCAACTGGTTAAGGAAACTAGTAGAAGAGTTTCAATCAAAAAAATGGGTTGAGACATCATTCTAGTAATAAAATCATTGAATAAAATAGTCTTTAAGATTATGAGGGAATAAATTAGCCAATTTCTTATCATCATAAGAATAGTCCTTGCATGTTGAATTAAAGGCTTGTAAATGAGTATTAGGATCACCTTTGCAATAGTACAATTTAAAGCAAGGCATCACTAAGTCAAATAGTGACATTATTCTTAGCTACATTTTCTTCACAAAACATGAATACTTTATTCTCAAAAGAAACTAGATTTCTCTTGAAATAGATTGTGAGCAAATTAAGATCCTTGTCTTAAAAAAATTTAGCTATAGGTTAGAGCAAAAAGAATGTGTTAAAGAGATTCATGATCATCAAGGGTTGTAAAAAAGAAAAATGTGAAAGGGAAACTCAAATATTAAATAGCTCATTCTATTCAAATCAAAGAATTTTTGAAAATGAATCTTGTAGTATGAATCCATTAAAAAATTGGACAAAGGAGCAAGAAGAATGTGAGATGTTATCAAACCTAACATCAACATAAAATTCCACATATGCTAGCATATCTCCTTGACTCTAGTGAAGTTAAATAAATGGACAAGCACCTAAATGAACTCCTAGAATGAGGATTTATCAAAAAAACATTAAAAGCCCATTTTCATGCCCATCCTTTTTGGTGAATGGAAGAGTAGAAAGGGAAAATGATACAAAAATATTTTGTATAGATTATAAACATCTCAATAATATTATTTTTCCATTTAACTACCTTATTCCATCCAATTTAGATCTTTTTAGGCAAGCAAGAACAAAAAGGGATCTTCTCAATATTTGACTACAAATCAAGATTTTGAGGAATAAAGGTAAAAGAAACATATAAACTTGTATAAGATCACATTTTAGTTCCCTGAGGAGATGTTGGTATCTACCAAATAGGGTTTGGTATCCTTATATCTTATTTATGAAAAGAAAATATTAGGCCTTTCATCTAGATAATTTTTTTTTTTTAAATATTCATTTTGCATATACCAAATACTAGGTACAAATTACATTCATAATCTAGCTACAGAATGCACTCTTTGGGGTTTATCTATGTGAGTTTGCATTCAAACAACTTTTTTAGATTCTCATACTAGATGCCAATGAGAATGTGTGTGTCTGTGTGTGTGAGTGTGTGAGTGTGTGAGTGTGTGTGTGTGAGAGAGAGAGAGAGACTTTGTATTCTAGGTGAGTGCTATTTTCCACTTAATGAGGGAAGCTATCATAGAGTGAATATTTTAAGAGAAGAGTTTAGTCTTTGTTCTTCCATTTTATAATAAAGTTGTGTTATATTAGATGATAATTGTTATGTAACAATAAATTTATATTGTTGTAATATGTTTACAAGCACTTTTTTTCACTTGGTGGGGGAAGCTATCATAAAGAGAATATTTTAAGATAAGTGTTTAGTCTTCGTTCTTTTTTATGATAAAGTTGGATTATATTAGATGATAATTGTCATGTAGGAATGAATTTCTATTGTTTTAATATGTCTACGAGTTGATTTGTCCAATTAAACTATAGATCATTAACTTGGTGGATTTTAAGTTATACATTATAGGACTTTAAGAGAGATAGTGTGTCATATACATCTTGGTTCAAAATAAAAATCTTTTACTATCACATAAGACAAGAACAAACCTCTCCAATTTGATACATGATTATAATTACAGCCTATCAAAATTCAAAATTGAATCAATTGAACAAAATGAATAATGCAAACTAAAATCTAAAGCTCCATCTATAAACCAATGTCATTAACACAAAACCCGAAAAAAGTGATATGAACTGAACCAAAAATCTACAAAACAAAGCGAAAAATAAATAGTGATCAATGATGCTCCTCCATAACTGTGAACCCTCTTTACTCCTTATCGAACTTCATGTGTTTGTGCTTAATAGCTCATTTTAGTTTGATCTGACGAAGAAACAAAAATAAGCTAAGCCAAAGCCAAATATAAAGCTAAAATAACAACTATTACATAAGAATTGTACATATTTCCGTTGACCCCTAAATAGTAGCAGCTCTCTGCAATTTAATGTGGAGCCTGGGTTGGAAAGCCATATTATCCATCATAAGCCACCAAAATGCCCATTCAAAATAAACCATTGTTTGTGCAGAGATATATAAGAACCAAACACTATAACAAAGAACGCCTTAATCACATATCATCAGTTTGTGACTCTGCCCCTTTGTAAGCAGAGCAAGTCCCCTGCCACCACTGTCTCCGCAGCTTCTCCACAAATTGTTGCAGGCATTGTTACAAGCTCTTCATATGAGTCTGAACTCATTATACTATCCTCCAGGTCGGGCCCACATACTCTGCAAATTAAAAAAAATCCATTGCAGAACACAATATCTTCTTCAAAATTATTCCCAAAACACTTTTGAGTTACTCCCCTACATAACGCCATGGATTGTGATTTACGACATCGGCCGCAGCAACTTTGTAGAAGTAATCGTTTTCCATCTGAAATGCCTTCTGTTTTTCTGATTAAACGATTGTCATGGGAAAAGCTGCAAAAAATCTTTTTAACTGAATGAAAATCATTAATCTATGAACTGACTCTGTAGAACGTCTCTAGGCCTAATAAATTCTTCTGGTGAATCTAAATGAAGACTTAATGGAGTTTCGTGACAAGCCTAAATCTGACCGCGTTACTGAGAGTTGCTTGCAGAGAACAGAGATTCTATCTGCTTCAAGACTAATTGCTTTTAAATGATGCCCAAGCATCTACGCCACTCAATAACTGATGTTAGTGCTATCCTATCTTTAAGTATGCGTGGCAGAGCTGTCTATGTGATTCACAAAATCATCAGTAAGAAGTATACAAAAAGCCACTAGATCGTTATCAGAATAATGTGAGCGTTTGTAAAAGGCAAGAAATAGCCCCCAAAAAACAGATAGAAAAACAAACTTCTCAAAACCCTGTGTAACAAATGATACAAAAGATGGACACTGTGATCGAAATCGTTAGATCAAAAGGCCTATTATCAATTTTTTTAATCTCAAAGATTAGTTTTATGATATTCAGAAAGTGTAAAAACCTTTCATCTCTAACACAAAAAATAGATATACAAAATGAAACAGAACCTTAATAGCTCAAGCCAAGGGTTTCCAAAATAAATTCATCGTATTAAGAAAGAGACTTAAGATTAGTACAGCGGTATATCTGCGCAAGAATGTTAAGAAGATACATTTATTTTCTGAATGGCTAAACAATAATCCGCGGAAAAATAGAATCTGTACAAACCACTAAACAAAGTGGCCGAGCTCGACCATCAAAGAAGATGCACAATATCTCACGCGCTTACCTAAGATGACAAGCCATAGATAATAACGGAGATCGGATTGGAAAAAACCCTCAGTGAAAAAAGCATGCAAAAAATGCCAAGAAAGATCCAACAAGAGCAGGTGCTAGAGAAGGCAACACCGCCATATAAGCAGATCCTGTAATCGGAGATGGACTGGGCGCCTCTGCCTCCTCTGCACCATATACTACAGATATCATCATCATTATCATTATTAGGGCCAAATTTAGGGCGTAAATGTTGCTGTGTGCTGCTCCAGCCATCTCCACACCTCTTTAATCAAAGATCGCAAATGCCTAAAATGAAGATATGCAGCTTTGCGAAACCTCCAACCGAAATGCAGACAGATGAAATAGTAACACGCTATAGAGACGGCACTGGCAATGGAATGAAGGGATTGAGAGGGGAAAGGGATATTTATATACAACAAATGGGCAATCAAGAAGACTACATTACAAAAGAGGCAGATATGCCGAAATTTATGTAATCCAGTTGTTCTCCTAAAAAAGCTGTTGTGGGGCCACGTCCCTAATGTTCCGTTGGAAGTGTGCAATTGCTTAGCAATGTAAACGCGGCATAACCAGATACGTTACGTTCACAAGGTTGTATGATTGGTGATGGCTTTTCTTATAAGTTTTAGATTTAATTTAGATTTAAGAAAATAAAGGTGCCCGTCGCTTATATATTCGTTGTCTTCATGGGCCCCTATCACCATTGTACCTTGATCGCCTTGTCAACAAGGATTATAATTCAGTTTCCATTTTTGCATTGTGTAATGGTGACAAATATATACCTTTCACTTTTATATTTGTTTTGAAATCATGTGTATTATTATTTAGTATATCATGCATGTTTACTACTGATGTTTTCAATTGTTTATTTAGTCTTCAAATTGGTAATTTTACATGGTTTGATATGAAGGAATTATCTCTAAACATCTAAACAAAATCTGAGAATTAGTTTTTATACAAGGACATACTAGAATATAAGGCTAACTAAAGCGATGTTCTTAAATTTGCAAAGATTGAATCCATGTGCTCAAATCAAATCTATAATATATTCAGATATAAACTTGTGGGATTGAATTTGTAGCTACATAAATGACAAGGAGAAACAATCAACATTCATTAACTTTCCAAAATATTCATCTAATCTTCAATAACATTTTTACAATATTGACATATCAAATTTGGTCATCTACAACATATTTATTATTTTATTCAATTTCCAAAAATTTAGATCATTTATATTTATAGGTTTCCACAACTCTTAATATAAAATAGATATTATTTACTTATTATTTATATATCCCAAAGTTATGTAGAAAGGATTTTATGCTCTCTCATTTAAAGAAAATATATATTTTATTTTCCTTTACACCTGAAAGTTTTGGAACACATAATGGTAATGGACAAGAAATGAGTTTATCAACATATTCTCATCTATTTATGCTAGGAGTGAACCATTCACTCTTAGAACTCCTTGTCAAGTCATTTTGTAGGAGTGAAGGAGAATAAATGACACCCTACAATTATAATTATAAAAGATATAATTTGTAATTCTAGATCAATCCTTAATTATTAAAGAAGTTGATAATGATAAATTTAAATAGAAATCCAAAGGGCTAAGACAAATAAATTGTTCATCTAATATTTAGTTAGATGTTGACTTTGATTGCTTTAATTGACATAAGTGTTATGAGAAAAATCTCAAAATTAAAAGTGGTACTAGATTAGTGAAGAAGGGCATGTGTCATGAATTTTGAGTTTGTTAAGGCATAGAACTAGGCTACACCCATAATTTTGTCTTTGGACATTTTACTCCCACGTGGTTCTATCCACTACTGATTTCACCTTTGAGATTTGAAAAATTAATTCACCTACACCTATAACTACATTTAAGAAACTAGGAGTGCTAAAATTAATCTTTTGGGTGCTACTAGAGAAATAGGAAAGACCATTGACTTCCTTGATAGTAGTCACACCTTGTGTTAAATGTAACAAGATCAAAAACATGTTAAATAGAGAATTTTGATACAACAGACTCTGATATGAAATTTAAACTAACGCTGATACTATTTCATTATTATTCCCTTATGATGGCCTGATGAAAAGGCCTAGATCATATTATTCAACCAACCCTTACCTTCCATACATTCATTTTCTTAAAATGTAATGGAAAGGGAATTCATTTAGTGGTTATACCTTACCCTCAAGTTATGTCTTCTCGTTAAGGGAGAAACTATAATCTATATTATGCATTTTTAATATTTAAAATTAATATGTATATGATAAAGGAAGGTATGTAATATCATATGTTATGTGAGGAAGGTATGCAATTGGAAACATCCTTATTTCCTTTCTAGTCCAACTTTGTACAACACCATCAAAATTCCACTATGCACCTCTTTGCTTGTTGAATTTTTAATAATCTTCTATGCAATTTTTCCCTCTTTTATTTTTTGAATCTTAAGGTATTTATTGGATCTTTAGATTCTTTTTCATTGCATAATAAGATCTCATTTGAAGGTTTGATCTCTAATTTCTCATTAAAAGTTCTTGTTGCAATTACATATCAATTCCTATATAGTTTTATGCTCATATTGTGATGTAACTATCGAAACTTTCCCAGTCAGGTAGTTATGTAGCAGTTGATTGATGGGGTCTCTCTATTGTTCTACTTTTTCTAATTTTTGTTGTTTGCATGTCCTATTTTTGGGTGGTGATAACCTGTTCAGGCTGTTTTCTTTTCTTTTTTTTCTTGCCTTCTCCATTTTATAGAGATTTTTTCTGGGTTCTTTGGGTTAGGGGTGTGCTAAATGTTGTGTTGTGGCTGTGTAAGACTTGATGTTATTTTTGGCTTGATTTCCATACAAATCTCATTTCTATTACTTCTGAGAATCCTATGTTCTACTTATTTTCATTGTAAGATAAAATGTTTTGTTCTAAGTTTAATCTTCTAGCTGTAGGTTTTGTTATGGAGTTTTAACACAGAGGCTAAACATGGGTATTTAGAGCCTCACTTGCAGATATCTAGGTTATAATTTACATTAGTTTTGGTATCAAAGAAAACCATGATGGCCTAGAGGGGAGTCCACGTGAATTGGGGAAGAAGGGGTAGGAGGATGTAGGCCCTCGAAGAAACACTGTGAAGTGTTTAGAAGGCTAGAGGCCCTTGAGACTAGATTACAATTGGATGAGACTGAAGAGGAACCAAAAAACAATAGATTTTTCTACTGTTTTAGACCCTATAGAGAGGCTTATTGAAGCATTGACTAAACAAAGTTCCAAAGTAAAGGTTGATCTATTTCTAATTTTAAAGGTGAGCTCAACCCAGATGCTTTTCTAGATTGGGCCAAGAATTGGAGAAGTATTTTGACATGGAGGATATTGGTGAGGATGATCCAAAAAGAGTGAAAATTGTCGCATCCAAGTTGAAGTCCCATGCAACCCTATGGTGGGAGAACATATAGATCTCGAGAAGAAAAGAAGGGAAAAATAAGATTAGGCTTTGACCTAAGATGTTGAAACATTTGAGAGACCTAAGGTGCTGAAACATTTGAGAGATCGATTTTTACCCTCTGATTACCAACAAAAATTGTTTAAAGAATTTCATAATCTGAAACAAAAGGATCAGTTAGTATAGGCTTATACTGAATAGTTTATGAGGCTTTAAATTCAAACAAATATACAAGAAAGTGAAGGGAAAATAGCAGCTAGGTGTGTCAATGGACTAAAGTTTCAACTTCAGGATGAGCTCGCATTGTTGAAAGTACCTACGTGATGGATGAGGTTATAAGGAGAAACTAAACTAAAAAAACCAAATAGTGAGTAAAAGGGATGATAGAAAAAAAATAGAGAGAAAGAGGTTTCTTTGGAAACTACCATAAGTGAAGAGTCAAAAGAAGGCAAGAATGTGAAGTTTGACTTCAAAGGAAAGGGAGGCTTTAGAGGTAGAGGACGAGCACAACTACCTCTTGGAGAGTGGAATCCCATGAAATTTTTTATTTGTGATGAATCCCACAAGGCTATAGATTGTCCTTAAAACCCCACAAGGGTGATAGTAGACCAAGAGGAAGAACCTTAGATAGAAGAAGTTGAAGCTGAGTCAAGAGAGAACTTGAAATTGAGAAGAACCTGGATATCTGGAGACAAAGAAACCCCTGAAGTTGATTGGAAGAGGAAGAACATATTTTGAACAAAATGAAAATGTAAGGACGAGGTATGTAAGGAAGTCATAGATGGTGGATCTATTGATAATTTGGTGAGTACAAAGATGGTTAACAAATTACAACTTGCTTGTGTTCCAAAATCTAATCCCTATAAGATTTATTGGTTAAAAAAAGATCATAGTGTACTTGTGGATAAATCTTGCCTTGTTTCCTTCAAAATTGGTCCATATGTGGATGAAGTGCTTTGTGATGTGGTACTGATGGATGCATGTCATTTGTTGTTGGGTAGGCCTTGGCAATATGATTAGAATGTAATCCATCGAGATAGAGAGAACACCTATGAGGTCCAACATGAAGGAAGGAAAAAACTCTTAAAATCATGGAAAGAGGAAGGAGCATTTGAAGTGACAACTTTGTCTATTCTACCAGAAGCCAAGTTCGAGCTTGAAGAAAAAAAAAATTCTAGCTCCACCAAGAAGAGAGTTGGAGGAAA
The DNA here is from genome assembly GCA_007258455.2 of Sequoia sempervirens. NCBI lineage: Eukaryota > Viridiplantae > Streptophyta > Pinopsida > Cupressales > Cupressaceae > Sequoia > Sequoia sempervirens. The sequence goes on along the minus strand of VDFB02047397.1, from coordinate 99,027,464 downwards.
ATCTAAGTGCAAAAGAGGTAAATGATTTGAAGAACGAGATGCAACCAAAACTTGATGTAGAGCTGCAACAAGATTCAACTAACATGATTACATGTGCACCTCGATAAATAGGTTTGGAAGTTCTAGTTGACTGTGACCTTCATTCTCAAGGTGATAGTAAGTTGTGGGAGTATAAACACAATTGTCAAAGATCTTCCAAGAATGTGATTCAGAGTTCAATCCAAAGTAATTGCCTTACCCAGTCCAAGAGGAGTGATGTGAAGTATGATTGGAGCAAGGGAAAGAGATTCAAGTCTACTAGTGATTGTTGTAGTGATTATTTTATTGGTTTTGCTTTAGGGACATTGCCTAACTTTATCAGTCCAACTGAATGGTGGAATCAGCATTGGACTCCTGTCCCTAGAAAAACATGGGTTGGAAGCTTGGATGATAGCTCAGATGGTGCCAACTAGGAATCCTAAGAGAATACTTTAAAGACCAGACCACTTGTGGTAATGCAAATTGATTTATCTAAACCAAGAGGTTCAAACCTTTTTAAAGGCAGGGAAAATGATGTAACTATCAAATCTTTCCAAGTCAGGAAGTTATGTAATGGTTGACTGATGGGGTCTCTTCATCAGTCTACTTTTTCTAATTTTTGTTGTTCGTGTGTCCTATTTTTGGGTGGTGACAATCTATTCAGGTTGTTTTCTTTTTTGTGGCTTGCCTTCTCCAATTTATGAAGAGTTTTTATGGGTTCCTTAGGGTAGGGGTGTGGTAAATGTTGTGTTGTGGCTGTGTAAGACTCGATGTTATTTTTGGCTTGATTTTTATGCAAATATCATTTCTATTACTTTTGAGAATTGTATGGGTTATGCTTCTTATTTTCATTGTAAGATAAAATTTTTTGTTGTAAGTTTAATCTTCTAGCTGCAAGTTTTGTTATGGAGTTTTAACATAGAGGCTAAGTAGGGGTATTTGAAGCCTCACTTGCAAATACCAAGGTTATAATCTGCATCATATTGATAGAATGTATTAATACAATTAGATATTGACAAATGACATAATATTGTATGAAGTTGAGCTCATTCCTTGACCTTCACCAATCCCCATACATTTCTCCACACCTTATCCAATTTTGCACACTTTCTTACATATTCCACATGTATTTCAACATTCATGAGCATGCATTTATTTTGTGTGTAGACTTTATTATTCATCGTCATGGTTCATTACCATATGTATGAACACATATATTAAGCAAACCAACTTAGGAACACATATATTAAGTTTTATCATAATTAAAGATTTTCAAAATATTTTTTATACAAGAAATTAATCTTAATGGATTAAACATGCCTTGGAGTAATCCATGGAAAAATGTGTGCTAGTGAGTTCATTTTTTCTTCATGAAATCAACTAAAGTAATCATTAGAAGTAGTAATTGCAACAATCTTAGAGACAAATTTCATTGCGGTGTGGTAATCAACACATACTCAAAGATTCTTGACAACTAACAATTGTTATATGGAAAAATCCTAGAAAACCAAAAGAAATTGTCAACTTTTCACTATGATAGTAAAGAAATAAAAAAATCTTCCTTTTCCATGCCACTAAGTATTTGTCTTACATTTGGAAAATACCTTACCGCCTTCATCTCCCTAGCCAATTTCTCTAACTTTGCATAGATCTACTATATTTGTGGGTGTGATTTGTCTCCTACACAAGCATCATGTACCAATTATGGCCTTCAATCTAACTACATCTAGGAATCTTTCTAGTTCCTTATCTTTCATCAATCTCTTTGATATTTGCTCACGCCACTTACCTGGTTCTACATGGGTGTTTTTAGAGAAGAACACAAGTCACATCTTAATGACAAAATTTAGGGTGTCCTCAAAATAGCCAGCACGAACAAGTAGGTCAACCATGTACACATAATGATCAATAGTAAGTGTAATGCAATAAGAGAAGCTATTTCTGGATTAGATTGTGTAAGCTTTTTTTGGATCAACGTTTCGGATCACACTCCGTGATCCATCATCAGGATAGAGAGCTCAAGGAGATGAAAAAGGTTTGTTGCAGACCCAACAGGTATAAAAAGAGGCAAAAAGATGGTAGAGGGATAGAAGGCACAAGGCCCAAGAGAGACAGGAAAGAAATTAGAAAATGGAATTAAGAGAATAGAAATATATCTTTATTAGTGAAAAGAAGAAAAATGAAAGAAAGATAAATTAAAAATTAAGAGTCACAAACCAAAAAATTAGAATAGAAATTGTAGTCTATAATAATATATTTAATAAGCTAATATTTGTGAGCTAATATCTTGATAAAATTAATATATTCAAGATTAATATTCTTAAATTATCTAATATCTATTAATATATTCTTCTTAAAAATATTAAAATTAATATTAATATCTATTAATATATTCAAAAATTAAGCTAGATAAGATTAATATATATTCAATATTAATCTTGAATATCTATTAATTATTTTAAGCTAAATAATTAAGATTAATATATAAATAGATATTAGATAATTTAAGAATAATTAAATTATTCAAAAGGTTATATATAAATAGATAATAGATATTTAGATAAATATCTAAAGATTATATAAAGATTATATAAATTATTTATATAAAGATTATCAAAAGATTATATAAAGATTATATTAATATCTAAAGATTATATAAATTATTTATATAAAGATTATATAAAGAATATATTCATATAAAGATTATATAAATTATTAATATATTTAAATCTTTTAATATATATTAATCTATTTAAATATAATCTCTAGAATAATTTATATAATCTTTAGATATTAATATAATCTTTATATAATATATAAAGATTATATTAATATCTAAAGATTATATAAATTATTAATATATTTAAAACTCTTAAAATATATTAATCTATTTAAATATATCAATCTTATTTAATAATTTAAATAGATCATTCTATTTAAAATTAAAATAGATATAAAAAATAATAGATATTCAAGATTAATATTTGATTATTTTTAAGCTAAATAATCTTTATTTAAATTAATGTAAATAATTAATATTAATCTATTTAATTTAAATAGATCAATATATTTAAATCATTTAAATATATTAATCTATTTAAATATATCAATCTATTTAATAATTTAAATAAATTATTTTAATTTAAAATTAAAATAGATATAAATTAATTTTAGTAGATATTTGAATATTAATCTTGAATATATTAATAGATATATATATATATATATATATATATATATATATATATATATATATATATATATATATATATATATATATATAGAGAGTTATATATATATATATATATATATATATATATATATATATATATATATATATATTTTATTTTATTTTTATTTTAGATCACAGAATCTGCAGCACGCACCCCATATAAACGCGGACTCAAGCATGGGCCACATCACCGGCATTACCTGGGTGGGGAGACTAGACCTCGGTGGACCAACCTCCCAAGCAATGTGAAAGATTTAGCCAACCTGTGCCATAGGGCCCCAACCTAATAATATATTAATAGATATTAATCTTGAATATATTCAAGATTTAAATTCTTAAATTATCTAATATCTATTCTTAGATTTATTATATTCCTATTTAAATAATTCTAAGAATAGATACTAGATAATTTAAGAATAAATAAATCTAAGAATAGATATTAGATAATTTAAGAATAAATAACCCAAGAATAGATATTAGATACTCCTACACTTAAATCTTGGAAATATATCTCAAGATTAAATCTTGAATATATTCAAGATTAATATTCAAATATCTATTAAAATTAATTTTATATCTATTTTACTTTTATATAAAATGACTTATTTAAATTATTAAATAGATTGATATATTTAAATAGATTAATATATTTAAATGATTTAAATATATTGATCCATTTAAATTAAATAGATTAATATTAATTATTTTCATTAATTTAAATAAAAATAATTAAATAGATCTTTCAATATTAATCTTGAATATCTATTATTTTATTTTTATTTTATTTAATTTATTTTTATTTTTATTTTTATTTTATTTATTTTTTTATCTATTTTAATTTTTAAATAGAATGATCTATTTAAATTATTAAATAAGAGTGATATATTTAAATAGATTAATATATTTTATGAGTTTTAAATATATTAATAATTTATATAATCTTTAGATATTAACATAATCTTTATATATTATATAAAGATTATATTAATATCTAAAGATTAGATAAATTATTCTAGAGATTATATTTAAATAGATTAATATATATTAAAAGATTTAAATATATTAATAATGTATATAATCTTTATATGAATATATTTTTTATATAATCTTTAGATATTAATAGAATCTTTATATAATCTTTTGATAATCTTTATATAAATAATTTATATAATCTTTATATAATCTTTAGATATTTATCTAAATATCTATTATCTATTTATATATAACCTTTTGAATAATTTAATTATTCTTAAATTATCTAATATCTATTTATATATTAATCTTAATTATTTAGCTTAAAATAATTAATAGATATTCAAGATTAATATTGAATATATATTAATCTTATCTAGCTTAATTTTTGAATATATTAATAGATATTAATATTAATTTTAATATTTTTAAGAAGAATATATTAATAGATATTAGATAATTTAAGAATATTAATCTTGAATATATTAATTTTATCAAGATATTAGCTCACAAATATTAGCTTATTAAATATATTATTATAGACTACAATTTCTATTCTAATTTTTTTTGGTTTGTGACTCTTAATTTTTAATTTATCTTTCTTTCATTTTTCTTCTTTTCACTAATAAAGATATATTTCTATTCTCTTAATTCCATTTTCTAATTTCTTTCCTGTCTCTCTTGGGCCTTGTGCCTTCTATCCCTCTACCATCTTTTTGCCTCTTTTTATACCTGTTGGGTCTGCAACAAACCTTTTTCATCTCCTTGAGCTCTCTATCCTGATGATGGATCACGGAGTGTGATCCGAAACGTTGATCCAAAAAAAGCTTACACAATCTAATCCAGAAATAGCTTCTCTCATATTCTTATGGATTGTGGAAATCTAATAACATTAAGTGTAATGCAATAAGAGTCACCCATGTGATTGAAGTATGTACAACCCACCCGGCTGCATGCACATGTAAGGATATGTTCCGAAGTGCTTCAAAATCCATTTTATGGATATCTCACAAACATTGCATTCAATGAGACCACATTTCTTTTGAGGCATTTTGTCAAACATATTACGTGCCTTGTATATACTTCCACATTTTCCATACATGTCTACCAGAGCATTTCCAACGAAAATATCTGACAAAAATCCCCCTTCCATTAAGCTGTCATAATGGCATAGGCAGGTAGTATGCTGCTAGTTTGCTTTTCTCGAAATATTTTAAAGCCTTGTCAACAAATCCATTTTCTACATATCCTGTAACCATGGCATTCCATGAAACCATATTTTTTGGAGGCATTCTTTATAACAGTTCCCGTCCCTTGTCTGTGCTTGCACATTTTGCATATATTTTTATCACATCAGATGCAACTACAACATGCCTTTATGGTTTGATGGATGCCAAAGCTTAGTGCGCTCTTTAAGCCCAGCCTAATAGCCTATTATAATAAGCAATGAAAATGCCCGTTCAAAATAAACCATTGTTTGTGCAGAGACATATAAGAACCCAAACATAATAACAAAGTCCGCCTTAATCACCGATAATCATTTGGTGACTCCGCTCCTTTTGGAAGCAGAGCATGTCCTCTGCAGCTTTTCCGCAAATTATTGCAGGCATTACAACCTCATATGAGTCTTATAATATTCAGAAAGTGTAAAAACCTTACATCGCTTAACAGAAAAAATTTATAGATACACAAAATGAAACAGAACCTTAATAGCCCAAGCCAAGGGTTTCCAAAATAGATTCATCATATTAAGAAAGAGGCTCAAGATTCATACAACACTATATCTCCGCAAGAATCTTAAGAAGATACATTTATTTTCTGAATGGCTAAACAATAATCCGCGAAAAAAAAAAGTCTGTACAAACAACTAAACAAAGTGGCCGAGCTCGACCATCAAAGAAGATGCGCAATATCTCATGCGCAGATCGAAAATGGCAAGCCATAGATAATAACGGAGATCGGATTGGAAAAATCCCTCAGTGAAAAAAGCAGGCAAGAAATGGCAAGAGAGATCCAACAAGAGCAGGCGGTAGAGAAGGCACCACCGCCATATAAGCAGCGCCTGTAATCGGAGATGGACTAGGCGCCTCGGCCTCCTCTGCACCAAATACTGCTGAAATCATAAAAATTGTGATTATTAGGGCCAAATTTAGGGCGTAAGTGTTGGTGTGTGCTGCTCCAGCCATCTCCACACCTTTTTATCAAAGATTGCAAATGCCTGTAACGAAGATATGCAGCTTTGGGAAACCTCCGACCAAAATGCAGAGAGATGAAAAAGTATGACGCTATGGAGTGGGCACTGGCAATGGAATGAAGGGATTGAGAGGGGAAAGGGATATTTATATACAACAAATAGGCAATCAAGAAGACTACAAACGAGGCGGAGATGTCAAAATTTATGTAATCTAGTTATTCTCCTAAAAAGCTGTTGTGGGGCCACGTCAGGTAATGTTCCGTTGGAAGAGTGAAATTGCTTGGTAATGTAAAGGTGGCGTAACGAGGTACGCTAAGTTCACATGGTTGACAGGCTTTTCTTGTAATTTTGAGATTTAATTTAGATTTAAGAGTATTAAGGTGCCCAACGCTTCTATTTGTTGTCTTCATGGGCCCCTATCACCATTGTACCTTCACCGCGTTGTCAACCAGGATTATAATTCAGTTCCCCTTTTTGCACTGTGTAACGGTGAAAAATGTATTTCTTTCATTTTTTATATTTGTTTAGGAATCATTTGCTATTTTGTTTATTATTGTTTAGTGCATTTTGCATGTTTATCAATGATGTTTTCAATTGTTTATCTAATTTAAGGTATTCTTACATGATTTGAGACAAGGGAAACAATTATTTCTAAATATCCAAATCAAATGTGAGAATTAGTTTTTATTCAAGGACGTATTAAGAACATTTAATTCATTTACATTTATAGATTGTCACAATTGTTTAATATAAAATGGATATTGATTACTTATTTATCTTTACCATTTATCATTTTACTATTAATCATTATCTAATTTATTACCATCAATTATGAGTATATTATACATTATTAATCAATCAATTAAATAATATTATCAATTGAGTTATCTCTTATATCTTGATCAAATCCTCATCCCCCATTCGATCTTTCAAAAATTTATAAATTCATCATTTCTTTCATCATTTGAATATCAAGTCTTTTATGCAATATTACTCTATCAATTTTATTTTCAAAATATTGTAGTGTTATGCTACTCATTTACATCTACACCCTTTACAAGCAAGTCATTTTAGTGCGCTCAATTTGGAGGTTTGCAGTTAGACTAGGACCTAGTTTTTTTGTAATTTTAAGTTCTATTTTTTTGTTTCTATTTTCTATTGCATACAATTGAAATATGTGTACAAGTTAATTTGTCCAATTAAATTATGGATCATTAATTTGGTGAATTTGAATTTATACATGATAGGACTTTAATTTTATATTTTGATTGTTGCATGCTATACACACACACACACATGAGAGAGAGAGAGAGTTTTGATCCAAAGATGGCATGTGTCCATGGGGAGCTATGCTCGAGGTAGCATTCCATTTTATTATGGACTCAATAATTCACCTCTAAGACCTCTTTAACATACCCATTGCACACTAAAATATAAATTCTAGTAATATAAACATATAACAACAAGACACAAAGGTTGAATCCCAATTGATCACAATGGTCCAAAACATAGATTGGTTTTTACCATATACCTTATACCTTTTAGGTAATGATTGTATGACTAATCCTACAAGAATGGATCCCACAAGGTGGAAGGAAGATGGGAAGTGGGGTTAAGGAAATGAGTAGGGAAAATACTAAAAGCCCAAGATTTTGAGACTTAAAGGAAAAGTGAATCCTTAAATTAGGAATTGGAGATGGTGAATTCTCAATGCTAAAGGAGATGAAGCATGAAGTAGAGTAAGTGGAGAATAACTGAGGTTCATGGATTAGTCTTATAGTTTTAAGTACATGATTATATGGAGACCTAAATTCCTAGGGTGAAAGGCAAAGACAAAGTAGGGAGTGGAAGCATGGGCAAAGCCATGATACAATACCTAAATAATGAAAAGTCTAAAATACTAAAATAGTCAAAGGTCTTAGACAAAAATGGAAATGTTGGGTTTCAAGGAATGGAGGGAAAGAATATTGGCAAGAGGAAACCTATAAACCTAACAAAGGCTAGAATAGACACAATCACCCCTAACACTTAGTAATTTCTATAGTTTGAGATATTTAGGCACGTGACAAGTAATAAAGGAAAAACATTATAACAAGAACATTTTTGAATAAGGAGGTTCATTGAAGGAATTCTTAGATTGGTTATAGATGGTGGCCAAAACATGGCTTTATTAAGAAAGGAAGTACTAGACTTAGATAAATTTTCACTTACTAATATAGGACCCAACATCACCTAGAAAGGGGCAATACAAATATATCACATAGCAATTATAGGGATAAAATGTAAATATTTGATCGGATAGGAATGATGGACTCTATAGACAACGAAATCAAACTAGAAAAGAAATAGAAGCGCACTAGAGTCCTTTCACTAAGAATGATATCCATAGTAAAGGCTCAAAAGGACCAACATCAGCAGAGGGGTTCCCTGACTTTATCTAAACTTAGAGATGGTGCTACAAGACATAAAGACGTGGAAACTTTATTAGAGAATGTTCCTAAACATACTAGGATAAGAAAACCAACTTAGAAACCGATATATTAAGGTTTATTATAATTAAATCTTTTCAAAATAACTTCATACAAGAAATTAATCCTCATGAATGAAATAGGCCTTGGAGTAATCCATGGCAAAATGTGTGTGCAAGTGAGTTCATTTCCCCTTCATGAAATCAACTAAATTGATCATTAGAAGAAGGAATTGCAACAATCTTGGAGATAAATTTCATTGCAATGTGGTAATCAACACATACTCAAGGGTTCTTAACAAATCTAATAGTTATTCTAGGGGGTATGCCTAGAAAATCAAAAGCAATTGCCAACTTTTCACTATGGTGGCAAAGAAATAATATTTTTTTCTTCATTTTCCACACCACTAAATAAATGTCTTGCATTTGGAAAATACCCTATTGCCTTCATCTCCCTAGCCAATTTCTCCAACTTTGAGTAGATTTACTATGTCTATGGATGTGATATGTCTCTTACACAAGAAATAACCAACTACATTCGGGAACCTTTTTAATTTCTTATTTTCATCAATCTCGTTACCATTTGCTTACACCACCTACCCACTTTTATATAGATGTTTGATAAAGAACATAAGTCACATCTATTAGTAGCATCGTTCTAAATAATCTTGAGCCTATATTCATATGTGATATGCAAGCGGAAGAAAACAGGTCCACATAGCCACCACAAATTCAACTAGCATCTTAATAATAAAGTTTAGGGTGTCCTCAAAATAGCTAGCACAAGCAAGTTGGTCAACCATGCACACATAATGGTCAATTGTAGATGTGATGCAATAAAGGTCACCAATGTGATTGAATTATGTATAACCCACATACACTAAACCTACATGATTGCATGCACATTTAACACAAGCAAAAGCTTATGTCAAGATATGTTCTAGAGTGCTTCATTAATCCAAATATTTTGAGAGCATCCTTCCAAAATCCATTTTGTGCATATCCCACAAAAATTGCATTCCATGAGACCACATTTCTTTGAGGCATTTTGTCAAACAGTTTACATGCCTTATCTATGCTTCTACATTTTCCATAGATGTCTACCAAAGCATTTCCAACAAAAATATCTTACAAAAATCTTTGACGGATGTCCATACCCTGTTCTTAAGCTCTCATATTGGCATTGTCGGAAAGTATGCTGCCAATTTGTTTTGCTTGAAAGATTTTAAAGTCTTGTCAACAAATCCATTTTCTGCATATCCTGCATTCCATGGAACCATATTTTTTGGAGGCATCTTGTCAAACATTTCCCGCCCCTTGTCTATGCTTCCACATTTTGCATACATGCCTATCGGAGCAGTTGCCACTACAACATTTGACAAAATTGTTCTATTCAAAGCTCCCATTTTGGCACAGGCGGGGGAGGCTGACGGCAAAGGTTGTGGAGTTTGGCTTTACGCCTGCCAATTGCATTTGCTTGAAAGTTCCTGAAACTTTTTCAACAAATCAATTTTGCGTATATCCTGCAAATATGGCATTCGATGAGACCACATTTGTTTGAGGCATTCGGCCAAACAGCTCACGTGTTTTGTCTATGCTTCCACATTTTGGATACAGATCCATCAGAGCATTTCCAACTACAAAACTTAGACAAAATTTCTCTATCCTTTATGCTTCTATAGATACCTATACCTTGTTACAAAGCTCCGATTATAGCACAGGCTGGAAGTACGCTGGAAACGTAAACTGCCTCGTGAAGTACTCCAGGGCGGGAACGATGGGTAAGATTGAGTTTTGTTTGGCTATTGCGCGGGAACTGGGCAGGTTAATGGGCTGCTCAGGGAACCGAAACAGGCATTGGTGAAAGGAACAGCTTGAATGGGCCCACATGAGCCACCTAACCAGTCAACGCTTAGGCGTGTGCTCTTTTAAGCCCGGCCTATGATTATAAGCCACCAAAATGCCCGGTCAAAATAAACCGTAATTTGGGAAGAGATATATAAGAACCAAAACATTATAACAGTCCGCTTAATCACCGATAATCATTTCGTGACTCTGCCCATTTGGAAGCAGAGCATGTCCCCTGCCACCACTGCCTCTGCAGAATTCTCCGCAAATTGATTCAGAACTCATTATACTGTTTTCCCGGTAGGGCCCACATACACTGCAAAATAAAACATATGTTGCAGAACACTATCTTCTTCAAAATTATTCCTAAAACATTTTTGAGTTACTCCCCTACATAACGCCATGACTGTTATTTACAACATCGGCTGCAGCAACTTTGTAAAGTAATCGTTTTCCATCTACAGTGGCTTCTGTTTTACTGTCATTTTCCATCTGCAATGCCTTCTGTTTTGCTGATTAAACGATTTTCATGGGAAGAGCTGCCAAAAATCATTTTAGATAGTAATGAAATCATTAATCTATGAACTGACTCTGTAGAACGTCTCTAGGCTTAAAAAATTCTTCTGATGAATTTAAATGAAGACTTAATGGAGTTTCTTGACAAGCCTAAATCTGACCGCGTTACTGAGAATTGCTTGCAGAGAACAGAGGTTCTATCTGCTTCAAGACTTATTGCTTTTAAATGATGCCCAAGCATCTACGCCTCTAAATAACTGATGTTAGTGCTATCCTATCTTTAAGTATGCGTGGCAGAGCTGTCTATGTGATTCACAAAATCATCAGTAAGAAGTATACAAAAAGCCACTAGATCGTTATCAGAATAATGTGAGCGTTTGTAAAAGGTAAGAAATAGCCCCTAAAAAAAGTTAGGAAAACAAACTTCTGAAAACCCTGTGTAACAAATTATACAAAAGATTGACACTGTGATCGAAAGCGTTAGATTAAAAGGCCTATTATCCAACTTTTTTTATCTCTAAAATTAGTTTTATGATATTCAGAAACTGTAAAAACGTTACATGTCTTAACACAAAAAATAGATATACCAAATGAAACAGAACCTTAATAGCCCAAGCCAAGGGTTTCCAAAATAGATTCATCATATTAAGAAAGAGGCTCGAGATTCATACAACACTATATCTGCGCAAGAATCTTGAGAAGATACATTTATTTTCTGAATGGCTAAACAATAATCCGCAGAAAAAAAAAATCTGTAAAAACCACTAAACAAAGTGGCCGAGTTCGACCATCAAAGAAAATGAACAATATCTCATGCGCAGACCCAAAATGACAAGCCGTAGATAATAACAGAGATCGGATTGGAAAAAACCCTCAGTGAAAAAAGCAGGCGAAAAATACCAAGAGAGATCCAACAAGAGCAGGTGGTAGAGAAGGCACCACCGACATATAAGCAGTGCCTGTAATCGGAGATGGACTGGGCGCGTCTGCCTCCTCTGCACCAAATACTGCTGATATCATCATAATTACGCCGAAGGCGTATCCTATTTGGAAATGGCTGGCCACTTTTTACCCTACGAACGGTTCTATAAGCTATCAAAAGTAGCTATAAGCATTGCAATACAGTTATATCGATCTCACCCGTTCATTGTTTTTCGTCAATTTTTTAATCTTCCTCATTTCTTGATGTTTGAATATTTTTATTACTCGGAGTTTCTTTATTTGAGCTTTACAAGCTCATTTCGCCTGTGGATGGTTGAAAACCCACGACAGGGCTTGCAAGGCAGTTAATTGCTTCCCAGTTGTTGATTCCCAGGTACCTTAGATTTGTTCAACAAATATCTTGGACGCTGCCTGAGTCATCATGGTCATAAATTACATATTTGTAGGTTGTCGAAGAAGACATTAGACCTGTCTTACAAATTGAATGCTATTAACTGCTCCTGCATACTTCAATCTCACCTAACCTACTTACTCTCTTTCATCGCTACATTCATTTATATCAGATATTTTCTTCATACTTTCTATCCTTTCGATGGGATTTTCATTGCAAAATTGACCGCCTTTGAAATCAAAAGATGAGCCAAAGAGTAGTTTATCTGAAATATTTTGTAGCTTTCATGGACTGCTTGATAGTTGTCATCATTGCTGTGGGAATCGCCTGCTTACCTCTCCAGTGAACAAGGTATTCATTTATCTCTTAATTCCTTTACAAATGTGTGTTGTGCTCTAAAATTTGTTTTGGTCTCTGCTAACTCTGCAGCTCCAGTTCCTACTTCTGCCGAGATCAGTAAACAAGCCAAAGCAAGTCTCCAACCCATCAGTTATAAGACCATTCCCACAATATTAATGATAGTATAGGTAGAGGAAGAATGGATACACACCACGCTCAATCTTCGCTAATCAAAAGCCAAAAGCTTACTAACAAACAAACTTAAAAGAACCATGAGACTGACCAGGCCTCCTGATAATCATATTAAGCAAAAGAATCTCTCATATGAAATGAGATGAACAAGAAAAAATAATAGCCATAGTCAAGTCCTTAGAGCAAAGGTCTCATAGTCGACAACAAAGGAAAATAAATCCTTATAGTTAGGTTTTTGTTTTTTTTTTAGCTGTTTTTGCAATACAATCTACTAAAAATCAAAATACACCCAGAAACCCATTGATCTCATCCAACCCTGAACCAAATGAAATTCTTCCTTCAATACAGAGTTTCTGCTAAACCTTCTTTTGATTTAGTGGCTTATTACATAAAAAATCAAAGCCCGCACAATGTTTCTGCTAAACATTGCTAAACCTGCAATGTTGTAATGTCTTTCAGCTTCAAGACCTGTATGGATTCGCTAGCACAAAACAAACTACTTCTCGAATGAACCATCATTAATTGAGAATCTTGCAAGAAAATAGTTACAACACAAAATTGCAACAAATCAAAACCAAAGTCTCTCAGGCAACAAATTATTTGTACGCTAACTCATCCCTGCACTCAAAATATCTGTAAATTTGGACAAATTGTTGGCTACATACCTAAGAGCTCTCCATTTTACATTTCCTCTTCTCCCACGTACCCTTCTAATTGTCTTATTGCTCGACAGCTTTGTCATTGCAGGCTTTGAAATTCCACATAAAGCCCTACACGTTCTCTACTACATAAAACATGTGTCCAACCTATAGCTCTCCATTTTACATTTTCTTCTGTGACACGTACCCTTATTTATTCATCTCGTTTACTGTTCAGATTTTTCCAACTGAGAAAATTAACCATTTTACAGGTCCAGTGAGAAAATTTGGCAGCAGACCCAAGAATGGCGGTTGAAGGGGCCATGTTGTTTGTCGGAATACCTTAAAATAATGTCATTTCATGGACTGCATCGATCGTAGGATATGTACAAATTGGATTTGTTGAAAAGGCTTTAGAAACTATCAAGCAAATGCAATTGGCAGGTGTAAAGCCAAATTCCACAACCTTCGCCACTATCCTCCCTGCCTGTGCCTTTATGTTACTATATTAATAATTATATAGTGGATTCAATAATTTAGCCTTTATGTTATTAATTCTTATATGCATGCCATGTATTATGAATGGTTTGCACAAGGCATTTCCTCTTCCCCCGTTAAACAATACAGTGCATGATTGATATATATAGCCACTATTCAAATTTTCAATTATAAATTAATTTGCTACATACAGTTGATTGTAAACTCAGTATCAGTTAAGAAAGTTTTTAAAAAAATAATACAAGTTAAATAAAATAAGATACAAGATTGTAGATCTAAACTTCAACAAGACTCTGTATGCACTATGAAGAATTCAATTTCAGGGCTGATCGTATTTAATGATTCTAATTACAAATGATGATTAATTTTATGAAAAATAAAATTCTTTGAATCTGAATATTTCAGATAAACACAAGATGATTAATTTTAAAAAAAATAAAATTCTTTGAATCTGAATATTTCAGATAAACTCTCATAAAAATATACCAATGTTTTCCACAAATGACCATCCACACCCTTCGGCGTACCCATTGCACCCCAAGGTGCAATTGTTAGTTATCATTATTAGGGCCAAATTTAGGGCGTAAGTGTTGCTGTGTGCTGCTCCAGCCATCTCCACACCTTTTATCAAAGATCGCAAATGCCTAAAAACGAAGATATGCAGCTTTGGAAACCTCCGACCGAAATGCAGACAGATGAAAAGTAACACGCTATAGAGAAGGCACTGGCAATGGAATGAAGGGATTGAGAGGGGAAAGGGATATTTTATATGGGCCAACAACAAGGCGGAGATGCCGAAATTTATGCAATCCAGTTGTTCTCCTAAAAAAGCTGTTGTGGGGCCACGTCCAGTAATGTTCCGTTGGAAGTGTGCAATTGCTTGGCAATGTGAACGTGGCATAACGAGGTATGTTATGTTCACATGGTTGTATGATTGGGATGGCTTTCCTTATAAGTTTGAGAGGTAATTTAGATTTAAGAATATAAAGGTGCCCATCACTCTGTTCACATGCTTGTATCATTGGGGATGGCTCCTTATAAGTTTGAGAGGTAATTTAGATTTAAGAATATAAAGGTGCCCATCATTTCTGTTCACATGCTTGTATCATTGGGGATGGCTTTCCTTATAAGTTTGAGAGGTAATTTAGATTTAAGAATATAAAGGTGCCCATCACTTCTATTCGTTGTATTCATGGGCCCCTATCACCTTTGTACCCTCACCGCGTTGTCAACAAGGATTATAATTCAGTTTCCATTTTTGCATTGTGTAATGGTGACAAATGCATGCCTTTCTCTTTTTATATTTATTTTCAAATCATTTATTGATTTGTATATTATTATTTAGTGTAATGATGTTTTCAATTGTTTATTTAGCCTTTAAATTGGCATCTTTATATGACTTAATACAAGGGAAGGAATTATCTCTAAACATCCAAATCAAATCTAAGAATAAGTTTTTATGCAAGGACATACTAGAACATCAAGGCTAGTTAAAAGTGATGTTCTTAATTTTGCAAAGATTGAATCCATGTGCCCAAATCAAATCCATAATATAATTAGATACAAACTTGTGGAATTGAATTTGTAGTTACATAAATGACAAGGATAAACAAACAACATTCAGTAACCTTCCAAAATATTCATCTAATCTTCAATAACATTTTTACAATATTGACATCAAATTTGGTCATCTACATAATTTTCCAACTAAACATATTTATTATTTTATTCAATTTTCAAAAATTTAATTCATTTACATTTATAGATTTCCACAACTCTTTAATATAAAATAGGTATTATTTACTTATTATTTATTTATCCTAAATTTATGTAGAAAGGATTGTATGCTCTCATTTAAAGAAAATGGTTTTTTATTTTCCTTTTCACATGAAAGTTTTGGAACAAATAATGCTAATGGACAAGAAATGGGTTTACCAACATATTCTCATCTATTTATACTGGGAGTGAACCATTCACTCTTAGAACTCCTTGTCAAGCCATTTTGTAGAAGTGAAGGAGAATAAACGACACCTTACAATAACTATAAAAGGTATAATTCGTAATTCTACATCAATCCTTAATTATTGAAGAAGTTGATAACGATAAATTTAAATAGAAATCCAAAGGGTTGAGAGACAAATAAATTGTTCATCTAGTATTTAGTTAGATGTTTGACTTTGCTTGCTTTGATTGATATAAGTGTTGTGAGAAAAATCCCAAAATTAAACAATGGTACTAAATTATGAAGAAGGGCATGTGTCATATATTTTGAGTTTGTTAAGGCATAGAACTAGGCTACACCCATAATTTTGTCTTTGGATATTTTACTCCCACGTGGTTTTATCCACTATTAATTAATTTCACCTTTGAGATTTGAAAAATTAATTCACCTACACCTATAACTACATTTAAGAAACTAGGAGTGCTAAAAATAATCTTTTGGGTGCTACTATAGAAATAGGAAAGACCATTGACTTCCTTGATAGTAGTCACACCTTGTGTTAAATGTAACAAGATAAAAATATGTCAAATAGAGAATTTTGATGCAACTAAGACTGATCTAACACTTAAACTAAGGTTGATACTATTTCATTATTATTCCCTTGTGATGGCGTGATGAAAAGGCCTAGATCATATTATTCAACCAACCCTTACCTTTCATACATTGATTTTCTTAAAAATGTTATGGAGAGGGAATTCATTTAGTGGTTATACCTTACCCTCAAGTTATGTCTTCTCTTTAATAGAGAAACTATAATCTATAATAAGTATTCTTAATCTTTAAAATTAATATGTATATGATAAAGGAAGGTATGTAATATCATATGTTATGTAAGGAAGGTATGCAATTGGAAACATCCTTATTTCCTTTCTAGTCTCACTTTGTCCATCACCATCAAAATTCCACTATGCACCTCTTTGCTTGTAGAATTTTTAATAATCTTCTATGCAATTTTTCCCTCTTTATTTTTTGAATATTAAGGTATTTATTGGATCTTTAGATTCTTTTTCATTACATAATAATATCTCATTTGAAGGCTTGATCTCTAATTTCTCATTAAGAGTTTTTAATACAATTACATATCATTCCTATATAGTTTTATGCTCATATTGAGAGAATGTATTAATGCAATTAGATATTGACAAATGAGATAGTATTGTATATAATATTGTATGGAGTTGGGCTCATTCCTTGACCTTTGCCTATCCCCATTCATGCACATTCCCATACATTTCTCCACACCTTATCCAATTTTGCACACTTTCTTACATATTCCACATGTATTTCAACATTCATGGGCATGCATTTATTTTGAGAGTAGACTTTATTGTTCATCATCATGGTTTATTACCATGTGTAGGAAAAATATTGTGACCACAAATTTGACCCATGAATTTCCAAATTTTAAATTCAAATATGGTTGTCTCCTACCCTTTCTACTAAGTATAATGAATTGACCAAACACAAGTTTGCATTAAATATTGTTATTTCTTACTATTAAAGGCATTCAATTATTTTCATTTCACATCCTCGTATCCTTTGTCAACCTAAATTGAATCCAAGGATAAATTATTAGAAGAACAATTCAATTTGGTGCACTAAAGCAAATGACCTCTATCTTATTTTATATTCTAGCAAGGTAATTTTACATGACTTGTCGTATAGTGCACTTGAGGGTTTTCATCATTAGTCTCCATTAGGTCACTCTTTTTATTTTTCAGCTTAATAGGAATAGATCCAACTACCCTTTAGAATTTTTAGAAATACATTCATATAGACATCATGGCTTAGTCTAAAATCCCTTTTCAAGGGATAATATGTTGTATAGTTCTAAGGACGTGGAAAATCTTATTGGTAGCAATCTAGATCGTTAATGAGGGTGGTCCCTATAAGACAATCTTTGAGAATTGAGGATAGATACCCCATCTATCTAAAGCTAACCCTAAAGCTATTTGTGTTATGGGGGACCGTGTGAAAAACATATTGAATTTGCTTGGATATGTTTAGAGGTTGCTTGCATATGCATAGAAGTTGCTTAATATGGAGGAATTTTCATTGGTCACTCTTTCTAATTTTAGAAAGGCATTCATAGGGAAATAATTTCTTGGATAGGGAGGTTGTCAAATTTAATCATATCAAAGTGCACTTTCCCACTTGCTTTGGGTGATTAGGTGCAAGTAAGATGTGTGTTATGTTGTGATTAGTCCAAGAAAGTGACTAAGTGACACATAGGAAAATATCACTATCAACATTGGCATTGGCTTGGTCATTAAGAATTATCTTGTGTTTTAATTAGCTGGTAGAAACTATAGAAGTCTAAGTTGCATGGAGTAGTTGGGAACTAGGGCTTAGGCTTACCGCATGTTGACTTACTTCTAGGGAAGGTTGTATCAAGAATCTTAGGATTTTGAAAGGAAAAGATGCAAAGAGAAGAAAGGATCATGGTGGTGGAAAATCTAATACCACTAATAAACATGGGGAAAAAGGTAAAGGAAAGGGACAAGGGATCACGATGTAGAGTGCCAGATGCACTTTTTGGTAAAGGAAACATACAAGTCCAAAAATATATGACTCAAGATAAATGGGTTAGGGATCACTAATGTGGTGTGCCTAATGCTAGAAGAAAGAAGAGCAATGGAAATAGGGTGGAATACTTTCAAGGTTTAGAGATTGGTTGATACAGGGGCTTCTGGGAGTCATAACTTTTGACTTGGAAGTCCATTTGAGCTCAAATTTTATGGGAAGATGTGTTATAAGGAGTTGTTTGGGTGGCAATTTTGACACTTTCTTGAGGCCGAAATGTTTCATTTGAGCCCTCAAAATAAGCTTTAAGTGTTTTATTTTTATTTTTACAAAGTTATTTTTCTAAATAATTCGGAACTTGCATTTCCAGTTTGAATTGTAATTTGACATTTTCGTGTAACCATAGTGGAAGGATGAAATTGGAAAAATTCAGGCTTAAACGGATAGGCATGCAAAATTACCAAAAATGGCAAATTATGACAATTGTCAAAAACTACCAAAAATGGTAATTTTTGAGTTTTTTTTTTGTTTCTTTTCATATTTTTAGATATAAGGGAACTTTTCTTTCATTGTAGGTGAAAAGGAGGAATAATGCAACAGTGTGGATTTGAATCAATTCTCTGTTTACTAGGTTTCTTTTAGCAATAATGAAAAAATACTATTAATGGTTTTTTTGGTTTCATCATTGGTTTTACCACCTATTTTATACCTTTTGGGTATGATGGTATGATTAATACTACAAGGTATGGATCTCACAAAGAGGAAGGAAGATGAGAAGTGCAGTGAGGGAAATGAGTAGGAAAAATACTAAAATCCCAAGAGTTTGAGACAAAGGAAAAGTGAAATGTCAAATTTGGAATTGGAGATGTTGAATACTTAATGCTAAAGGAGAGGAAGCATGGAAAAGATTAATTTTTGAATAATTGAGGTTCATAGATTAGTCATATAGCTTAAAAACTACAAGATTATATGGAGACCCAAATCTTAGGGCCAAAGGAAAAGTCAAAGTAAGGAGTAGAAGCATGGGGAAAGCCATGAAAAAGTGCCTAGATAATGAGAAATCTAAAAGACTAAAATAGTCAAAGGTTTAAAAAAAAATGGAAATGTTAGGTTTCACGGAATGGAGGGAAAGAATATTGGCAAGAGGAAACCTATAAACCCAACAAAGGCTATAAATAGACACAATCACCCCTAACTTAGAAATTTCTATAGTTTGAGATATTTAGGCATGTGACAAGTATAATGAATGACAAAACAATACACCATGAAATTTTTTGAATAAGGGGTCCATTGAAGGAATTCTTAGATTAGTTATAGATGGTAGCCAAAACATGGCTCTATTAAGAAAGGAAGCACTAGACTTAAATAAATTTGCACTCACTAATATAGACCCCAACATCACCTACAAAGGGGTGAGACAAAGATATCACTCTAAAATTTAATAGGGACAAAAATATAAATCTTTGATCATATATGAATGAGGACTTTATAGGAAACAAAATCAAACTAAAAAAGAATTAGAAGTACACTATATTCCTTTCACTAAGAATGATATGCAAGGTAAAGGCTCAAAAGGACAAATATTAACTAAGGGGTTCCCTAATTTTTTCTAATGCAAGACATAAATAAGTGGAACTTTATTAGAGATTGTTCCTAAACATTCTAGGTTAAGCAAACCAACTTAGGAACATATATATTAAGTTTTATCACAATTAAAGATTTTCAAAATAATTTTCATATAGGAAATTAATCCTCATGAATTAAACATGCCTTGGAGTAATCTATGGAAAAATGTGTGCAAGTGAGTTAATTTCTTCTTCATGAAATCAATTAAAGTAATGATTAGAAGTAGTAATTGCAATAATCTTGGAGACAAATTTCATTGCGATGTGGTAATCAACACATACTCAAAGATTCTTGACAACTAACAATTGTTATATGAAGAATTCCTAGAAAACCAAAAGAAATTGTCAAGTTTTCACTATCATAATAAAGAAATAAAAAAAATCTTCCTTTTCCACACTACTAAGTATTTATGTCTTACATTTGGAAAATATCTTACTGCCTTCATCTCCCTAGCCAATTTATCTAGCTTTGCATAAATCTACTATATTTGTGGGTGTGATTTGTCTCCTACACAAGCATCATGTACCATTTTATGGCCTTCAATCTAACTAAATGTGGGGATCTTTTTAGTTCCTTATCTTCATCAATCTCTTTACCATTTGCTCACTCCACTTTGCCCAATTCTACATGGATGTTTTTAGAGAACAAGTCACATCTTTTTTGAGATCCAAATAAAAAAGTAGCGTTGTTTTAAATACTCCTAAACCTATATTCATATGGGATCTCAATAGGAAGAAAACAGATCCATGTAACCACCACAAGTTTAACTAACATCTTAATGACAAAGTTTAGAGTGTCCTCAAAATAGCCATAGCCATCACGAGCTAGTAGATCAACCATGCACACATAATGATCCATTGTAAGTGTAATGCATTAAGAGTCACCCATGTGATTAAAGTATGTACAACCCACCCGGCCGCATGCACATATAACACAAGCAAAGTTTAGTTAAGGATATGTTCCAAAGTGCTGCAAAATCCATTTTATCGATATCTCACAAACATTGCATGCAATGAGACCACATTTCTTTGAGGCATCTTGTCAAACATATTACGTAACTTCTATATGCTTCCACATTTTCCATACATGTCTACCCGAGCATTTCCAACGAAAATATCTGACAAAAATCCCCCTTCCATTAAACTGTCATGATGGCATAGGCAGGGAGTATGCTGCTAATTTGTTTTTCTCGAAATATTTTAAAGCCTTGTCAACAAATCCATTTTCTACATATCCTGTAACCATGGCATTCCATGAAACCATTTTGGAGGCATTCTGTATAACAGTTCCCGTCCCTTTGTCTATGCTTGCACATTTTTGCATATATTTTTACCAAATCAGATGGCAACTACAACATGCCTTTATGCTTTGATGGATGCCAAAGCTCTGTTCCAAAGCTTAGTGCGTTCTTTAAGCCCAGCCTATTAGGCTATTATAATAAGCAACGAAAATGCCCGTTCAAAATAAATCATTATTTGTGCAGAGACATATAAGAACCCAAACATGTTAACAAAGTCCGCCTTAATCACCGATAATCATTTTGTGACTCCGCCCCTTTTTGAAGCAGAGCATGTCCTCTGCAGCTTTTCCATAAATTGTTGCAGGCATTACAACCTCATATGAGTCTTACGATATTCAACAAGTGTAAAATCCTTACATCTCTTTACACAAAAAATAGATATACAAAATGAAACAGAACCTTAATAGCCTAAGCCAAGGGTTTCCAAAATAGATTCTTCATATTAAGAAAGAGGCTCAAGATTCGTACAGCAGTATATCTGCGCAAGAATCTTGAGAAGATACATTTATTTTCTGAATGGCTAAACAATAATCCGCGGGAAAAAAATTCTGTACAAACCACTAAACAAAGTGGCCGAGTTCGACCATCAAAGAAGATGCACAATATCTCACGCGCTGACCAAAAATGACAAGCCATAGACAATAACAGAGATCGGATTGGAGAAAACCCTCAGTGAAAAAAGAAGGCAAAAAATGCCAAGAGAGATCCAACAAGAGCAGGTGCCAGAGAAGGCTCCACCGCCATATAAGCAGTGCCTGTAATCGGAGATGGACTGGGCGCCTCTGCCTCCTCTGCACCAAATACTGCTGATATCATCAAAATTATCATTATTAAGGCCAAATTTAGGGTATAAGGGTTGCTGTGTGCTCCAGACATCTTCACACCCTTTTGTCAAAGATCGCAAATGCCTAACACGAAGATATGCAGGTTTGGGAAACCTCCCACCGAAATGCAGAGAGACGAAAAAGTAACACGCTGTAGAGTGGGCACTTGCAATTGAATGAAGGGATTGAGAGGGGAAAGGGATATTTATATACAACAAATAGGCAACCAAGAAGACTACACTGCAAAAGAGGCGGAGATGCCGACAGTTCTGTAATCTAGTTTTTCTCCTAAAAAGTTGTTGTGGGGCCACGTCCAGTAATTTTCCGTTGGAAGAGTGCAATTGCTTGGTAATGTAAAGGTGGCATAACCAGGTATGTTAATGTTCACATGGTAGACAGGCTTTTCTTGTAATTCTGAGATTTAATTTAGATTTAAGAATATAAAGGTGCCCATCGCTTCTATCTGTGTCTTCATGGGCCCTATCATCATTGTACCTTCACCGCATTGTCCACAATGATTACAATTCAGTTACCTTTTTGCAGGCACTGTCTATAGCGGCGCATAATTTTCAGGCAAAGGCTATGCAGGTGACAATTTGCACCGGGGCATGGATGCGGCTGCCTCGTTTCTTTCGCCCACCGTATTTTACGTGCAACCTCTATCTTTCATAAATTCTACACATTCTGCCATCCGTAAATTCTGCACATTCTGTCTCGTTTCTTTCGACCACCATATTTAATGTGTAACCTCTGTCCTTCATAAATTCTGCACATTTGCCATCCGTATTTAATGGTAACTGCGCCCATTTTTATTCCGTTTACTCTCTTGTTTCATGCCTTATGTTTTTTTATCCTCTTTAAATTTCATTTTTAACATTATTGTTTTTATATTAAATTTGATTCATTAATAATTGAAGATTTAGTTAATGTTAATTTTTTTTTAATAGTTGTTTTATTTAAATAATTATTTTTTTAATAATGTTTAAATTTCATTTTGTATATAAAAAATAAAGAAAAATAAATATAGAATGTACAAATATTTTAAGCATTTTATTTATTATATATAATACATAAATTTTAACCTTTTAAATTATTTTATTTTATTTAAAGAATATTTTTATTTATTTAAAAGTTTTTTTTTGTTATTTTATATTTCTTTAAAGAATTATTATTTATTTATTTTATTTTATTTACTTGTTTTAGTTTTAATTCTTAGGTAAATGTTAAAACTAAGATAAAATATAAATTATTTTTTAATATTTTATATCTTTAAAATGTTATTATTATTATATTTATTAAAATATAGTTTTTATACTTATTAAAATATAGTTTTTAAATTCGATATACTTAATTTAAATATTACTGTAAATTTAATGATAAATAAATATACTTATAATTAAATATACTTACAAATGTTGATTCTAACCCTAACACAAATGTTGGTTAAGGTTAAAGGTTTCATTTCGGGTTAAGAATAGGGTTCACTTAGGATTAGGGTTAGGTTTTAATTAAGGTTCAATTAGTGTTAGGTTTTGATTAGGGTTACATATAATAAAATTGATAAAGGACAGGGTTATGTATGGAGTTTATTTTTCATGTTATAAACATTATATAATGGGAACTTAATTAGGACTATGATTCTATTAGCATTAAATTAGCATTAGGGTTAGGGTTAAGATTAAGATTTAGTTATAGTGAGGGTTCAATTAGGATTAGCTATAGGATTAAATTAACATTATTGTTAGGGTTAGGGTTTTAATAAGATTAGGGTTAAATTAGGGCCAGGGTACAAATACGATTAGGGTTAGGGTTAAATTTCAATTAGTGTTAAGTTTAGGGTCCAATTATAGTAAGATGTAGGGTTCAATTAAGGTTATTATTAGGGTTAGGGTTAGGGATAGATTATTATTAGGGTTAGGATTAAATAAATAAAAATATTCTTTAAATAAAATAAAATAATTTAAAAGGTTAAAATTTATGTATTATATATAATAAATAAAATGCTTAAAATATTTATGCATTCTATATTAATTTTTCTTTATTTTTTATATACAAAATGAAATTTAAACATTATTAAAAAAATAATTATTTAAATAAAACAACTATTAAAAAAAATAACATTAACTAAATCTTCAATTATTAATGAATCAAATTTAATATAAAAACAATAATATTAAAAATGAAATTTAAAGAGGATAAAAAAACATAAGACATGAAACAAGAGAGTAAACAGAATAAAATGGCGCAGCTTACCATTAAATACGATGGTGGTGGGCTTAAAGAAATAGACCCCATCCCTGCTGCATCAACTACGAGACCCTTACCTAATTCTTAATTCCTCGGCCACCCCTTTGCTTGATGTAATCGGGCAAAAGATTTTAGAATAGAATTGTTATATTTAAATAGATAATATTATTTAAATAAAGGAAGGTTTTCTTGATACTTGGTAATTTTTTAATAATTCTAGATTTTAATCCACATAAAATTAAAATAATTATATTATCTAAATATCTTTATTTTATTATTTTAAATTAAAATAAGTAAAATTGTATGGAATAAATATATAGGTAAAGATTAAATTACACATAGGATAAATATATATGATAAATATATAGGTAAATTGAATTACACATAGGTAAATAAATATATAATTAAGTATGAATGAACGTCCTGAAATTTACTATTGCATATAAGTTTATACATTAATATACTAATTTTAAAAACAAAATTATTCTTTGATATCATTATTAAATATTTTTTTGACACTAGAATAATAATTAAATTATAAAATTCTAATGATTTAAAATTAGAAATTAGAAAATTAAATTTCAAAAATCCGAATTTTATAATTACTTAAATTTGTTTCTAAATTCATATATTTAAATCATAAAAAATATTCATTTTTTTCTTAATAAAATTGAAAACATTTCAAAAAGGTTCATCATACTTATTTTATTCAAAATAATATATATCTATAAATAAATATTATAAATTCATGCCTCACTCAAATATTTTATTGTACAAAAATATAGAAACTTAAATATGCATCCTAAGTGCTACAATAAGTGTTATCTAAGTGTTTTTTTTTTTTTTTAAAAAATTTATACATAATGGGATAGGAAAAATTAACATGTTTTAGAACGCTGACAATAAGTGCTACTCATGTTTTTTTAATTTATACATTATTAAATAAACTAAATAATTGTTATATTTTATTTATTTTTTTATTTAAAAAAAAAACTTTTAATGTTTTAATAAATAAATATTTTTTAAATCAATTTGTATTTATTAATATGTTTAAATGCATGTAATAACACATTATTAAAAATTGATATTTTTTTAAAGTATAAATCATATATGTATAAAATATTTTTATCTATTTCTAAAATTTAGTCTAGATTAATAAAATGATATAAAATAGAGGAAGCCAGTTTTTCTTTATTCATTATTTTAATTTTTTACCTATATATATTTATAGATTATTAAAATACCAAATATATCATGTTATAAATGAAAACATATTAGTTTGATTACAATATATCATTAAATTATAAAGAGTAGTGTATCATTTTTTTTAGTTAAGTTTAAACCTAGACTTTCTTTCTTTATTTCTCTATATATATTATTAGTCTATTTTTTCCATCTAATTTCTTTTGTGATTTAATACTATTTCCTCTCCTTTTAACTCCTCTGCTCTCCTACCCTTGGTTTTTTTATTCTCTTTCCACCTCCCTTCCTTTTAAGAGGTTCCATGTGCAATCTATATCCTTCCAATCCTCTTATTAATGCATCCATAATTCTAATCATAGATTGAACTCTAATTCTTGTGATTATTATATTCATATTAGGGTTAAACTGAAAGTGATTATAACCATTAATTTATATTTTGGGGCAACCAATAATATATTAAAATTGAATGTAACCTTAATTAGATTAAAATTTTATACTAACCCTAATCCTACCCTAACCGTAATTCCAACCATGGTCCGCTCCCTATAAACTATTATATTTAAAATATTATACTAATATATTTAATATATTACTAAATGAACCCTAACCCTAACCAAAATATATGCATTATAATTAAAGACTAACCCCATCCCTAACCCCAAATGAATCATAATGTCAAACCTAGCCCTAATCCTTGTTGAATTGTAATAGTAATTGTAACACTATACAAATCCCAACCTTAATTCATCCTAGAACCCTCATACTAATCTAACCCTAACCTTGCAAATTGTAATTATAATCCTAATTAAACATAGCTATAATTATAAGCCTATAAGAACCCTAACCTTAATTCATCCTAGAACTCTAACCTTAATTGAACCCTAACCTTGCAAATTGTAATTCTAATCCTAATTAACCATAGCAATAATTATAAACCTATAAGAACCTTGACCTTAAGTAATCGTAAAAAAATCACACTAATCTAAGCCTAACCTTAACCATAATTGAACCATCAACCTCATTGAACTTTAACCCTAATTGAACCTTAACCTTGACAACATTATAATTTTAGCCCTAATTAAATTGTAATCTAACCCTAACCATAATAATAATATTATATAAATTATTTTAGACTATATGATAAGTGTAAATGCAATTCTTTATTGCATTTTTTTAAAGATAGATATGCTGGTTTTAAATATATATTAATTTAAGAACTTATTTTTATTTCTTATAATAATGTTTTTATATTTTCTTTGTATTTAATTTTGCAATTGTTTAACAATAAG
The DNA here is from genome assembly GCA_007258455.2 of Sequoia sempervirens. Taxonomy (NCBI): domain Eukaryota; kingdom Viridiplantae; phylum Streptophyta; class Pinopsida; order Cupressales; family Cupressaceae; genus Sequoia; species Sequoia sempervirens. The sequence goes on along the minus strand of VDFB02047397.1, from coordinate 99,000,203 downwards.
ATGTGCACTTATTATGAAATTATTTTCTATTAGACGCATATTTAAGTTTCTATATTTTTGTACAATAAAATATTTAGTGAAACCTTAAATTTATAATATTTATTTATAGATATATATTGATTTTGAATAAAATAGAATATGAGTGTTTTTTCCTGTTTGAAATGTTTTCAATTTTATTAAGAAAAAAGTGAATATTTTTTATGATTTTTATATATGAATTTAGAAACAAATTTGTGTAATTATAAATTTCGGATTTTTGAAATTTAATTTTCTATTTTCTAATTTTAAATCATTA
>VDFB02047397.1:98981178-98999808 GCA_007258455.2 Sequoia sempervirens | reverse complement strand
AGAGAGAGAGGGAGTGGAGAGATAGAGAGTAGAGAGAAGGAGTGAGAGAGAAAGATGATACAATTTGCTGACTACTAAAATTTGATCTCCTGATTACTGAAATTTGACTAAGTCTAGAATTTTTAAGATCTTCCAAAAACTAGAATTTGCATTATAACTCTTAGAGATCTGAAACCACTCTCAAACATCCTAAAACTATATACATGAGATTTAACTTAAAGTATAAGAAAGTAAATGTCCATATGTAAATGTCAACTTAAATGTTTATTTCAGGTATATAGTTTCCCTAGCAAAGAAAGAGAAAATGAAAGAGTTTAGAAAAATGTATTCCAAAAGTCATTGCAAAAAGAAAGAGTTCACAAGTTCATTCATTGCAAAATTCAAGCCATTTGGAGAGCGCCAAATTTTGCGAGCTTGGTATTACCAAGCTTGTTTGGCAAGCGCCAAATTTGGCGAGTGCAATATGGCCTATTACGGGTTTTTTTTGCAATTTGACACCAAAATTGTGTCACAGATCCATGCACTTACCCAACTGGTTAAGGAAACTAGTAGAAGAGTTTCAATCAAAAAAATGGGTTGAGACATCATTCTAGTAATAAAATCATTGAATAAAATAGTCTTTAAGATTATGAGGGAATAAATTAGCCAATTTCTTATCATCATAAGAATAGTCCTTGCATGTTGAATTAAAGGCTTGTAAATGAGTATTAGGATCACCTTTGCAATAGTACAATTTAAAGCAAGGCATCACTAAGTCAAATAGTGACATTATTCTTAGCTACATTTTCTTCACAAAACATGAATACTTTATTCTCAAAAGAAACTAGATTTCTCTTGAAATAGATTGTGAGCAAATTAAGATCCTTGTCTTAAAAAAATTTAGCTATAGGTTAGAGCAAAAAGAATGTGTTAAAGAGATTCATGATCATCAAGGGTTGTAAAAAAGAAAAATGTGAAAGGGAAACTCAAATATTAAATAGCTCATTCTATTCAAATCAAAGAATTTTTGAAAATGAATCTTGTAGTATGAATCCATTAAAAAATTGGACAAAGGAGCAAGAAGAATGTGAGATGTTATCAAACCTAACATCAACATAAAATTCCACATATGCTAGCATATCTCCTTGACTCTAGTGAAGTTAAATAAATGGACAAGCACCTAAATGAACTCCTAGAATGAGGATTTATCAAAAAAACATTAAAAGCCCATTTTCATGCCCATCCTTTTTGGTGAATGGAAGAGTAGAAAGGGAAAATGATACAAAAATATTTTGTATAGATTATAAACATCTCAATAATATTATTTTTCCATTTAACTACCTTATTCCATCCAATTTAGATCTTTTTAGGCAAGCAAGAACAAAAAGGGATCTTCTCAATATTTGACTACAAATCAAGATTTTGAGGAATAAAGGTAAAAGAAACATATAAACTTGTATAAGATCACATTTTAGTTCCCTGAGGAGATGTTGGTATCTACCAAATAGGGTTTGGTATCCTTATATCTTATTTATGAAAAGAAAATATTAGGCCTTTCATCTAGATAATTTTTTTTTTTTAAATATTCATTTTGCATATACCAAATACTAGGTACAAATTACATTCATAATCTAGCTACAGAATGCACTCTTTGGGGTTTATCTATGTGAGTTTGCATTCAAACAACTTTTTTAGATTCTCATACTAGATGCCAATGAGAATGTGTGTGTCTGTGTGTGTGAGTGTGTGAGTGTGTGAGTGTGTGTGTGTGAGAGAGAGAGAGAGACTTTGTATTCTAGGTGAGTGCTATTTTCCACTTAATGAGGGAAGCTATCATAGAGTGAATATTTTAAGAGAAGAGTTTAGTCTTTGTTCTTCCATTTTATAATAAAGTTGTGTTATATTAGATGATAATTGTTATGTAACAATAAATTTATATTGTTGTAATATGTTTACAAGCACTTTTTTTCACTTGGTGGGGGAAGCTATCATAAAGAGAATATTTTAAGATAAGTGTTTAGTCTTCGTTCTTTTTTATGATAAAGTTGGATTATATTAGATGATAATTGTCATGTAGGAATGAATTTCTATTGTTTTAATATGTCTACGAGTTGATTTGTCCAATTAAACTATAGATCATTAACTTGGTGGATTTTAAGTTATACATTATAGGACTTTAAGAGAGATAGTGTGTCATATACATCTTGGTTCAAAATAAAAATCTTTTACTATCACATAAGACAAGAACAAACCTCTCCAATTTGATACATGATTATAATTACAGCCTATCAAAATTCAAAATTGAATCAATTGAACAAAATGAATAATGCAAACTAAAATCTAAAGCTCCATCTATAAACCAATGTCATTAACACAAAACCCGAAAAAAGTGATATGAACTGAACCAAAAATCTACAAAACAAAGCGAAAAATAAATAGTGATCAATGATGCTCCTCCATAACTGTGAACCCTCTTTACTCCTTATCGAACTTCATGTGTTTGTGCTTAATAGCTCATTTTAGTTTGATCTGACGAAGAAACAAAAATAAGCTAAGCCAAAGCCAAATATAAAGCTAAAATAACAACTATTACATAAGAATTGTACATATTTCCGTTGACCCCTAAATAGTAGCAGCTCTCTGCAATTTAATGTGGAGCCTGGGTTGGAAAGCCATATTATCCATCATAAGCCACCAAAATGCCCATTCAAAATAAACCATTGTTTGTGCAGAGATATATAAGAACCAAACACTATAACAAAGAACGCCTTAATCACATATCATCAGTTTGTGACTCTGCCCCTTTGTAAGCAGAGCAAGTCCCCTGCCACCACTGTCTCCGCAGCTTCTCCACAAATTGTTGCAGGCATTGTTACAAGCTCTTCATATGAGTCTGAACTCATTATACTATCCTCCAGGTCGGGCCCACATACTCTGCAAATTAAAAAAAATCCATTGCAGAACACAATATCTTCTTCAAAATTATTCCCAAAACACTTTTGAGTTACTCCCCTACATAACGCCATGGATTGTGATTTACGACATCGGCCGCAGCAACTTTGTAGAAGTAATCGTTTTCCATCTGAAATGCCTTCTGTTTTTCTGATTAAACGATTGTCATGGGAAAAGCTGCAAAAAATCTTTTTAACTGAATGAAAATCATTAATCTATGAACTGACTCTGTAGAACGTCTCTAGGCCTAATAAATTCTTCTGGTGAATCTAAATGAAGACTTAATGGAGTTTCGTGACAAGCCTAAATCTGACCGCGTTACTGAGAGTTGCTTGCAGAGAACAGAGATTCTATCTGCTTCAAGACTAATTGCTTTTAAATGATGCCCAAGCATCTACGCCACTCAATAACTGATGTTAGTGCTATCCTATCTTTAAGTATGCGTGGCAGAGCTGTCTATGTGATTCACAAAATCATCAGTAAGAAGTATACAAAAAGCCACTAGATCGTTATCAGAATAATGTGAGCGTTTGTAAAAGGCAAGAAATAGCCCCCAAAAAACAGATAGAAAAACAAACTTCTCAAAACCCTGTGTAACAAATGATACAAAAGATGGACACTGTGATCGAAATCGTTAGATCAAAAGGCCTATTATCAATTTTTTTAATCTCAAAGATTAGTTTTATGATATTCAGAAAGTGTAAAAACCTTTCATCTCTAACACAAAAAATAGATATACAAAATGAAACAGAACCTTAATAGCTCAAGCCAAGGGTTTCCAAAATAAATTCATCGTATTAAGAAAGAGACTTAAGATTAGTACAGCGGTATATCTGCGCAAGAATGTTAAGAAGATACATTTATTTTCTGAATGGCTAAACAATAATCCGCGGAAAAATAGAATCTGTACAAACCACTAAACAAAGTGGCCGAGCTCGACCATCAAAGAAGATGCACAATATCTCACGCGCTTACCTAAGATGACAAGCCATAGATAATAACGGAGATCGGATTGGAAAAAACCCTCAGTGAAAAAAGCATGCAAAAAATGCCAAGAAAGATCCAACAAGAGCAGGTGCTAGAGAAGGCAACACCGCCATATAAGCAGATCCTGTAATCGGAGATGGACTGGGCGCCTCTGCCTCCTCTGCACCATATACTACAGATATCATCATCATTATCATTATTAGGGCCAAATTTAGGGCGTAAATGTTGCTGTGTGCTGCTCCAGCCATCTCCACACCTCTTTAATCAAAGATCGCAAATGCCTAAAATGAAGATATGCAGCTTTGCGAAACCTCCAACCGAAATGCAGACAGATGAAATAGTAACACGCTATAGAGACGGCACTGGCAATGGAATGAAGGGATTGAGAGGGGAAAGGGATATTTATATACAACAAATGGGCAATCAAGAAGACTACATTACAAAAGAGGCAGATATGCCGAAATTTATGTAATCCAGTTGTTCTCCTAAAAAAGCTGTTGTGGGGCCACGTCCCTAATGTTCCGTTGGAAGTGTGCAATTGCTTAGCAATGTAAACGCGGCATAACCAGATACGTTACGTTCACAAGGTTGTATGATTGGTGATGGCTTTTCTTATAAGTTTTAGATTTAATTTAGATTTAAGAAAATAAAGGTGCCCGTCGCTTATATATTCGTTGTCTTCATGGGCCCCTATCACCATTGTACCTTGATCGCCTTGTCAACAAGGATTATAATTCAGTTTCCATTTTTGCATTGTGTAATGGTGACAAATATATACCTTTCACTTTTATATTTGTTTTGAAATCATGTGTATTATTATTTAGTATATCATGCATGTTTACTACTGATGTTTTCAATTGTTTATTTAGTCTTCAAATTGGTAATTTTACATGGTTTGATATGAAGGAATTATCTCTAAACATCTAAACAAAATCTGAGAATTAGTTTTTATACAAGGACATACTAGAATATAAGGCTAACTAAAGCGATGTTCTTAAATTTGCAAAGATTGAATCCATGTGCTCAAATCAAATCTATAATATATTCAGATATAAACTTGTGGGATTGAATTTGTAGCTACATAAATGACAAGGAGAAACAATCAACATTCATTAACTTTCCAAAATATTCATCTAATCTTCAATAACATTTTTACAATATTGACATATCAAATTTGGTCATCTACAACATATTTATTATTTTATTCAATTTCCAAAAATTTAGATCATTTATATTTATAGGTTTCCACAACTCTTAATATAAAATAGATATTATTTACTTATTATTTATATATCCCAAAGTTATGTAGAAAGGATTTTATGCTCTCTCATTTAAAGAAAATATATATTTTATTTTCCTTTACACCTGAAAGTTTTGGAACACATAATGGTAATGGACAAGAAATGAGTTTATCAACATATTCTCATCTATTTATGCTAGGAGTGAACCATTCACTCTTAGAACTCCTTGTCAAGTCATTTTGTAGGAGTGAAGGAGAATAAATGACACCCTACAATTATAATTATAAAAGATATAATTTGTAATTCTAGATCAATCCTTAATTATTAAAGAAGTTGATAATGATAAATTTAAATAGAAATCCAAAGGGCTAAGACAAATAAATTGTTCATCTAATATTTAGTTAGATGTTGACTTTGATTGCTTTAATTGACATAAGTGTTATGAGAAAAATCTCAAAATTAAAAGTGGTACTAGATTAGTGAAGAAGGGCATGTGTCATGAATTTTGAGTTTGTTAAGGCATAGAACTAGGCTACACCCATAATTTTGTCTTTGGACATTTTACTCCCACGTGGTTCTATCCACTACTGATTTCACCTTTGAGATTTGAAAAATTAATTCACCTACACCTATAACTACATTTAAGAAACTAGGAGTGCTAAAATTAATCTTTTGGGTGCTACTAGAGAAATAGGAAAGACCATTGACTTCCTTGATAGTAGTCACACCTTGTGTTAAATGTAACAAGATCAAAAACATGTTAAATAGAGAATTTTGATACAACAGACTCTGATATGAAATTTAAACTAACGCTGATACTATTTCATTATTATTCCCTTATGATGGCCTGATGAAAAGGCCTAGATCATATTATTCAACCAACCCTTACCTTCCATACATTCATTTTCTTAAAATGTAATGGAAAGGGAATTCATTTAGTGGTTATACCTTACCCTCAAGTTATGTCTTCTCGTTAAGGGAGAAACTATAATCTATATTATGCATTTTTAATATTTAAAATTAATATGTATATGATAAAGGAAGGTATGTAATATCATATGTTATGTGAGGAAGGTATGCAATTGGAAACATCCTTATTTCCTTTCTAGTCCAACTTTGTACAACACCATCAAAATTCCACTATGCACCTCTTTGCTTGTTGAATTTTTAATAATCTTCTATGCAATTTTTCCCTCTTTTATTTTTTGAATCTTAAGGTATTTATTGGATCTTTAGATTCTTTTTCATTGCATAATAAGATCTCATTTGAAGGTTTGATCTCTAATTTCTCATTAAAAGTTCTTGTTGCAATTACATATCAATTCCTATATAGTTTTATGCTCATATTGTGATGTAACTATCGAAACTTTCCCAGTCAGGTAGTTATGTAGCAGTTGATTGATGGGGTCTCTCTATTGTTCTACTTTTTCTAATTTTTGTTGTTTGCATGTCCTATTTTTGGGTGGTGATAACCTGTTCAGGCTGTTTTCTTTTCTTTTTTTTCTTGCCTTCTCCATTTTATAGAGATTTTTTCTGGGTTCTTTGGGTTAGGGGTGTGCTAAATGTTGTGTTGTGGCTGTGTAAGACTTGATGTTATTTTTGGCTTGATTTCCATACAAATCTCATTTCTATTACTTCTGAGAATCCTATGTTCTACTTATTTTCATTGTAAGATAAAATGTTTTGTTCTAAGTTTAATCTTCTAGCTGTAGGTTTTGTTATGGAGTTTTAACACAGAGGCTAAACATGGGTATTTAGAGCCTCACTTGCAGATATCTAGGTTATAATTTACATTAGTTTTGGTATCAAAGAAAACCATGATGGCCTAGAGGGGAGTCCACGTGAATTGGGGAAGAAGGGGTAGGAGGATGTAGGCCCTCGAAGAAACACTGTGAAGTGTTTAGAAGGCTAGAGGCCCTTGAGACTAGATTACAATTGGATGAGACTGAAGAGGAACCAAAAAACAATAGATTTTTCTACTGTTTTAGACCCTATAGAGAGGCTTATTGAAGCATTGACTAAACAAAGTTCCAAAGTAAAGGTTGATCTATTTCTAATTTTAAAGGTGAGCTCAACCCAGATGCTTTTCTAGATTGGGCCAAGAATTGGAGAAGTATTTTGACATGGAGGATATTGGTGAGGATGATCCAAAAAGAGTGAAAATTGTCGCATCCAAGTTGAAGTCCCATGCAACCCTATGGTGGGAGAACATATAGATCTCGAGAAGAAAAGAAGGGAAAAATAAGATTAGGCTTTGACCTAAGATGTTGAAACATTTGAGAGACCTAAGGTGCTGAAACATTTGAGAGATCGATTTTTACCCTCTGATTACCAACAAAAATTGTTTAAAGAATTTCATAATCTGAAACAAAAGGATCAGTTAGTATAGGCTTATACTGAATAGTTTATGAGGCTTTAAATTCAAACAAATATACAAGAAAGTGAAGGGAAAATAGCAGCTAGGTGTGTCAATGGACTAAAGTTTCAACTTCAGGATGAGCTCGCATTGTTGAAAGTACCTACGTGATGGATGAGGTTATAAGGAGAAACTAAACTAAAAAAACCAAATAGTGAGTAAAAGGGATGATAGAAAAAAAATAGAGAGAAAGAGGTTTCTTTGGAAACTACCATAAGTGAAGAGTCAAAAGAAGGCAAGAATGTGAAGTTTGACTTCAAAGGAAAGGGAGGCTTTAGAGGTAGAGGACGAGCACAACTACCTCTTGGAGAGTGGAATCCCATGAAATTTTTTATTTGTGATGAATCCCACAAGGCTATAGATTGTCCTTAAAACCCCACAAGGGTGATAGTAGACCAAGAGGAAGAACCTTAGATAGAAGAAGTTGAAGCTGAGTCAAGAGAGAACTTGAAATTGAGAAGAACCTGGATATCTGGAGACAAAGAAACCCCTGAAGTTGATTGGAAGAGGAAGAACATATTTTGAACAAAATGAAAATGTAAGGACGAGGTATGTAAGGAAGTCATAGATGGTGGATCTATTGATAATTTGGTGAGTACAAAGATGGTTAACAAATTACAACTTGCTTGTGTTCCAAAATCTAATCCCTATAAGATTTATTGGTTAAAAAAAGATCATAGTGTACTTGTGGATAAATCTTGCCTTGTTTCCTTCAAAATTGGTCCATATGTGGATGAAGTGCTTTGTGATGTGGTACTGATGGATGCATGTCATTTGTTGTTGGGTAGGCCTTGGCAATATGATTAGAATGTAATCCATCGAGATAGAGAGAACACCTATGAGGTCCAACATGAAGGAAGGAAAAAACTCTTAAAATCATGGAAAGAGGAAGGAGCATTTGAAGTGACAACTTTGTCTATTCTACCAGAAGCCAAGTTCGAGCTTGAAGAAAAAAAAAATTCTAGCTCCACCAAGAAGAGAGTTGGAGGAAAATCTAAGTGCAAAAGAGGTAAATGATTTGAAGAACGAGATGCAACCAAAACTTGATGTAGAGCTGCAACAAGATTCAACTAACATGATTACATGTGCACCTCGATAAATAGGTTTGGAAGTTCTAGTTGACTGTGACCTTCATTCTCAAGGTGATAGTAAGTTGTGGGAGTATAAACACAATTGTCAAAGATCTTCCAAGAATGTGATTCAGAGTTCAATCCAAAGTAATTGCCTTACCCAGTCCAAGAGGAGTGATGTGAAGTATGATTGGAGCAAGGGAAAGAGATTCAAGTCTACTAGTGATTGTTGTAGTGATTATTTTATTGGTTTTGCTTTAGGGACATTGCCTAACTTTATCAGTCCAACTGAATGGTGGAATCAGCATTGGACTCCTGTCCCTAGAAAAACATGGGTTGGAAGCTTGGATGATAGCTCAGATGGTGCCAACTAGGAATCCTAAGAGAATACTTTAAAGACCAGACCACTTGTGGTAATGCAAATTGATTTATCTAAACCAAGAGGTTCAAACCTTTTTAAAGGCAGGGAAAATGATGTAACTATCAAATCTTTCCAAGTCAGGAAGTTATGTAATGGTTGACTGATGGGGTCTCTTCATCAGTCTACTTTTTCTAATTTTTGTTGTTCGTGTGTCCTATTTTTGGGTGGTGACAATCTATTCAGGTTGTTTTCTTTTTTGTGGCTTGCCTTCTCCAATTTATGAAGAGTTTTTATGGGTTCCTTAGGGTAGGGGTGTGGTAAATGTTGTGTTGTGGCTGTGTAAGACTCGATGTTATTTTTGGCTTGATTTTTATGCAAATATCATTTCTATTACTTTTGAGAATTGTATGGGTTATGCTTCTTATTTTCATTGTAAGATAAAATTTTTTGTTGTAAGTTTAATCTTCTAGCTGCAAGTTTTGTTATGGAGTTTTAACATAGAGGCTAAGTAGGGGTATTTGAAGCCTCACTTGCAAATACCAAGGTTATAATCTGCATCATATTGATAGAATGTATTAATACAATTAGATATTGACAAATGACATAATATTGTATGAAGTTGAGCTCATTCCTTGACCTTCACCAATCCCCATACATTTCTCCACACCTTATCCAATTTTGCACACTTTCTTACATATTCCACATGTATTTCAACATTCATGAGCATGCATTTATTTTGTGTGTAGACTTTATTATTCATCGTCATGGTTCATTACCATATGTATGAACACATATATTAAGCAAACCAACTTAGGAACACATATATTAAGTTTTATCATAATTAAAGATTTTCAAAATATTTTTTATACAAGAAATTAATCTTAATGGATTAAACATGCCTTGGAGTAATCCATGGAAAAATGTGTGCTAGTGAGTTCATTTTTTCTTCATGAAATCAACTAAAGTAATCATTAGAAGTAGTAATTGCAACAATCTTAGAGACAAATTTCATTGCGGTGTGGTAATCAACACATACTCAAAGATTCTTGACAACTAACAATTGTTATATGGAAAAATCCTAGAAAACCAAAAGAAATTGTCAACTTTTCACTATGATAGTAAAGAAATAAAAAAATCTTCCTTTTCCATGCCACTAAGTATTTGTCTTACATTTGGAAAATACCTTACCGCCTTCATCTCCCTAGCCAATTTCTCTAACTTTGCATAGATCTACTATATTTGTGGGTGTGATTTGTCTCCTACACAAGCATCATGTACCAATTATGGCCTTCAATCTAACTACATCTAGGAATCTTTCTAGTTCCTTATCTTTCATCAATCTCTTTGATATTTGCTCACGCCACTTACCTGGTTCTACATGGGTGTTTTTAGAGAAGAACACAAGTCACATCTTAATGACAAAATTTAGGGTGTCCTCAAAATAGCCAGCACGAACAAGTAGGTCAACCATGTACACATAATGATCAATAGTAAGTGTAATGCAATAAGAGTCACCCATGTGATTGAAGTATGTACAACCCACCCGGCTGCATGCACATGTAAGGATATGTTCCGAAGTGCTTCAAAATCCATTTTATGGATATCTCACAAACATTGCATTCAATGAGACCACATTTCTTTTGAGGCATTTTGTCAAACATATTACGTGCCTTGTATATACTTCCACATTTTCCATACATGTCTACCAGAGCATTTCCAACGAAAATATCTGACAAAAATCCCCCTTCCATTAAGCTGTCATAATGGCATAGGCAGGTAGTATGCTGCTAGTTTGCTTTTCTCGAAATATTTTAAAGCCTTGTCAACAAATCCATTTTCTACATATCCTGTAACCATGGCATTCCATGAAACCATATTTTTTGGAGGCATTCTTTATAACAGTTCCCGTCCCTTGTCTGTGCTTGCACATTTTGCATATATTTTTATCACATCAGATGCAACTACAACATGCCTTTATGGTTTGATGGATGCCAAAGCTTAGTGCGCTCTTTAAGCCCAGCCTAATAGCCTATTATAATAAGCAATGAAAATGCCCGTTCAAAATAAACCATTGTTTGTGCAGAGACATATAAGAACCCAAACATAATAACAAAGTCCGCCTTAATCACCGATAATCATTTGGTGACTCCGCTCCTTTTGGAAGCAGAGCATGTCCTCTGCAGCTTTTCCGCAAATTATTGCAGGCATTACAACCTCATATGAGTCTTATAATATTCAGAAAGTGTAAAAACCTTACATCGCTTAACAGAAAAAATTTATAGATACACAAAATGAAACAGAACCTTAATAGCCCAAGCCAAGGGTTTCCAAAATAGATTCATCATATTAAGAAAGAGGCTCAAGATTCATACAACACTATATCTCCGCAAGAATCTTAAGAAGATACATTTATTTTCTGAATGGCTAAACAATAATCCGCGAAAAAAAAAAGTCTGTACAAACAACTAAACAAAGTGGCCGAGCTCGACCATCAAAGAAGATGCGCAATATCTCATGCGCAGATCGAAAATGGCAAGCCATAGATAATAACGGAGATCGGATTGGAAAAATCCCTCAGTGAAAAAAGCAGGCAAGAAATGGCAAGAGAGATCCAACAAGAGCAGGCGGTAGAGAAGGCACCACCGCCATATAAGCAGCGCCTGTAATCGGAGATGGACTAGGCGCCTCGGCCTCCTCTGCACCAAATACTGCTGAAATCATAAAAATTGTGATTATTAGGGCCAAATTTAGGGCGTAAGTGTTGGTGTGTGCTGCTCCAGCCATCTCCACACCTTTTTATCAAAGATTGCAAATGCCTGTAACGAAGATATGCAGCTTTGGGAAACCTCCGACCAAAATGCAGAGAGATGAAAAAGTATGACGCTATGGAGTGGGCACTGGCAATGGAATGAAGGGATTGAGAGGGGAAAGGGATATTTATATACAACAAATAGGCAATCAAGAAGACTACAAACGAGGCGGAGATGTCAAAATTTATGTAATCTAGTTATTCTCCTAAAAAGCTGTTGTGGGGCCACGTCAGGTAATGTTCCGTTGGAAGAGTGAAATTGCTTGGTAATGTAAAGGTGGCGTAACGAGGTACGCTAAGTTCACATGGTTGACAGGCTTTTCTTGTAATTTTGAGATTTAATTTAGATTTAAGAGTATTAAGGTGCCCAACGCTTCTATTTGTTGTCTTCATGGGCCCCTATCACCATTGTACCTTCACCGCGTTGTCAACCAGGATTATAATTCAGTTCCCCTTTTTGCACTGTGTAACGGTGAAAAATGTATTTCTTTCATTTTTTATATTTGTTTAGGAATCATTTGCTATTTTGTTTATTATTGTTTAGTGCATTTTGCATGTTTATCAATGATGTTTTCAATTGTTTATCTAATTTAAGGTATTCTTACATGATTTGAGACAAGGGAAACAATTATTTCTAAATATCCAAATCAAATGTGAGAATTAGTTTTTATTCAAGGACGTATTAAGAACATTAAAGCTAGCTGAAATTGATGTTTTAAGAAATTGTAACATTGAATCCATGTATGCCCAAATCAAATTCATGGCACAAATAAGATCTACACTCTTGAGATTGAACTTGTAACTGCAAATATGACAAAGTGAAACGTACATTAGTTCCAAAATATTGATCTAATCTTTACTAACATTTTTACAATATTGACAAATGAAATTTGGTCATCTATCATAATTCCCTTGCTAAACATATTGATTATTTTATTCAACTTCTAAACATTTAATTCATTTACATTTATAGATTGTCACAACTTTTTAATATAAATAGATATTGATTGCTTATTTATCTTTACCATTCATCATTTTACTATTAATCATTATTTATTTTATTACCATCAATTATGATTATATTAAATACATTATTAATCAATCAATTAAATAATATTATCAATTGAGTTATCTCTTATATCTTGATCAAATCCTCATCCCCCGTCTAATCTTTCAAAAAAATTATAAATTCATCATTTCTTTCATCATTTGAATATCAAGTCTTTTATGCAATATTATTCTATTGCTTTTATTATCAAAATATTCTAGTGTTATGCTACTAATTTACATCTACACCATTTACAAGCAAGTTATTTTAGTGCGCTCAATTTGGAGGTTTGCAGTTGGACTAGGACTTAGTTTTTTTTAATTTTAAGTTCTATTTTTGTGTTTCTATTTTCGATTGCATACAATTGAAATATATGTACAAGTTAATTTGTCCAATTAAATTATGGATCATTAATTTGGTGAACTTGAATTTATACATGATAGGACTTTAATTTTATATTTTGATTGTTGCATGCTATATCTATATATATATGAGAGAGAGAGAGAGAGAGTTTTGATCCAAAGATGGCATGTGTCCATGGGGAGCTATGCTCGAGGTAGCATGCCATTTTCTTATGGACTCAATAATTCACCTTTAAGACCTCTTTAACATACCCATTGCACACTAAAATATAAATTCTAGTAATATAAACATATAACAACAAGACACAAAGGTTGAATCCCAATTGATCACAATGGTCTTACAATATTTTTTAAAAGATGGAACAATTTTAGAGCTGTAAGATCCATACAATAAAATCCTAAGAAACATGCTCATGTGCATCTTGGTTCAAAATAATACATTTTACAATCCTTTAGGATTAAAACAAACCTCCCCAATTTGATACATGATTTAAATTACAATCCATCTATTTAAAATTTGATCGATTGAACATCAATTCTTGTGAAAAATGGATAGAATGAAATAAAATCTAAAGTTCCAACTTTAAAACAATGTCATTAACACAAAACCCAACCAAAAACCTATAAAACAACGTGAAAAACATATAACTGTTTCATATCAAGGATGCTCTTGCTTAACTATAAACCCTCTTTACTCCTTATCAAACTTCATGAGTGCTTATTAGGTCATTTTCCTTCATACTCTTTGATTTGATGAAGAAAAAAAAATAAGCTAAACCAAAGCCAAATATATAGCTAAAATAACAACTATTAGATAAATATTGCACATGGCATCTTTTTGTTGACCCCTAATAGTAGCAATTCTTTGCACTTTGTTGTCGAGCTTGGATTGGAAAGCTATATGATCATGGTTGGGCTCAAAGAGAACACCCTAAGTATTGACTGCTTAAGTGGTTCATGTGGGTTTGTTTAATTTGTTTAATTTGCCAACATCTATTTTTGTTCCACTAAATATTCTTGTTAACCGTTAGTCTATATTCAACCACCTAGTTTCTATACATAAGCCAATGCAAACTCAAACGTATCCACCATTCTCGAGCTACAAAAATTCATGAGGTAGTCACATTATTTACTCATATGCAACAAATAGGTTTCCAACTAGATCAATTTACATTCACCAACGTACTTCTATCCTGTGCTAAAGTGGGAGCTTTGGAAGGGGGTATATGTATCCATATAAGCATAAAGAATAGAGGAATTTTATTAGGCATTGTAGTTGGAAATAATTTGATAGAAATATATGCAAAATGTGGAAGCATAGACAAGTAATGAATTGGTTGATCAAATTCCTCAAAGGAGTGTGGTCTCATGGATTGCCATGATTCCAAGATATACAAAAAATGTATTTGTTGAAAAAGATTTAGGAACTTTCAAGCAAATATAATTGTTAGGTGTAAGGTTAGACTTTGCAACCTTTGCCATCAACCTCCCTACCTATGCCAATATGGGAACTTTGGAATAGGGTATGAAATTCGTCAAAGTATAAAAGATAAAGGAATTTGGTGAGATGTTGCAGTTGTAACTATCCTATTAGACATGTATGAAAAATGTGTCCAAGCATAGACAAGGTATGTGAACTATTTGGCATAATACCTCAATGAAATGTTGTCTCATGGATTGCCATGATTATAGGATATGTAGAATGTGGAAGCATAGACACTTGGCATATGA
The DNA here is from genome assembly GCA_007258455.2 of Sequoia sempervirens. Classification (NCBI taxonomy): domain Eukaryota; kingdom Viridiplantae; phylum Streptophyta; class Pinopsida; order Cupressales; family Cupressaceae; genus Sequoia; species Sequoia sempervirens. The sequence goes on along the minus strand of VDFB02047397.1, from coordinate 98,984,852 downwards.
ATTATTTAACAAAATGTGTCGAATAAGAATGGTCTAATGGAATACCTTGATTGCATATTATTCACAAAATTGGTTTTTTAAAAAGGCATTAGGAACTTTTAAGAAATTTTAATTAAAATGTCTAAAGCTAGACTCTACAACCTATGACAACATCCTCCTAGCCTCTGAAAAAATGGGAGCTTTGGAACAAGGTATAAAAATCCATCATAGCATAAAGGAAAGATAAATTCTGTCAAATGTAGTTGCAACTACTCTAGTAGACATGAATGCAAAATGTGGAAGCATAGACAGGTGGTGGAAACTATTTTGAGACCACATTTCTTACTCATTTACAAGAAATTTTACATCCTTATTCTTTTCTTCATTTCTCCAAACATTTAGCACTCTTTTTGTTTATTGTTATCTATCTTGTACCTTTTTTTCTAAAATATTGTATGGTTTCTCTCTATTGGTGTGCCAACATACCTATACCAAAATCATACTTTGTTCCTCCTAAATTAAAGAAACATGATTTTTTTCAATAGGGCCCTCGTATTATTTTGAACCATCAACTAGATTATTTAGTTCAATATTTCATTTGTATTACCTTGTAAATGTTTTTAAACAATCTTGTCTATCATAAATTTAATTGCTAGTATATAAACCAATTTCTTATTTTGTTATCATTTCCAAATTGAGTCCCATTTAGATTAAGAATTTAGTTTAAGTAAGACATGTTAAACAATCTAAATAATTTTTTGTTTGTTTGTGTTAACTTAAGTAAAACCCATTTAAGATAGATCACTAATTGAATCCTAAGATAAATAATTGAAAAGGGTTTCCTACATTTAAATTATGTAGGATATTTATTATGTGAATCCTAACCTTCATTATTTATTCCTTTCTTCATCCTTATAAGAATTTTTCTCTTTAAAAAACAAAATTTCATTCTAATGTTTAGAAATTAGTTAGTTCTACTTTGATTTTTTTAATTTTTTCATCATTCAACAAAACTTTATTTTGAGTAAACATAATCATAGTCACAACATATATACCTTATTGTTTGAAAAAATGGTAGAGGAATAGCTATAATGGAACCTTTAACAAATTACTGTAAACCAGATTATGTAGTGTAAACCATATGGAGATTTTTAAAACTATAATAATGAAATGCAAGAACAGAAAGCACAATACATAACACAGTTTTTATGTGGAGAAACCCTTTCGAGAAAAAACTCCACCAAAGAAGAGATGAATAGTTGTATTAACAACAATGGTGTTTCACAATACAATCACTCTAACTCCTCTTCAATCTGGCAGCATCTGTGTACCTATAAAACATCTCATGGTGTCTCCATCTCAACCCCTCAATAGATAGACTCATGGGGGCTCAAAATGTCACCATAAAACATCACCATGGGTCAAAACAAGGTTCAGAAATACCATGGTATAAATCCATTCGACCCCTTACATGCTAAACATGATCTCTTACATGACATTACATCTTCTTACAAGATGTCATAAGAATCCCTATAAAATAGGAGATGCTTTTACATGCATCATAAGCCATCAATAGCTATGGAAAGTGTGATAGGTTGAATGTAAGCATTAGAAAACAAGCAGCAAATAAAAGAGTGCAAATAAACACCAAAACAACCTACACCTCAAAATTAGCCTAAGTTGGAAACAACACAAGATAAAAAGCAACAAATGGAACTTTATACCTCGTCTCAAATCGATCCTTTGGTTGGCCCTTTGATCTTTGATGTGTATGCTCCTTGGATGGCACAAGATGCAAGTTAAATGATGTTGTGAGGATGAGTGCAAGTGGATGAAAACATGAAAATGGCTAAGTGTAGATTGATAAATAAAATTGCAAGAGTTTGGCTAGCAAAATGATCTCCTCCAAAATGAGAGAAAAGAGGGGTATTTATAGGAATTTTGAGAATTCCTAGGGGAAATGGATGGCCAAGATTGAGCCACCAAATATCAAGATGTAGGGCTAAGGTGAGTTGAGAACTCACAAGCCCTCACATCTTGACATGTGGCATGTGAGAGGCTTAAGAAAGATGAGGTGGAGATGAGATGGAAGGATAGGACATGACATGGAGGGGGGTACAAAGTACCTTGGGATTGGACAAGATCTCCTCATAAAGGAGGTCCTTGTCCCCATGTGGGTGATAGGACATGTGAGGAATTAAAAATTTCTCAAATATTCTCATGGGGAGATGGGAAAGAATAAAGAATAAGTGAAGGATATGTGGGGAGAAGTGAAGGAATTAAAAATTCCTTTTGGGTGCCTTGGGGGATTAAAAGGTGAATTGAAAATTCACATGGGGAAGTGGAGTGCCTTGCCCAAAAGGAGAAAGCCTTTAATAAGGTTGACTTAAAGACACATGCCATAAGTGGGAGGAGGATTAGGTTAGGCTAACCAAATGATTAAGGTTGTGCAAGTACTTAGTTAGATGGAACAATGACTCATTAGGAGCAAGTGGGAGATTATGGAGGATGTGACCCTAATGATGATTAAGGGTATGCACATGCTAACCCTAGTTAATTAGAAGAAGATGAAGTAATTAAGATGGATTAGAGACCAACTTGCAAAAGTTGGAGGATGTGACCATGAGAGAGAAAAGAGGAATTAAAAAATGAATTTTAATTCCAAAAGGGGAATATGACTAAATTAAATAAAATGGTAAATTTATTTAATTTAAAGGAGGAAAAGGGGTAAAGTATTTATTAAATTAAATACTTTAGGACCCTTATGTAAGATGCAAGGTATTAATTAAACAAATGGTTTAATTAATATTGACAGAGGGAATGAGCAATTGGATGAATAAGGAGACGCATTTGATCATATGGAAGTGATCAAAATCGGACGTCTACATTTTTCCCCTCTTCGAAATACTATTAGAATAATAGGGTTTCGAAGAAAAAAGAATGCAAATGACTCTATAGAGGAAGAGATCAGAAAAAGAGATGCCCCAGCATAGGGGAATGCACGTGAGCTGGCCCAAATGGGGGGAATGCGGAGAGGATGCCCCAGTCCAGTGAAGGTAGGCTTAGAGCGATGGGTTAGGAGGGAATGGTAGGGTATGCCCCCTCGAGAAGGGGGACGGGGGAGGAAAAGGGAGCTCCGGTCAACTTCTCGAAAGTATGGAGTGGTACATGTTGTTGGAAAGAGCGCGGAAAAACGAGAAGAATGGCGCTTGAACGGAGTCAATTGGACAAACAGTGTGCGAATGGCGGCCCCAGGAAGAAATAGGCTGGATGAATTAGTTGGAGGAATTGTTTGGTTAAAAAAAAAAGAAAAAAAGACCCTAAGGTGAAAAAGGAGGGAAAAAGTGAAAAGGGGATAAAAGGTAATTGTATTACCTTTGGCTCATTATAGAATTACCTTTGGCTCATTGTGGCAGCTGGCAAGTGGAGAAGGAGGAGAGGAAGAAGAGGAGGCGAGTGAGATCAAACACCATGCCGGAGTACGATAGTGACATCATACACCAGGCCGACGAGAGACGCTTGTTTTTCACCCACCATGCCGTACCATGCCAGGTTAGCCCAAAACTTAACTTTTATTTTTTAGTCATTTACGCAAATGTTTTCGAAAAACGACAAGATGGGTTTTGTCCGAGGCGTCAAGAAGAAAAATGGGTAGGAGGCAGTTTAAAAAAAAAATTGGTATTAGCCTCGATTTT
>VDFB02047397.1:98879528-98979756 GCA_007258455.2 Sequoia sempervirens | reverse complement strand
TCACGGATGCAGACATTACAGGGCGAGAGGGATGCAGCACGAGCTCAGTTGCAGAGGGGGTTGGTTGAGGGGGGAGGGCTAGGGACAGATGTGCAGGAGCTGCACACGCAGTTACAGGCATTGCAGGCGGAGAGGGATAGAGACTCAAAGCAGATACAACAGTTGATACTAGCTCAAGAGGCCTGGGCACAAGAGCGGCGGGCTATCAGCACAGATCAAGATCGGTATAGGCATGAGCGGAATGCCGCGAGACTGATAGCTGGGCAAAGGAATGAGTTTATGCAGCAGGCGAGCTATTAGAGGGGGGTATATAAGCAGGATATTCCAGATCCAGCGCAGCACACGGCACACTACGTTAGTCAGGCTCCACAGCCACCAGGGTCATCCCAGTCATTAGGGACACGCACTAGGGGATTCAGCGATTACCGGCGGACCCCATCCCCATACGGCGGTTACCAGGGGACACCCACCCATGAGTACCAGGGGACACCCACTCGTGAGTACCAGGGGACCCCAACACACAAAGGGCCAGTACCCGACTCTCCGCAGAGATCAGATGTGGGCAGCTCACAGTAGAGCAGGCAGATGTAGGACATTGGTTATTTTTGGCAGATACAGGATGGATGGTTTGTGCATGTCGCCAGAGGACAGAGGTGATCCACATCTCTAGATTTTGTATCTTATTTGGCGATATATGATGGATATGTATTGTATTATGACAGGATGTTTATTATTTTGATTATGTGATGGCCTTTATTGACATTATGCATGATATTTCTATTTATGCGGCTATATGGGATGATTCATGGTGTGGTTTTATATATATACACGTGTTTATATGGATGGATGGTCTACGCTTTCATGATTAAGTTTTTATGGATGTACATGTATGTTATTATGATTATGGTGATGGATGCATAGCTGTTTATGAAAATGAATAATTGTGTACGTTTTATGATATATGATTTATGGATGGTGATTTATGATCGATGTAAATGTTTCTATGATTTATGATATATGGATGCACATGTGGATGGACGATTTATGCATGTTTATATGATTTATGACTTATGTGGATGGACGATTTATGCATGTTTATATGATTTATGATGATAGATGCATAGTTGTTTATGAAAATGGATAATTATGTATGGTTTATGATGTATGGATGCACATGTTTATGATTTATGATGTATGGATACACATGTGAATGGACAATTTATGCATGTTTATATGATTTATGATTTATGGATGCACCTAAGTGTCAATAAAGACCATTATGAGGAAGCGGATGGGCGATAGGCGTGTGGAAGAGTGCATTTTTCAAAAACAACCATTAATATCCTGAGAAGAAGAGGACTTAAGAGGAAAAAGAACGAGAGTACTTGCACAACCGAAATCATAAGCGATGGTCATGATGGAAATGCAGTGAAAATGAGATTTTGCCATCTTTGGAGCATTGACTTTTACCATAGCGTAGGGTACTAAGTACCTTGATATGGAAGATCAAGGCGAATGAGTACGCTACGCATGAAACAAACACAGCGAACAAGAAGGTTATCTCAACACCCCGATGTCGCAATGACCTCGGTCGGGCCCGGTGTTGAGATAACCACAAACACACAAAGTTGTCCCAACGTAACACAAGATCTTGGAGATCTTGGTGGGTCTTACGAGGGATAACTAAGAAGACAGCAGTCAAAACAAACGATCAAGGTATGCCCCCATTTCAACAAGTCAAAGCACGCCATGGTATGGTGGACCAAGGCGACCCTGATAAGTGATGGGAAGGAACCCAAAATGATAAACAAAACTCAAAAGCATCAAGATATCATAATCAAGACAATAGGTCCTTTGCCATAGGATCAAGGTGATGGATGGGATTGACGAGGTCTGATAGGAAAGATTCATCCTGTTGAGACCAAAGATGGATGCTAAAGTAGAATGACCCAGTTGACACGGGATGTTACCTAGGGACAAGATCTTGTAACACGAGGGAGCTTTGTTTATGTAGAACCGATTAGAGGTGGGCGTAACTTGATGACGAAGCACAAAAGACCAACATAACCTACAGACCTAGGGGCTTGGGGGCCAATCATAGATTAGCCTTGCCTACGTGAAAGCGCAGAGCCCTCGTAGTTCCAGAAAGGACCATGGATAAAGTGAAAACAAAACAAATGGTGACCGATGATGATGGACAAATGCCCCAGGGGCGAATCAAATGATCAACCTTGCCTACATGACAATGCAGGGGCAACGTAGTTCGACTGACGGACGCGACGAGATGGGACCTAGGTGAAGACCGACATAATGGATGATCCTACCTGATGACACAAACGTGAATGACGTAAGCTTGGAGTGGGATACTGAAAAGCTCAGGAATGGGGGATAGACTAGATGGGTCGTCCAATGCTCAACCAATATTTACCAAGCAGCTTGGGATGAGATGGGTGAGGACAATAGTGCGGATGAAGGCATAAAATAACTAGGATGTCAGGTAGATAATGATTAAGCCCTCTATGGATGACGCATGTTACCAGGTTTTCACCACCCATACTTATCCAAAGCGCCACGAAAAGGTGGTTTTCACCATAGGATGGATTTATTTCTCTTGACTATTTTTGGATTTTTTATTTTTATTTTTTTTATATTTTATTTTTTTGATTTTTTGATTTTTTGATTTTTTTGATTTTTGACTTTTTTTTTTTTTTTGATTTTTTGATTAGGTGGGGTAATCGAACAGATTTTAGGCGTAAAACTTTTTGAGATGCATGATATTGATGGGCTCGTCAAGGGGTTCTCCTTCGAGAGTAGTTAACCTGTATGCCCCATATCCATATTTGGCAGTTATAATATAGGGTCCCGACCAATTTGCCTCAAATTTTCTTTTCAGATTTTATTTGGCCGAAAAGCGCTAGTCTCTCCTTAAAGACAAGCTCCCAATTGGAATTGTCGGTATTGAACCTTTCTTTTTAACTACAGCTTGAGTGGTTTGTGTTGCGATGGTTGTAGGCTTATTCTTCGCTCATCTAGTAATTCCAGCTGTGCAAGCCGTGCAACACAAGCATCCTCTTCGCTAATAAGGTTCTTCAAGGAGATTCTCAATGATGGAAGTTCAACTTCGATTGGCAAGACGGCTTCAGCACCGTACACTAAAGAGTAGGGGGTGGCGCCTGTCAGGGTGCGGATGGATGTGCGATATCCCCAGAGGGCAGGATGAATGTGGAGGTGCCAATCTCGTCTAGTGTTATTGACAACCTTTTTGAGAATACGGATAAGGGTTTTGTTGGTCGCCTCTGCCTGGCCGTTACCCTGGGGGTAATAAGGCGTTGACCAATGGTGCTGGATATGGAAGGTGTCACAGAGGTGTTTCATGGTTTGGTTTTTGAATGGTTTGTCGTTATTAGAAAGGATGGTGATTCGGATACATCCGGCAGGAATATGGTAGCGATGAATTAAACTTAATGCTTGATTTGTGAAAGGGGCATTGCCTCCACCCACTTGGTGAAGTACTCAGTGGCAGTAATTATGAATGTATGGCTGTCGGATGATGGTGGGTGGATCTTGCCAATCAAGTCGAAACCCCATTGAGAAAACGGCCATGGTGCCAGGAGGGGCTGAAGGTCTTGCACTGGGGCATGGATTAAATCTGCATGTTGCTGGCATGGGAGACACTTTTTCACAAACTCGCAAGCATCGTGTTCCAATGTAGGCCAATAATATCCAGCTTGTAAGATCCTCTTGGCCAGAGCCATACCATTTGAATGTGCTCCACAAACACCGCCATGTACCTCCGTTAATGTAGCATGGGCTTCAGTCTCATTTAGACATCTAAGGAGGATTCCATCATACCCACGACGACAGCGCCGTGATTACCAATGATGACGACAAAGAGCGATGAACGGGATTTGGCGTTGATTACGTAAGATCTGGGGTATATTGTTACTGGGTGGAGGTAGGGTGATGTCTTGGCAATGGGGAGGTGGGACACACAATTTCATACACCATGTCGGGCCTGTGGATATCATATGCCGGGATTAAAAGTTGTCAAAGAGTTTTATAATTAATGTAAGCGCTAGGAAATGAGTAGCAAATAAAAAGAGTGCAAATAAACACCAGCAACCCTACACCCCTGTAAATTAGCTTCTAAGTGAAACAACACAAGATAAAAGCAACAATGAACTAATACTGCCCTTTAATCGATCCTTTGCTGGCCTTTGATCTTTGATGTGTATGCTCCTTGGATGGCACAAGATGCAAGCTAAATGATGTTGTGAGGATGAGTGCAAGTGGATGAAAACATGAAAATGGCTAAGTGTAGATTGAGAAATAAAATTGCAAGAGTTTGGCTACCAAAATGATCTCCAAAATGAGAGAAAAGAGGGGGTATTTATAGGAATTTTGAGAATTCATAGGGGAAATGGATGGCCAAGATTGAGCCACCAAATATCAAGATGTAGGGCTAAGGTGGGTTGAGAACTCACAAGCCCTCACATCTTGACATGTGGCATGTGAGAGGCTTAAGAAAGATGAGGTGGAGATGAGATGGAAGGATAGGACATGACATGGAGTGGGGTACAAAGTACCTTCAGATTGGACAAGATCTCCTCATAAAGGAGGTCCTTGGGCATGTCCAGTAGGGAGCCAATAGTGGCCATCACATCAGCTGCTTTGTTTCGTACCCTGGGAATATGTTCAAATTGTATAGAGGTGAAATATTTCTTGAAATCATCCACCATGCGCTTGTAGGGTAACAACTTATCATCCTTGGTTAGGAACTCATCATTAACTTGTCTAATGACTAGCAAAGAGTCACCAAAGACTTTCAATTGGGTTATGTGCCATTGTTTTGCAATTTTGAGGCCGGTGAGGAGAGCTTCATATTCTACCATATTGTTAGTACATGGGAATGCTATTTTGAATGACTTTGGGATGTAGTCACCTTGAGGGGTAACTAATAAAATGTCTGCCCCTGATCCATTGTGTGTATATGATCCATCAAAATACAGTGTCCACGTGGGGGTCTCATCAATAGAGAAGACTTCTTCATCAGGGAATTATGTGATCAATGGATGAGTATCAACTAGAGGAGCTTCGGCTAACTGATATGCGATTGTCTGTCCCTTAATAGCCTTGCGGTCCACATATTCTATGTCGAATTCACTGAGGAGCATGACCTACTTAGCCATGCGGCCAGTCAGAGTGGTTCTAGATAACAGATACTTCAATGGATCGATATTGGCAATTAATTTAACTGGATGGCTAAGCATGTAATGTCGAAGCTTCTGTGTGCTGAAGACGAGTGCAAGGCAGGCTTTTTCCATGGGGGAGTAGTTTAGCTCGTAGCCAACCAATTTCCGACTGATGTAGTAGATTGCCCTCTCTTTCGACGACTCATCATGTTGTGCCAACAATGCCCCCAACGCAGACTGAAGTGGAGGAGATGTAGAGCAAGAGGGGTTTGCCGGGAATAGGTGGCATCAATATTGGTGGATGAGCTAAATATTCCTTAATTTTATCAAAGCCTATCTGACACTGTTGGTTCCATCGGAAGGTGGAATCTTTTTTCAGAAGATGAGTGAATGGATGACACTTGTCGGCCAACTGGGCTATGAACCGACGGATGGACTGCATCTTCCCCTTGAGGCTTCTTAACTGTTTGAGATTGCGTGGAGGTGGCATGTCCAGGATAGCTTTTACCTTAGTGAGATCAACCTCAATTCCCCTGCGAGAGACTATGAAACCTAGCAACTTTCCTGAAGTGACCCCAAAGACACACTTTTTAGGATTTAGCCGCAACTTGTAGTGTTCTAACCGTTCAAATATCTTTTTCAGGATGGTGGGATGTTCTGCTCGTGTTCTGGATTTTCCTAATAGGTCGTCGACGTAGTCCTCCATGATGATGTGTATGAGGTCATGGAAGATAACCGTCATTGCCCTCTGATATGTTGCCCCCACATTTTTGAGACCGAAGGGCATAACATTGTAACAGAAAGTGCCCCAAGGAGTTGTGAAGGCGGTCTTGTATTGGTCCTCAGGTGCGATTCAGATCTGGTTATACCCGGAGAAGCCATCCATAAGGGATAACATCTCATGTCCTGCTGTCAGGTCGAGCAACATGTCAATGTTGGGCAGGGGGAAGTCATCTTTTGGGCAGGCTTTGTTAAGATCCCCGAAGTCTGTGCAGACGTGAATGTCTCCATTTGGTTTGGCAACTGGAACTATATTGGAGATCCACTCGGAGTAGTCAATTGGTCTGATAAAACCCACCTCTAATGACTTCTCCAATTCCTTCTTTACTAACAAGGCGATTTGCGGATGCATCTTGCGGAGTTTTTGTTTGACAGGCTTGGCGTTTGGGCGAATGTCCAAGTGATGAACCACTAAAGCGGGGTCTAAGCTGGGCATGTCTGAGTATGACCAAGCAAAGTTAATGATTCCCTCTTGGAGTAGCTGCACGATGACCAGATACTCTTGCTTTGAGAGTGACTTAGCTACGTAGGTGACTTTAGGACTTTCAGCAGTTCCCAGATTGACTTCTTGAGTCTCTTCAATCAGAATAGATGATCGGGCAGATAACTGAGTTCCCATAAGGGGAAGATGAACATCTCCATCTTCTAGCGCCTCTTCGAGGTTTTCGCCATCAAATGCGTCCTTTATTTTTAATTTTTCAAGGTCAAGAAGTGTCTCAGGGAGGTTTTCACCAGATGACCATTTTTTACCTTTCTTATTCTTATTTTTACGACTGGAGTGTTCATCCTCCCCCAATTCCATGAGGTTGACATATGTATCCGCAGACATACTGACAGGTGTGCTAGTACGTAGGTCCCAATCAATAAGATCAGGGTGACAAATGGATAGTTTAATAGTGCAGATGGATAAACATTCGAACATGGAATATAGATCAGTGTGATCGACGTCATCGTACGCACGTATGATGGATTCCTCCTTGGGTATGTCTTCCAATGAGCCATTGTCCACAGCTACACTATTGGAAGCATTAAACGATGTTTCGGGGCCTTTATGCTTTATTTCATACCCAATGCCCATGTTTTTTGGTAGCGGAGATGTATCAATGGGTTGCAACCACCCTTGTTCTTCCTTTCCTAGGCCCCTGCCTTGATAGTTATGCTTTTCCATGAACTTTGTTGGCCAGGGGTACTTTTCTTGAAAGTATTCCTTGAGAGGAGTTTTCGGCTGGGGTTCTTCTCGGTAGACCCATTGGCTTATGTCCTCTTCCGGTGCATCTATCTTGATACTTGGGGATATGAAAGTGGTGGTAGGGATGTTTTTGCCATGGAAGGTGATAGTCTTATCTTCTTTTGGGGTGGCATGCGAAGGTTGACCATACTCGTGTGGTGATGGTGGCATGGTCGCTACATTAAGAGCGGTATGCATTTCATACTCGCCACACCCTTTGTCAATGATTTGGACTTTAGTGACTGTAGGCTCAATGGTGGAGGATGGAGTGGTTTTTGCAGTGGAGAGCAGATTAGTGGATGATGATTGGGATGCCCCCATTTCAACCCCAGGAAAATAATGCAAATGGGGAAATGACGCTTCTAAAGCACGGCAGTATTCAAATGGTTGGGGGTCGACATAGATGGGGACCTCTTGTCCGTTGACTAGGAATTTGAGGCACTGATGGTAGGTGGAGGGGACGGCTTGCATAGCATGGAGCCATGGACATCCAAGGAGGAGATTATATGGCAAGTACAGATCAAGGACATAAGTGTAATGTAATCGGAACCACACCTACTTCCACTTGGACAGAAGATTGATGATCCCTTCAATTTTTTCAGATTATCATAAGCCTTGATTGTGAGCGGGACTGACGACGCAACTTGATAGCTCCTAATTTATTTTAAGAACTTTTAGAGCAATGAGGGCGAGCCATTATCATCAAGACTCTTTTTATTTTAAGGACTAGCAACCACTTCAATATGTAAGGGGTGATTGTGATTGACATCAATGTTTGGCATATCATTTTGGCTGAAGTGCAGTTCGTGAGATGAAGCTAGGTGTCCTACCAAAGCTTGGAACTATGTAGGATCAATGTTATTAGGCACATGGGTTTCCTATAGGGCTCTATTAAGGATTTCTTGATGCACAGGGGAAGACTTAAGTAAATCCAAAATGGAGATATGTGCAGGGGTCTTTCCTAAGTGATCAAGGATGTTGTATTGGGAGGTTACAGGAGTCGATTGGGCGGGTGCAGAGGCTGCAGGAATGGTGATGCGGGCTCGTCGTGTAGTGACAACACATTGAGGGTCTTTAGCTTTGACATGTATCATGGATACACGAGGTTCTACCTGCTCGATGTAATGAATAATACCCTCGTAATTGAGGGGTACATTCTTATAGCTCACATTATTTGTGCTGTTATTTTGAGGATTACTGTTGGAGGTGCTCGGACCTTGGTTATGGTTTGGGAAGGCATTTTGATAGATCTGCAATTGAGCATTGGACGACGGAGCTTGACTAGGGTCAACCTTGATGTCACCTCGATCTATGAGATCCTAAATGTAGTTTTTCAGACCTTGACACTTATTCAAAGAGTGTCCTTTGATTTTATGGAACTCACAATATTAATTTTCCCTAAACCATGCAGGCTTAGGTTTGGATTCGTCGAGTGGCTTGGTGACAGGGTACGTGATCGGATAGCTAATCTGTAACAGCTTATTGAAGACGACACTCAAGGGTTCTCCTAATTGAGCATACTAGTGTTTGGTGTTCCCTTGGTTATTTGGATTGGACTGTTGGGGAGGACGAGGTGTCCCTTGCGGTACAGATATGGCATTAGGTATGGATTGCTATTGTTTTTGGGATGTGTTGGCCACGTGGACATGTTTAGTATCAGTAACACCATCATTTACTGCATTTTTGTTCTTGTTCCAAAAACGTGGCTTGTCATTGAATATCCTTTCCTTATCTTGATTATATATTTTGATGTGCCCCTTGGCAACAAGGGCATGCTCAAGGATGGGTCCCTTCTCTACTACCTCCGCGAAAGTGGTGACACAATGTAATCGGAAGTTATGAGCCATGTCAGGATGAGAGTTCTCCACGAAGAGGGTGACCATGTCCTTTCTTTCAAAGGGGTTTTCATTCGGCTTGCTAGGGCACGCCACCTCTGGAGGTAGTTAGTAAAGGTTTCCCCTTCACGTTGTTTCTCTTTGAGAAGATCCAAGGTATCGGTATCTTTCTCCAAATTGAAGGAGAAGTAGGAGACAAACTTTTCTAACAGGTCTGCAAAAGATTTTATAGATCCCTTTTCAAGAGTCATGAACCACCCTAGGGCATTGCTTGCTAGACTCCGGGGGAACAGACGCAAGAGATAGTTGTCATTGTGGATAACTTCTTGACACTGGGAGTAAAACTCCTGTAAGTGGGCCTTAGGATCTTTGTTCCCCTTATATTTGTCAAACTTTGGCATCTCAAAATGTTTGGGGAAGGGAATCAATGAGATGGAGGGATCATACGGATATGGGCATATATCTTCAAACTTGAACGATTGTTTACCAGTCCCTGCCTGGAGATCTTTTAGGGCGGCTTTGATTTCTAGGATGTTCGCATTGGCCGGTGTGTTGGATGGGTATTGATGATAGGACGATTGTGGATTTTGGGATGACACTTGGGGATGGGCGTATGGATAATGAGGAGGTGGTATCCCCTGCTGGTACGCAAGGGGACCTTGTTGATAAAGAGGTTGCTGTTGCGAGGCTAGATATGAATTGGTTGGGTAGTTATGGGTGGCGTACTGTTGTTGATTAGCTTGCGGATATTGGGGGTGCTGATATGACTATTGCGATGCCACATAGGATGGTTGTTGTTGATATTGTTGTTGATTATAATAATTGTAATGATGAGGTGGTTGTTGATGCATGGTTGGCGGCTGTGGTAGGTGAGATAGGATATTATGTAGTGGTTGCGCTTGCGGGCGTAAGATGGATGCAAGGAATGGAGATATGGTCGGGGCTGGAGGTCAAGGTTGATTTCCTTGCGGTTGATGTTGTGATGGTTGTGTTGAGAATAGAGGATTGACCAATGATTGTTGTTGAGGTTGAGGTGCGGTTGAGATGTTTTGCGAGGGAGGTTGTTGAGCACTAGTGGGAGCATAGGATTGGGTAGGCTATTGGGATATGAACGAAAATGGTGGAGGGATGTTGGATTGGGACGGTTGTTGGGGTATGAATGACGATGGTGGAGGATTGTTGGATTGAGATGGTTGTTAGGGTATGAATGACGATGGTGGAGGATTGTTGGATTGGGACGGTTGTTGGGGTATGAACAATGATGGTGGAGGATTTGTAGCCCCAGGAGGTGGGGGCAAGGAAGCGAAAGGGCTGCCCCTAGTGTTGACAGGAGGCAGGTTTGAGGGGAGTGGTGCCGGTAGCATTAATGGTTGCAGTTGTGGGATGTTTTATGGCATGCCATAGGCAAAAGGATCATTGGGGTCAATGGTTTGGGGTGTTCCCGTGACCGAGATGGTGGGATGTGTAGGATTTCTGATGGGATATAGGACAACGTTGCCGAACTCGTGTTGATGCCAACCTTCTACAGAAGGAACATTGGGGACATAGGAGCTACTGGGGACGTCATGTGAACCTTGGGGTACACTAGATGTGGAGGTGCCATACTTGGATAAGTCGACACCTGACGGAAACTTAACACCTTTGTCAATCAAATGAGCCAAGATCTTGTCACCATGTCTTTCGAGAAGGCGTTTTGTCATTTGTGCATTAACAGGATTGCTGAAGTGTTCCTCGAATGTGAGCTCAGGTTGATCAGCCATGTTTTCTTCCCTAGGTGGTGACGTGTTTTGACCATCCACGTTGGATTGTGATGAGGTACCGTTGTGGGGATCGTGAGGGATGTTCATCGTGTTATTGGGATCTTGAGGATTGTTTGATTGGGCATTCAGGGCTTGTTGGTCAACCATTTTCTTTTCTTGTGATCGAGTTTGAACAGGCATGCAAGATGATGAGGGATCAAGATATTAGAAAGACCTTGATGATGAAAGTTTGATTGGATTTGATGGGAGATTGACTGATGACGATCGGTTAGACCGATGTGGATTGATTTGATGACACTGGATTAGTCTAGGTTTCGGATTTTGATTTGGATAGATTTGATGATGTGGGGGTTGGATTGGTTGGGTGATTAGGATTGATTTGATGATAAATATGATGAAGACCGAGATCCACAACCGAGTTTAAGAAGGATCCTTGGTAACACTAGGTATTGATTGAAAGGTGGATGTATGATAATGACACTGAATCCAACTTGAGATAGAAGCGGATTGATTGGGTCGGAAAGGATAACTAACTTAAGACAGATAGCGATCCTAAGTCAGCTATGATGATTATGATTAGGGATGAACACCTAGGTCAACTTGGATGACAACTCCAACGGGGTTTATATGGAATAATAGAGATTGGAGATGAAAGCGGATTTAGGACGGATGGGGAGTGTCTCAGGATAGATGAACGGCTCTCGAAACAAGCAAAAGAGTGTTCAGGATAAATTACTCTTAGAATGGAGGGATGGAGACTCGGAACGGACGTTCGGATGTTTGTTTTGGATGCTGAATGGTCGTATCGATGTTCAAAATAGGGAGACAATGAATGCCAAGTGATAATATAGGCTGATCAAAGGTAAGGTCTGCCACAGCATTAGGATAGGTCCGCCACAGAACAAGGACAGGTCCGCCACTGCATTAGGACAGGTCCGCCACAGCACTTAGGACAGGTCTTCCACAGAACAAGGATAGGTCTGCCACTGCACTAGGACAGGTCCGCCACTGCACTAGGATAGGTCCGCCACAGCACAGGGACAGGTCCGCCACTGCACAGGGACAGGTCCGCCACTGAGTTAGGACAGGTCCGCCACAACACAGGGATAGGTTCGCCAAAGGATAAAGATAGGTCCGCCAAAGGATAATGACAGGTCCGCCAAAGGATAAGTTTAAGCTTGATGTTTTGGTGGATGGGTAAGGCAAAGGACCCAAAATATAGCAATCATAGAAGACTTGGCTCAACTGATAATCACTAGTTTTTGCGCAAGACAGACGATTCAAACAACACAACCCTAAGATTAGTAGAAACGGGTATGGTCAACAAAGTCTTCTACTCTAAGATGCACATGGTTGCTAAGGAGTCCTCGATATACACCCGGTACGTGAGGCCCAAACCGTGAACACCAACCCGTTACAAGCGTGAGTCGAGAACCTTAGCGAGATACTAAAGGCTCAGACCAACTCTTCACGTCATCCCGACGCTTCGCCAATTACAAAGTGGTTGGATTGAGGTACAACTTTCGCTCTCCCCCCTTTATATACCCCGCCGGTACGCGTGGTTGGAATCATCCCTTGGGGTGATGAAATCTCCAAGCAGTCCTCACTAAGAAAATGAAAAAGGGGTGACTCAAAGGACTTGGAAAGCTACGATTTCTCGTCACCCAGGATCGCCAAATGGCGCAAGGGGATTGGATATGTCAAATAGCCTTCCACAAGCACGCCAAACAAGGTTTATTGACCCCCTTTAATTAAACTATGTGCCTAATTTACCAAAATACAATCGGCAAAAACTTGAAATTTTACCTTCGGGAGGACAGGTCCGCCACTCTACAGGGACAGATCTGCCACTGCACTAGGACAGGTCCACCACTGCATTAGGATAGGTCCGCCACTGCATTAGGATAGGTCTACCACAGTATAAGGACAGGTCCGCCATTGCAGGATAGGTCTGCCACTGCAGGACAGGTCTGCCACTCTGTCAGGACAAGTCTGCCACTGCAGGACAGGTTCGCCACAGCAGGACAGGTCCGCCACAGTAGGACAGGTCCGCTTCTCTGTCAGGACAAGTCCGCCACTCTGTAACCCGGACCTGCAAAAATGCAAAAAAAACAAACGTGAAAGAAAGAGACCCGTTTGTGGGTCCCACCGGGCGTGCCAGAAATGTGATAGGTCAAATGTAAGTGTTAGAAAATGAGCAACAAATAAAAGAGTGCAAATAAACACCAAAACAACCTACACCTCAAAATTAGCCTAAGTTGGAAACAACACAAGATAAAAAGCAACAAATGGAACTTTATACCTCGTCTCGAATCGATCCTTTGGTTGGCTCTTTGATCTTTGATGTGTATGCTCCTTGGATGGCACAAGATGCAAGCTAAATGATGTTGTGAGGATGAGTGCAAGTGGATGAAAACATGAAAATGGCTAAGTGTAGATTGATAAATAAAATTGCAAGAGTTTGGCTAGCAAAATGATCTCCTCCAAAATGAAAGAAAAGAGGGGGTATTTATAGGAATTTTGAGAATTCCTAAGGGAAATGGATGGCCAAGATTGAGCCACCAAATATCAAGATGTAGGGCTAAGGTGAGTTGAGAACTCACAAGCTCTCACATCTTGACATGTGGCATGTGAGAGGCTTAAGAAAGATGAGGTGGAGATGAGATGGAAGGATAGGACATGACATGGAGGGGGGTACAAAGTACCTTGGGATTGGACAAGATCTCCTCATAAAGGAGGTCCTTGTCCCCATGTGGGTAAGAGGACATGTGAGGAATTAAAAATTCCTCAAATATTCTCATGGGGAGATGGGAAAGAATAAAGAATAAGTGAAGGACATGTGGGGAGAAGTGAAGGAATTGAAAATTCCTTTTGGGTGCCTTGGGTGATTAAAAGGTGAATTAAAAATTCACATGGGGAAGTGGAGTGCCTTGCCCAAAAGGAGAAAGCCTTTAATAAGGTTGACTTAAGGACACATGCCATAAGTGGGAGGAGGATTAGGTTAGGCTAACCAAATGATTAAGGTTGTGCAAGTACTTAGTTAGATGGACCAATGACTCATTAGGAGCAAGTGGGAGATTATGGAGGATGTGACCCTAATGATGATTAAGGGTATGCACATGCTAACCCTAGTTAATTAGAAGAAAAGATGAAGTAATTAAAATGGATTAGAGACCAACTTGCAAAAGTTGGTGGATGTGACAATGAGAGAGAAAAGAGGAATTAAAAAATGAATTTTAATTCCAAAAGGGGAATATGACTAAATTAAATAAAATGGTAAATTTATTTAATTTATAGGAGGAAAAGGGGTAAAGTATTTATTAATACTTTAGGACCCTTATGTAAGATGCAAGGTATTAATTACACAAATGGTTTAATTAATATTGACAGAGGGGATGAGCAATTGGATGAATAAGGAGACGCGTTTGATCATATGGAAGTGATCAAAATCGGACGTCTACAAAAATATTCTCTTACGCATGTCATAGATGATTCTCACATCCAAAATAATATCCCCCACTTTTAGTCCTTACAGTTGTCATAGAATCTGTCATAACATCCTTAAAAATATGTTTTCTATGTTATATCACTAAGTGGGCATCTTTTTGTATTATATATAGAGAGATAAAAAACAAAGGCCCCGAGGGAGCACCGAAGAGTAAGGCTCAAGGGAGGCCAAGCCTCACATCAAGAGCACCAGAGAACAACAATACAAAAAAATATATATACAACTACGCACAGTACAGATATAAGCTGTTACAGAACATAGCAAATACTAGGGAACGGTGTCATCGATGGTATCAACCCAAGCCACCCAGCCCAAGGCGCCTTCCATCCAAATGATGTGTTTGGTTTCCTGAATCTGGGCCAACATGAGGACCTGCTCCTTATTGACTTTCCTGTTGTTCTTCACTTCTTGGATCAGGATCTTGCACGTTTTCTCAAAAAGCTGCAGATCGTCCATAGTTTGCCGCCAGGCAAAGCCACCTTGCATCTCGTAAATGAAGAACGTGGCGGAGCCATTCTTGAGGAACCTCTTGAGCTTCTCTTTTTCAATCAACATGGTGGTGCGGACCTGCAAAAATATTTTAAGGTAGATGAGTTTTCGAAAAGACTCAGTAAGAATTCTGGGATTATTCTGAAACCTCTCTTCATTTCTACACTTCCAGATTTGCCACAAAATCACAGAGGAGAGGATTTTCCAAAATAAATTAGTATCTTTTTTCAAACCAACAATATATCCGGTAATAATCTCAAAGCTGTTAATAAAAGAAGGATACAAAATGCCAAATAAATGCCAAATCTCTTTAGCAAACATGCAGTCCAAAAGAATGTGTCTACCAGTTTCAGGTAACCTGCACATGGGACAAATATCAGTACCAAGGGGATCTTTTCTGATAGGGAGTCTATCAAGAATGACCAGCCAGTTAAAACATTTAATCTTGGGTTCAATAGGCCCTTTCCACAGAATGTCAAATATGTTCTTCCACGCACGGGTATCAAGAGATAAGTACCAGACTTTGTTAATGTGGTCTATAACGGCCTCGGAGTGCCCAATAGTGTTGTAGATGTTTTTAGCTTTGATTTTGTTAAGAACGGTCCCATCAGGCCATTTGATGCATAAAAACCTGTGGGAGTCCACATGACAGGAGGTCGGGAGATTACTGGTGGCCTTGCGGATCAGATTGTAAGTCTTCTTCTGTGAAGCGAGCAGGTCAAACTTGCTGCTGAGAGCCTCCCAATCAATTAATCTGTCATGCTCAAAAAGGTCAGCCAACTGGGTGATGCCTTTGCTACTCCACTGCCTAGCAGAGCAGCCCTGAGAGAGGGCGAGGGGCTTGCCAGAGTAGCTCAGGTTCCACCAAATGGACCTTTCACCGTAAAGATGGTCATTATCATGGAAGGATCTGTTAGATATAAAATGTTTCACATAATTCCAAGCTTTCCAGATGGATCTAAAGACAGCAGATCCTTGCACAATCACGGGAAAATCACCAAGGACAAGATCATTGAAGGGAAGATTCTTCCAAGACTTGGCTTTCTTGGGGATGCCCCTCTCTATGTTGTTTCTAACCAAGACCTTCCAGGGATCATCACCATCAAGGGAGTGAAAGATCCACTTAGCGGCCAGCGCAATACCCTGAAGCTTAAGATCCTTCAGACCAAGCCCCCCAAGGAGTTTGTTGGTGTGGCACCAATCCCATTTAACCACATGCATTTTATTTTTGCCTTTGCCATCAGACCAGAGAAACCTCCTAATATCTTTCTGGATCTCATAGATTTGATAGTTACTGAACATCCAAGCAGAGGAGAAATAAATATTATAAGAAGACAGAATTTTCTAGCAAACCTGCACTCTGCCGGCCAGCGACAGGGCCCTGTTATGCCACTTATGGAGCTTCTTGCCAATCTTGTCTTTGACCCAGAACCACATGTCTTTAAGTGAAGGGTCGATGGAGAAGGGAATACCAAGATATCTCACAATCTTGTTAGGGCCACCCCATTGAAAATTGTAGTTTTTGAACCAGTTGGGCGGCTGCTCAACCCATCCAAGGCACACAGACTTAAGGTGGGAAAGGCGAGCACCCAAGATTTTGCAGAAAATGTTGAGCTTGTGGCTAAGGGCTTCGAAGTTATCAACCGTAGCTTCAAGAAAGATCGATGTGTCGTCAGCGAACTGGCAGTTGATGAGCTCACTGTCATCAGGGAGAGAAATGCCTTTGACAGCCGGGGAGACAGTATTGTCTCTAAGGATGTAAAAGAGGGCTTCAGACGCTATCACAAACAGGGCAGGGGCCAAGGGGCACCCCTGTCTGATGGATCTCTCAAGAGGGAAAGACTCAGTAAGGAAACCATTCACATCGACTTGTGCGAAGGCATCTTTGAAGAGGATTTTCACATAACTGCAGAAAGTACTGGGGAAACCAAAAGCTTCGAGCATCATGGAAATGAACTTCCATTCCACTCTGTCATACGCTTTCTCAAAGTCCAGAAGGAACATGACAGAATCTTGTTTAGAAACATGGGCCCAATTCATGGCTTCCCAACCGGTAATCAAGTTCTCCAAGATATATCTTCCTTTTATAAAACCCATTTGGGTAGGGCACACAAACTTGGGAAAAATATTCTTGATCCTGAGGGCCAGAATTTTGGCAAAAATTTTATAGGAAACATTAAGGAGAGTGATAGGTCTCCAGTTCTTGATAAGAGCTTTGTCCCCATCCTTGGGGAGCAGCTTGATAATTCCCCTGTTAATGGAGGAACCCAAAGAACCAGTAGCTATGGCCTCAGAGTAAATCTCCAGCAGGTCATTACAAATCCAATCTATATTGGCTTTGTAAAACTCAACGGGAAGCCCGTCCGGGCCAGGGGCCTTGTCATTATTAAGCTCCTTAATGACATTTCCAATTTCATCAATAGTGATCTCTTTGGACAGAAGATTAGCTTCTATCGAGGAGATCTTATTGGGAATGAGGGAACGGATTTGGTCTCTCAAGAGGACCGCCTCCTCCGAATCCTCAGAGGTGAAAAGGTTGCAATAAAAATTGGCAAAGGCCTTTTGGATGTTATCCGGATCGTTGATTTCAATATTGTCAACAACAAGTCTTTCAATGTTCTCATTAGAATGCTTTTGTTTGATGAGATTGAAGAAGAATTTGGAACCTCTGTCCCCACATAAAAGCCAGTGCGCACGGGATCTGACCATGGCACCCTTGACCTTGACCTGTTGATGTTGCCTAAGGGCATCTTTAGCCTTCACCACTTGGTAAATAAGCTCACAGTCAGCAGGGTTGGCCTGGATATTCATTTCGGCAGTTTGCAGCTCAAAGGAAAGTTTCTTTTCCACATACCTAAAGTCTTTAGACCTTTTTTGTCCTATGGTCCGCAAGAGATTCTGCCAGGAAAGCAGATTCAGGTTCCATCTGTCAAGGTGGGACAAGTCAGGGAAACTTTTCCTGTTAAGGATGCTAATGATACGGATAGCGCAAAGGGTATCTTTATCACTGAGCAGCTTAGTATTAAGAAAGAATTTGGGGTGGGGTCTTTCAGAAGGGTGAGGGGAGCTATTGATCCTGAAGCAAGTCGAGATAGGATGGTGATCGGAGAGAGAGGTCGGGGTAACCAGGACCGTACGCCCAAGATTATCAGGGAGGAAAGAGAAAAAATTATTGCTGGCATAGAAGCGGTCCAACCTGGAATAAATCCTAAAATGGGGCTGCTGGAAATTACACCAAGTGTGCCATAGCCCGGGGTGGGACTCCTTAACACCGGATAAAGGATCAAATAACTGTTTGGAGTTTAACATCTTGCACCATTTCATTTTTTCAGCCTCTTTCCAGACAAACGGCCAGCCACCAAGTTTGTCATCCTGAGACTCAATCATATTGAAGTCCCCCCCAACAAACCAGGGAATATTAGGGAGAGCGGCTAACCAATCCCAGAGACAGGCTCTCTCCTTGCAATCATTCGGGGCATAAACAGAACAAATGCCAAAATCACGATTATTGACATTGAGAGTAACCCAAACCGCCCTGTTGCAGGGGGAGGAACCATTTCCAGTGATAAATTTGGCCCACTTGTTGTTAATCAGAAGGGCAACACCCCCCCTACCTCTAGGGTGGTTGGTAAAAAGTTTAATAGCATCTCTCCAAAGAAAATTGAGATTGCCTTCCAACATGTACTCAGTGGCCTTAATTTCTTGTAACATGAGGAAATCCAACGAGTTACAGGAGTCAAGTAACCGTTTTATGATCCACTTTCTATCAGGGGATTCAAGCCCCCGGATATTCCAAGAAATACAATTCATTGGGGAGTAATTGAGGAGGGAGCGCTGAGTTCAGCTATGCTTGCCAAAGAAGCCACCGTAATGCCCTGGGATTCACCCGATTTTCTTTTTGAAGGGTTCTTGTTTTTGGAGCCTAATCGTCTCCCCCTCCGCTTGGTCATGGGAAGAACATCTCTCCCCTCAACGTCATACTCAGACTCCTCATGGGAAATGTACTCCAAGTCAACAGAGTGCTTCTGGATGAGAGAGGACGAAGCCTCGGAAAAATTGTTTGCCGGGATGATCTCAAGCAGACAATCATCACCAAGCTCACGAAACACTTTAGGAGGGAATCTTGTGGAAGGGGCCGGGTCCTGGCATCTGAGAAAACATTCCATCATATCCGAGCCTGAAGGTGTGGAGCTAGGGGGCGGTTCTTTAGGTTCGGGCACAACGGGGTTGACGGTGACAGGGTAGGACTGAGAGCAAAGGGGCCGAGATCCTTCAGTTTCTGAATTTGACTGCTTATTAACCCTTCGGCGTCTCTTATTAGAGTTTTTTGCAACCGTAGTGAAAACGGCGCTAGGGGCTTTATCCACGGGAGGGCAGGGGTCACCTTGGAGTTCAGAATGAGGGGCGGCAAAGGCAGTGGATGTGTTATAGGACTCAAAAGGGGGGACGAACTTTGCGGGCGGCTCTGACGGAGGGGCAATCTCCACTAACTTTTCCGGGTTACGGTTCCCAGCGGCTGGCGAACTGCGAGGGTGCGGGGGTTTGGAGGGCACGGGTTTCTTCTTTATGATAGGGCAATCCCTCCTTTTATGCCCTTCCCTTCTGCACAGAAAGCAAGCATTTAGACCCCCTAGAATATTGACGGGGCACACATATTTGTCATCAGAAAGGCAGATATTGATTTCGGGGGGAATTTCAAAGCCCGGGTTCAGAGAAATGAGAACTCTAGCATCCATGTGAGAAACCAGTCGCACAGTATCATCCATGCGGATGACCTTACCGAGCGGTTCAAACAATTGCGGGAGGAACCGCCATAGGAAAGGCGGAATCTGTTTGATCACAATCCAACGCGGGGCCGAAAGCGCGAGAACTTCTTCATGTATGGCTTCCGGCGACCACGCGATGGTGCGGAATGAGGTATTTCCAATGGTCCAGTATTGTTTTTTGAGAATCTCCATTTGGGTTTCATGGGAAGTGAAAAAGATAACAAACAATCCTTTATGAATCTGTCTACAGAATGATATATGGAATCCAAGCTTCAAATTCCAAAAATTATGAAACCAATCATCCATAAATTTCCTTGGCGGACATTTATCTAACTCAACAGCAGAGAAAAAAATTGCAGAATTTTTGAGTCTATTTTTCTCCTTACAAATTTCAGCAAGCATTTCGGGATTTGGAGAAATGGAGAGAGGTGTGGGAACAACCCCACAATCCTTACCTTCTTCGGTGGTTTCATTAGGGTTAGCAATGGAAAACCTCGCACCCGCGTCGATGGAGACCCCTGCGTTCGCCACCGCCTCAGAGAAAGTCTTGGGTCTCGACGGCAGAGGAGAAGAATCGAGAATGTTAGGGCTACCGGCGTCAGACGCCATAAATGTTAGGGGAGCCGCCGAGGGAGGGTTAGGGGGTACGGCCTCTTCCGAGTGGCAGAGAGAAGAGGATGACGATAAATTAAACATTAATGCTCATAAATTCCTAAGCTACGCAGGAAAAACCACACCTGGAAAGCCTCCTTTGCTCGAACTTCGAGGATGACAGACTTTCGCATCAGCGCCGAAATTCGCTAAGTGGGCATCTTTTGACAACTAATAACATAATTTTTAAGGCACTAACATGTGGCAAAAGTGCCAACTCAAAATCTCAGGCCCCTTTTGATGGAGCATAATTATTTAATAACATAAATGATATTAATCCATGGGAAAATGTAAAATAATAATAAATAAACAACTTAGGAATTGCCAAGCTTGAGACACCTTAATTCCAAACATTCTCCCACTCAAGTTGAATACCTTGCAAGAGCTAGGGGAATCACACCATCATGGAATCAACTA
Source organism: Sequoia sempervirens (assembly GCA_007258455.2). Classification (NCBI taxonomy): domain Eukaryota; kingdom Viridiplantae; phylum Streptophyta; class Pinopsida; order Cupressales; family Cupressaceae; genus Sequoia; species Sequoia sempervirens. The sequence continues at coordinate 98,959,130 of VDFB02047397.1, read as the reverse complement.
GGTACAAGTAGTAAGGCCCATGGCCTTCCTACACCAAGTAAATTTCTCTGTGCTCATAGGTTTGGTAAGAACATTTGCAATATTCTCCTGTGTGTCAATCTTCTTCAGCTCAATCTGATCATTAGCAATCAACTCACGAACAAAATGATACTGAATATCGACATGTTTATTTTGAGCATAATACATCATATTCTTAGCCAAATGAATTGCACTTTGACTATCACAGTTAACCTGAACAATATTGCAATCAAAACCAATACCTGTACACAACCTTTGCAACCATACTACCTCCTTAGAAACATGGGTAGTAGCCATATACTCTGCTTTAGTGGTAGATAAAGCAGTTGTAGCCTACCTTTTACTCATCTGATTCATTGCTCCTCTAAATAGAGTATACACATACCCACTGGTGGACCTTTGACTATCTAAGTCACCTGCCTAATTTGCATCAAAAAATCCCTACATGTCTAATGGCTTGACCACATTATCAGTACCATGATAAAGCAAATAGTAATTAGAAGTACCTCACAAATATCTAGATACCCTCTTAACAAAAGTTCAATGCTCTTTACCCAAGCTAGACACAAACCTGCTTAGAACTCCCACTGCTTGGGCTATATCTGGTCTAGTGCAAACTATTGCATACATCAAACTGCCAATGACACTAGCATTTAAGGAACCTTGGACATATCCTCAATATCATCATCATAATTAAGATACATATCCAAGCTCAACTTAGTACCAACTGGAACTAGAATATTAATTGGCTTACAGTCATGCATATTAAATCTCTACAAAATGATGTCAACATACTTACTCTAGCTCAACCAAAGCTTTTTGTTACCATGATCTCTTCTGATTTCCATTCCAAGAATGTATTTAGCAGCCCCCAAGTCCTTCATATCAAAACCACTAGAAATTTGTTTCTTGAGTTCACCAATAATTACCTTGTTGTTACTAATAAACAACAGGTCATCAACATACAAGATAATAATTAGAATATGATCATCAATAACCTTAATATATGCACAATGATCCTCTTCACTCCTAAGAAATCCCAACTTCAATGCAAAAGCATCAAACTTATGATACCACATTCTGGGTGACTATTTCAAACCATACAAAGATCTTTTTAACCTGCAAACCAAATTTTATTTTCCCTTCACAACAAAACTGTCAGGTTGTCACATATAAATCTCCTCCTCAAGATCCCCATGCAAAAAATCATTTTTAACATCCATTTTCTCTATCTCAAAATCACAAGCAACAACAATAGATAACAAGAATCTAATAGAAGTTAATTTAGCAGCTGGAGAGAAAATTTCACCAAAATCAACTCCCTCTCTTTGGGAGTAGCCCTTAGCCACTAATCTAGCCTTATACCTTTCCAAGTGACCATCTGCTCCAAATTTATTTTTAAATGCCCATTTACATCTGGTGAGCTTTCTTCCTTTGGGAAAATCAACAAGATCCCAGGTGTTACAGTTTTCCAATGCCATCATCTCCTCTTGCATAGCCTACAACCAAGATTCATTTTCCTCTGAAGAGAGAGCTTCCCTATAAGATCTAGGTTCATTGTCAACACTTAATAAAACAAATATTCAATGAAAATCAAATGGGCTATACCTATCGACTGGATTCTGTTGTCTTGTGGATCTTCCGAAATAGGAGTATGAGGCTCTTGCTATATTCGTGATCTTGCTCAACCTCTTCTTGATTTTCTTCCTCACGTTCTTTGGTTTGATTAGTAACTTCTTTCGATTCCTCATCTTCTTCCTTCTCATCGAATCCATCTCTTTGTTCTTCTCAAGGTGCATCTTCTTGCTTAATTTCAAAATGTACACTCTTTCTCATATCCTTTTCCTTTGGTTGTTCATGTACAAAAATAATGCTAAGCTCCTTGAAAATCACATCTCTAGAATAGATACTTTTCTTGGTTAGAGGATTCCATAGCTTATAACCTTTAACATTATCACTATATCTAACGAAAATGCACTTTTCAGCTTTAGGATCCAACTTAGTCCATTTTTCTTTAGGCACATGAACATAAGCCTCACAGCCAAATACCCTTAAACACAAAACAAAAGGTTTGTTACATGTCCACATCTCATAAGGTGTTGTTTCAAGAGCTTTACAAGGAGATCTATTAATCAAGTAACAAGCAGTACTTATAGCTTCTTCCCAAAAGCATCTATCAAGCCGTGAACCACTGTACATTCTTCTAGCTCTTTCCATGATCGTTTGATTCATCCTTTCTGCCACACCATTCTGTTGAGGAGTGTATAGAGTAGTTTTCTATCTAACAAGTCCTGCATGCTTACAAAATTCATCAAATTCCTTAGAACAGTATTTCCCTCCATTATCAGACCTTAATACCTTAATTTTATAATTTGATTGTGTTTCGACTAAGGCTTTAAATTCCTTAAACTTATTGAAAACTTCATATTTATGTCGCATAAAATATAACCAGGTAAACCTTGTAAAATCATCGATAAAGGAGACAAAATATCTAGATTTCCCAATTGATTCAACATCCACAGGGCCAAACACATCCGTATGAATTAATTCCAATTTAACTTTAGTTTTTGCACAACCATAAGGAAATGATTTTTTGTTTTGTTTACCAAACACACAATGTTCATAGAAATCAAAACTCTCATCCGAATAAGATAAACTGTCTAACAACTTTTTATTCAAAATAGACTTTAAAGTAGTCTCACTTATGTGACCCAATCTGCGGTGCCACAACATACAAGTATTTTTATATTTTTCAATTACATATGCAGAGTTTACAAAAGTAGTGACTTCCAACTTAAACAAGGTTTCTTTTCTTGTTCCTCACGCTATCACCAAATTCCCTCTTACCAATTTTCAACCACGCTTATCAAAAGTTACACTTATTCCTAGATCATTCAACTTCAAAACTAAAATCAAATTTCTAGCTACTCTAAGAACATGCAAAACACTAGGAAGGGTTTTAATCCTCCCATCACTGAAACATAACTTAACTTTACCCCTTCCGATAATTGGGTATGACGAGTTATCATTGAGGTAGATTTCACCTCCATCATATTTCTCATATGTGGTAAACCACTCCTTGTGAGGAGTCATATGAAATGAGCATCCTGAATCAATTAACCAATTTTCATTAATCATAACCTGAAGACAAGAAATCAAAGCTTCATCCCCTGAGTTCGAGGATTTCTCAGTGGAGTAATCAACTTGTTTCTTTGGATTTTTGCATTCCTTCTTCGCATGTCCTCCTTTCCCACAGCTCCAACACTTCACTTTGTTCTTCATTCCAAGAGTTTTAGATCTACCCTTAGACTTGTCCTTAGGCCCATTCTTATATCCTTTAGATCCTCTTTATTTAGGCCTTCCCCTTACATTGAGAGCATCACCTGTACTAGTATCCATTACCTTTTTCCTCATTTCCTATGACAACAAAGTTGCTACAAGAGCATCCATCTTTGGATCTTCCATGTTAGCAGTGATAGCAAGTACGAAATTATCCCAAGATTCAGGTAAAGAACAGAGAAGCATAATGCATTTATCTTCTTCTTCAACATTAACATCAATAGAGGCTAGTTGACTCAAAATAAAATTAAAATAATTTAAATGCTCGGCTATAGATTCATCTTCCCTCATCTTAAGAGAAGAAAAATTTCACTTCAAGTAGAGTTTATTTACCAGAGTTTTTTCTTGATAGATCTCACCTATCCAGTTCCACAAAGCATATGAAGTCTTTTTCTTTGAGAGATTCAGGAAAACAAAATCAGAAAGACACAATTTGATAGTACCACGTGCCTTTTTATCTATCTTCTCCCAATCTTCATCACTCATTTTCTTGGGTTTCTTTTCATTTGTTACAGCTACCCATTGATCTCGTTCTTCAAGGAGATCCTTCATTTTCAACTTCCACAACTCAAAGCCAACTCTGTTAATTTTTTTAATATCTAAATGGTTAGAAGTTGTAGCCATGGTTAAACACAAAATACTAGAAAAAATAGGTCAACAAAACTCCCACTAAAACTCAAGAAACCTTTGTTCTACCACCTAGAACATAATACTGGCCAGGCTCTAATACCAAATGTTAGAAAAAAAATGGTAGAGGAATAGCTATAATGGAAGCTTTAATAGATTACTATAAACCAGATTATGTAGTGTAAACCATATGGAGATTTAAACAACTGTAACAATGAAATGAAAGAACAGAAAGCACAACACATAACATAGTCTTTTATGTGGAGAAACCCTTTCGAAAAAAACTCCACCAAAGAAGAGACAAATAGTTGTATTAACAACAATGGTGTTTCACAATACAATCACTCTAACTCCTCTTCAATCCAGTAGCATCAGTGTACCTGTAAAACATCCCATGGTGTCTCCATCTCAACCCCTCAATATATAGACTCATGGGGGCTCAAAATACCACCATAAAACATTGCCATGGGTCAAAACAACATTCGGAAATACCATGGTAAAAATCCATTCGACCCCTTACATGCTAAACATGGTATCTTACATGACATTGCACCTTCTTACAAGATGTCATAAGAATCCCTATAAAATAGGAGATGCTCTTACATGCGTCATAAGCCATCAATAGCTATGCAAAGATTCTCTTACGCGTGTCATAGATGATTCTCACGTCCAAAATAATATCCCCCACTTTTAGCCCTTACAGTTGTCATAGAATCTATCATAACATTCCTAAAAATAGACTTTCCATCTTATACTGGTACTAAGTGGGCATCTTTTGACAACTAATAACATAATTTTCAAGGCATCGACATGTGGCAAAAGTGTCAACTCAAAATCTCACACCCCTTTTAATGGAGCACATTTATTTAATTACAGAAATGACATTTATCCATGGGAAAATGTAAAATAATAATAAATAAACAACTTAGGAATTGCCAAGGTTGAGACACCTTAATTCCCAACACTTATCACTATTAGGATAGTGTCCATTTACAAAAATATTTTCTTTGTCTTTTATTTTCACCAAAAAATAAAAACTACATTTTTCTACTCAAATTTTCTATTATATATAAAGATGAACCATTTTTGTTGTTCGTTGATAGAAATTATTATCCTTTCGTCTTTGACTATTACTTCCTAATATGTACTTATATTTTATAGGAATCCACATCTAAACATATCCATATATTTTCCTTCATCTTCCTTCTTTCATTACCTTTCCTTCCTTCCCCCATTTTCATCCACCCCATATGATGTCCCACTCTACGTGTCTCAAAATGATGACCACTTTGATAATGAACCCCTATAAGATGATACTAAGATTGTCAGTCACCAAAATTGACAACCACTTGTCTCTCCTCTAAAGTAGGCTACCCGATGATGTCACCCAATCCTAAATCTCTTCACTCACATAATAAGAAAATATCATCATCACCCATATTGAGGGGCTAGAGATATTACGTGGTATATGATATACTATGCACACTCATGTCCCTTAATAGTCTAGTTCTCCTACCTTCATCCCTCTCTTCTATCCAGCCTAAATTTTTTTTCCAACCACTCAATATTCCTTCACCTAAATTTTCATGCCTACTCCTTCTCATCTAACCCACATTCCTACTCTCTCTCTCTCTCCTTTTAACTATGATCATGTCCCTTTAGGCAACCCCTTTACCTCCTACCCTTGTGTTCCACCATTTCAACCCTTACCCTTCACTTATCTTGCTTGATCCTCTCTTACCACTATTGTCACTCTCTCCTATCTTACTATTAACCTCACAACCCTTGCCACATGCTTATCAAAATAAGAAAAAAATTGCATATCCTCTCAATGTCCCAACCTATGCCCCTAACCCTATCATTTACCTCCTACTTCAATAAATTTCAATAATACAATGCTAGCTATCTATTCTGCCACCATCATATACCTTGAGGGATGGAACCTTAAACCTCCTCCACAACATAATATGTTTAGACATATTAAATCACCCACAAGAACCATAGTTTGTCATGCTAAACATTGACATATATGTATAATTGGATAAGTGATCCCAAGATACATGTACAATCCTTTATATATCAGTGTGCATTGATTATTACTTGATGATCAATTCATAGCTAAGCTATTTCTTTATTTATTAAGGAAAAAACCTTAAAATGGATCTACACTTTATCTACTTATTCTATGGGCTCGTTGCTATATAGATCACTTATCTTTTCATGAAACACATTCAAGTCAACATAGGGTTGCAAGTCAGTTTCATCAATACTATACATTGTATTCAAGTACAAATAAGAAGGTGGTGAATTTTATATTATATTATATATACATTCTTTCGTAGATCTCATATATCTTCTTCTTGAATCTAATATTGAGAGGGTATTTATTAGTACTTTTCTGAAATCTTCACAATCAAAATCTCTTGCATAAATATCTAACTTTTATAACAATTTGTATCACCTTGTATGATTATAGATAGGTGATAAATAATTTTAAGGCCATCTCCTCTTTGAACTTCGATGCCTCTATTTCTTTAGCCCCATTCTCTTCTCAAGAAACCAATAATTCTAAAAAGAACACCAAGAACATATAATTTTCTGGTTAACCTAACCCTAATTAAACAATTAACTAAATTAAATGAAACTACCCTACTCCTCATGCTTGTATAAACTTACTATCTCCCTTTGTTCACAAGCTAACTCTAATTAGATGAAGCTAGAAAAAAACCCCAATTCCATCTTTCATGAGTTTCTTTCCAATTACCTTATCCAACATCATCCTATCCAACCCTTGAATGCTAACCTCTTCTTATTCTCCTAAATTTTCTAATTCTTTGTCTATAGACATATTTTGATATGAAACATGCCTCGCTATCATCCTCTCCTTTTTGTTTTTCTTAATTATCTCTTTAGACTTCTTTATTAGTAAATCATGCTCCTCCTCACATAAATATTTTTTTTTCTTGTTCACTTTATTAAGATTATCCTAGGATATGCTTCCATCAATCCAACCCTGGGTAATTACTGGAGTTCTTTTTCTCTTTTTCTTAATTTTCTACATGGTCTTTTTCTTGAGATTTTCATTTTTTTCTTTGTATTACTTTTCCAATTTCTCCTTTGTCAATGAGGATTCTCCTAATCTACATTATATATATATATATATATATATATATATATATATATATTATTTCTTACATTTTCTGACATTTCATCCTCTACTTTAGTTATTCATTACTAATTTAGCATCATAGGTTACATTTCAACTATACAATTATTCACTTTCTATTCGTGGTTCCAACACATTCTTATAGAACTATTGAATTTTGGATAACTAGAAATATCATGTGATTTATAACTACAAAAATCACATGTGGACTTTTCTCCTTTTTCTTATACACTCTAGCATAATGTCTTATTTTATCATAGTTAAAGTATTTTTTCCTTTTGGTCCATCATCTTTCCTTAGTACCTCTATTGTTATTATGGTGGCCTCCATTATGATCTCCTTCTCTATAGTTATCATGGTAACTCATGGAGGGTTTTGCACCTTGAAGTGTATATTGTTAAGCGGTCTTATGTTTTCTCTTAATTGAAGTTCCCACTAGCCATGTGCCAAATAAATATTCAATTCTTTTATAGCTAAACCCTTGTTCTATCCATACCCATATTAAAAAAAATGCTTCCCTAGTCAATCCATAAACCATTGGTTCATATTCATCTTCATTGTGAAGTAAGATTGGACACCTATTTGTGTTATGTTTGTCCCACTTTATATTTTATAGTATATAGTTACTATATTTCTAGACAATTTCTCAAGTTCCCTTCTTCTGTTGGTAGCCCTCTTGGTGCCTTTTAGTTGAATTGGCTATGGAGATAGCCTACCAGGAACTAGAGGCCAAATGGAAAGCACAAGATAGAGAATATGAATATGACAAGAATAAACTATATTCTTATCAATTATGATTCAATGTTGATGTGATGCACAATGTAGTAAAGACCCTTTGGTTATATAGCCAAGGTGAGATACAAGATGTCATATGATTATGACAAGTGTCTTAATCATATGACATGAGAAAACTTATCACATCTGCCTAGGTCACATGTGAAACAAGTCAAAAGATAAGATGGCAACTAATGAAAACTAACACCTTCTAGAAAGATTCCTTCCTAGGACCTAAGTAAACTTAACATGTAAATAAGTCCCCTAGTAATGAATTAAATAGGTACAATACTTTATTTACACCAACACTCCCCCCTCAAGTGCAACTTAGGAGTAGCATATTATTATCCAAATGACACAAAGCTGCGAGTATGGATCTCGACTACAAGGCCATTTTAGGTACCCATGTACAATGCAAAGAAATCTCTCACAAATGGAGAAATGGAGAAAACCCAGTGGGACGAAACTCCTCCCCGAAAGAGAGATGAAATAAAAAAGAGAAATGATCTCAATGATGCATGAGAAGGCCAAAATCCCATGTGAGGAAAAATACCCCCCATAAGAGAGAAGAAGAAGAGAGATAATGTAAACCCCCCTCAATGTTGAGTCTCCTGCAAAGATGGTAGAAGATTGACATTGAATGTTGAAGATGATCCAATTTCATTGAACAATGTTCCTCCTCTTAGGAAGAAACAAGACCAAGATAGTATGCAAGATGTCAAGAATATGGATGGTGTATGATGTTTCTAAAGCATGCTCAAGTGGCTCCATGTCGATGCTAAAAGCTAAAAAACTCCAAACATGCATTCTAAGCCACACTGTTGAAGAGGAAAATCCAAAATCTAGTAGAGATGAATATAGAACATAATCCAAAGACAATGATATCCCCTCTGAAGACAAAGAATCCTCCTCCAAATGTTGTCCAAAAGGATCTACAGTCACGTCAAACTGCAAAGAATGATCATGTAGATATTGAATAAGAGGGTCAAGGTGTTCCCTCACAACAACTGAAGAAGGAGCATCTTCATCAAAGAGAAGATGAATGTTGTCGATGATTTCTCCCAAATCTGCAAGATGAGACTCCACAAACAAGTCTGAAATACATGTCAAGAAGCCATCCAAAGTACTCAAATCTGAAATAGAATGAATGTCCTTCTACACTAAATCACAAGAGTCCATATCTTTAGCAACTCAAGTATCATCAACTATAACAGTAGATGGTGGATATAGAATGCATGAATCAAGAACTAGATCTGATGTAAAAACTCCCAAGTTCAAAAATCCAAATGTCTCCTCTGAATCATGGTTCACATTAGAACTTTGATCAATAGCTGAAGGAACAATGTCATCATTAGAAGAAAAATATGCAAAGGTATACAACCAAGATGAATGATCAACCACCCCAGTAGCAATTATCTCTCTACTCTCCAAGTCTCGAATGATGACTGAATTAGGTGTGAACTCCACAATCCTCCCATCTCCAACATGTGTAATATGATATATGGAAAGAAGATTGTTCATCAAATTAGGAAAACACAAAACATCCTGGAAAGTGTTGTCCCCAAAACTAATAGACCCCTTCCCAATTACACTCATGTATGTATTGTTTCCCATCAAAATAAGAGACATAGTACAAGGTTGAAATGAAGAGAATATAAACTACGAAGATGCCATATGATGAGATGCTCATAAATCTAGAAGTCATCTCACTGCTCCATGGCCTGAAGAAGCACAAAGAGCATGTCCTTTTATATCTTGATGTAGAAGCTTCACCTTTGTCCTTTTTAGACTATTTTGAAGAAGGAGAAGGAGGTAATTCAAAAATTCTAGAAGGCAAATCAAAGGAAAATCAGTATGGTTCTTTTTGAAAAGATGTTTCAACTCATCGATATCCTTCTTATAACAATAATGTTCTCCATGTCCATCCTTCTTGCGATATGCACAAGTAGGTCTCTCCTTAGATGATTCCCCTTTAGAAGAGGATTTTTTCTTTGCTTGATCTGAATGTTGATTATTCTTTGCTTTCTTTTGCTTCTTATTTGATTCTAATTCTTTCACCTGACTAACCAAAAATGCCCAAGATTTAGAAGTCTTGATGAGACCCATTGAGATAAGCTTTTGTTGTGCATGTATCAACATCTCAAAAAATGATGCAAATGAAGGTATAGTATATGTAGACCCCACAATCAATCTATGAGTATGAAAGCTAGAACCAAAAGAAGCATAATCAGGACCAAATTTATTCATTGTATTGTAGAACAAATGAATGTCCTTATCAATTACACATGCTTTACATTGCTCTCATAGATCATTAACCTTAGTGATGTAGTCTTGGATGTTGTCAAAGTTCTTAGGATCAAGGCTCATCAGTTCATTATCAATTTGATAGCCTCTTACTTCATCTGTAGTACCATACAATGTTTTCAATTTGTCCCAAGCTTCATGATAATTTTTACATGAATCAATTTGGAACAAAAAATCTTGAGAAACTAGTCTACGAAGACATCCAAGAGCTTTGGTATGTTTAATCATCCATTTTATCTTTTTATTTGCATTTGTAGGTTCAGGTACCTTATTTTCAGCATATAGAGAGTGACCGTCAGTCACTAGAATACTCCATGCATTTTGATGACATGTTGAATAATTATATGATGTGAGCAAAGGAACCTTAGAATGATCCATGAATACGAGAGAGAACAAGAAAATAGATCAAAGGAATGCACCAAGAGACCCCCCCCCCCAAATCACTCAATCAAGAAACCCCCGAGCAATATATGATTTGACACTTTATATTTAGTGTGTTTACAATTGCTAGATGCCAAAAAATACAAGCTAGACTTGATCTTAGTGCTTACAGATGCCAAAATAGGCCACAAAATCAAGTACAATTTTTGGTACAAAATGAGATCAATTTGATCATACCACTAAAAAGTACACAAGAAATTATGCACTTAAAAATAATTGCACCAAAATGTTACTGTGGGAGCAAGATATGAGCTCCCGTAGTTCCCAAAATGAGGATGAAGCACCAACACTTTTGAGAATCTACAATTTCTAAAAATAACAGACACCAAAACCAAAAATTGATTGCACCATCATGTAGAGCATGAAAAATTATCACACAAAAAAAATGCTCAAAAAAAGGAGTCAAAATGACCAAGTTATGAGTCTCAGAAGTTGAATTGCAAAGTCAAAAAGCTCATTGGAGAGGAGGGAAAAAAATTTAGGAGTGGTGACGTGGCACTGACGTTAGAAATTCATGGGTTTAAATTTGATGGTCGTATACTCATCAAAAAAGAATATGCCCTTGGCCAACAGAATATTCTTCAAGTTGGCCGACGATGGAATCTTGCAAAGAATATCCATTGGTTGAAATCTTTTGGAGAATCTATGAGATGCCATGGAATATGCTTGCGTCGATTTGTTGACTTTGACCGCTGGTATACAGAAAAGTGTTGTTGGTTTTTTTAAAAAACCACACTAGATTTCTTTAATGATATAGCCGGTTTTTATTTTTGACTGACTAATTTATTAGACTGACCACTAGTCGATGGTAGTTAGCAAGATAGGGATCCACGCCATGTGACACTCCCTAGAACCTGCACACCCTGTGACATAGACAGTACCCTATGCAAAACTTATCACAATTTTTATTTTTTTCTTTTGATTTTTAAAAAAAAAATCCAAATAAATATTTCCTGAAAAAAATTTAATCGACCCAATAATCATTTTTTACAATTTTTTTCAAAAAATATTTATTCAAAATAAAATATTATTTTTCCTGAAATCATACCGGCATAATTATGGCACCACTGTACAACTCCCTAGGCAATTTCTTTTTGCCTCAACAGACAACTACTCTAATTTCGACAAATTGATAGTCAATCTTAGGATTTTGGCCCTTCTGGACGTGATGGCAGGGTCAGATTTGACCCAAAATGCTCCAAAAATGTAGCTACCTTCTGGATTTGGTAACCACTCTTCAACTTTAAACCCTTATAGATTTGGCCTCATATGTCTAATTTGGACGAAACAAAAGGAAAAAATGACTATATCGAACCTCCTGAACTTAATGGTGAGCTCAGATTTGCACCAAAAAACTCTGATTTGAACCTGCAATACAGAGCCAAAAATGGAACCCCTCCAAATCTGGTATTTCTATCAATTTTTTTGATTTTCCAGATCATCATACAATGCAAGAGAAGAGCATATTCAACTTTTCAAGATTTACCATCTCTTCAAAAAAAGACTATCCAATGTCACTCAACCCGCTTTGCTACCATGTTAGAATTGGCTATGCAGATAGCATACTAGGAACTAGGGGCCAAATGGAAAGCACAAGAGAGAGAATATGAATATGACAAGAATAAACTATATTCTTATCAATTATGATTCAATCTTGATGTGATGTACAATGTAGTAGCTCCTAGACCCCTTGGTTATATAGCCAAGGTGAGATGTACAAGATGTCATAGGATTATGACAAGTGTCTTAAAAATATGACATGAGACAACGAATCACAACTACCTAGGTCACATGTGAAACAAGTCAAAAGATAAGATAACAACTAATGACAACTAACACCTTCTAGAAAGATTCCTTCCTAGGACCTAAGTAAACTTAACATGTAAATAAGTCCCCTAGTAATGAATTAACTAGGTACAAGACTTTATTTACAAAAACACCTTTGATTATCAAACATTCATTCTTTCGATGTTCTTCCCTATTATAATTAAATTAAAACCAAGTTTTACTTCTTCTAGTGGGGGAGAAGTATCAACGTTCTCACCTTTCATTATAATTTCTTACTTCAGCATTGTGCTTCCCACCTCTAATTTAAAATTAAATCATTCTCCACTATCTTTGACTAGGATTCTATTTTGGTGATCAATTTTATTGCATCCTTATACAAAGAATAAATATTCTCATCTAGCTTTGCTTTAATGTGAGGGATTAACCCTACAATAAACCACTCAATTCATTTCTTTTATGTCAAGGTTTCTTCTAGTTTTCTAATTGTACTTTTAAATCATTGTTCATAATATTTTATTGATTCCTCTTTAGTTCATAATTCCCTTTTTATTTGTTTTTTGTTCATACATTAGGAGAATGGATATTTGTCAAAAATAAGTCACTCAATTCTTTTCATGGTTTATCATGCTTAGGGCATTCTTTAATGCACCATCATAGTTCCTTGTAATTGAGAGTCTTCACAAAATCATATAATTGGGTCTAGTCATCATTAATGCCAACCCCACTCTAATGAAAGTACAAGGTAAATAAATGTTTGCTAGAATCCTTGGTGTATTTACAAAAAATGGTGAGCTTAATCATCTATGCATCTATATTTGGAGGAGGTAAAGGTGCTCTTGAATTATTTTGTACGGATAGGGATTATCCTTTCTCCTAATATATTCTCTACTCTTGGATCTCTTTCTCTCTTTTTATCATTGCTTCTTTGTCTAGTTTCACTCCTTTTCTACTTGACCAAAGTACTTGATATACCATCATCTCTTGGAAATTGAACATCTAATAACTCACTTCCTAATATTTTTCACAAATCTCATACACAATTACTTCTTGATCTTGCTTTCTCAAATTTAGTTAAGGATTCATTGCTTATATGGATTCTTTAGAAACTCATTAATTTTTACATGGGAGGTGACTCTTAGACCATGAGATTCATATCCTCATAGCGTCTCTTTAGCTTGGGGAATGTGTTGGTTGATAATGTACATAATTAGTAATTGATTTATCTTTAATATTCTTTGAGTTTTTCTCTTTGTCAACCTAGGAATTTCTCTCATCTATCATCTCCAAAGTTTTCTTGAAAAACTAAATTTTTGGTGACTTCTTTTATTATATTGCTAAATATTATCTCCTCTTCTTCACCAATTAACAACTTCTTTACTTCCTACCTTATTTACTTCATATAATTCCCAATAGCAATCACATCTATAGTGTCCCTATGAATAAGGTCGAACTTTTGTAAGTTCATTGTTGCCTTATATTATTTCAAATATCTTATCATTTTAGTTAGATTTTTCTCTATAGTTCTAATTTATTATAAACCTCTATTTCTATAATATTCATGAACACCATGTCCATCGAGGATCTACCTATCTCAATACTAGGTTTTTGTTAGTTGCATCCCTCTTGATATAGCCCCTTGATGTTTCTCACACCTTTCTAAGCTTTTCCACTTTCTTTCCTCTCAGCCCTAAGATTGTTTCAATATTATTTCTTCTTCATTTTCTATCATGATCTTTAAGTCCTCTTGAAAACCTATCTTGATCTCACCAATAATATCTTTTACTCTTGTAGTCAAAATTTTCCATAAATATTTAATTGATTTAGTTTATCCATCCTTAACCCCTTTCTTTTTAATGCCTTAATTTTCCAAGGGTATTAAAAAACACCTAACACTACCACAACTTGCTTTGTAATATTTATAATGATCTCTATATTTCTTTATATTCTAGCAAGGTAATTTTACAAGACTTACCTTTTAGTGCACTTATGGGTTTTCATTATTAGTCCCCATTAGGTCACTTTTCTTATTTTTCAACTTAATAGGTATAGATCCAATTACTTTATAATTTTTAGAAAGAAAATTCATAAGGACAACATGACTCGGTGTAAAAGCCTTTTTCAAGGGTTGATGTGTTGCATAGTACTAAGGACATGGAAAATCATATTGGTAGCAATTTGGATCATTAATGAGGGTGGTCCTTAAAAGAAAATCTCTAAGAATTAAGGGTAGATTCCCCATCTATCTAAAGCTAACCCTAAAGCTATTTGTGTTCTGAGGGGTGTGGAAAGGGATGGAGTTTTCTTGGATATGTATAGAGGTCGCTTGGATATGCATAGAGGTTGCTTGGATACAGAGGCCTTTTCATTGGTCACTCTTTTTATTTTTAGAAAGGTATTCATAGGGAAACCATTGCTTGGATAAAGAGGTTGTCAAATTTAATCATATCAAAATGCACTTTTCCACTTGCTTATGGTGGTTAGGTGCGGATAAGATGTGTATCATGTTGCAACTAGTCCAAGAAAGTGACTAGGTGACACATAGGAAAATATCACTATCAACATTGGCATTGGCTTAGTTATTAAAAGATTATCTTGTGGTGGGTTTTAATTGGTTGGTAGAATCTATAGAAGTCTAAGTTGAATTGAGTAGTTGGGAACTAGGGTTTAGGATTAGCGCATGCTAGATTAATTTTATGGAAGGTTTCATAAATACTTTTAGGAGTTTGAAAGAAAAAGATGCAAAGAGGTCCAAGGATTAGGGAAATGGGTACCCAATATTGATGGAAGGAGTGGGATCAAGGTGAGGGAAATTTTGATAGTACTAAATAATATGGACAAAAAGGTAAAGGAAATGGATTAAGGATTAGGGATATAGAGTGCTCAATGCACTTTTTGGGAAAGGAAAACATAGAATTCCAAAACTCTATGACTCAAGAGAAATGGGTTAGGGATCATTAATGTGGTGTGCCTAATGCTAGAAGCAAAAGAGCAAGGGAAATAGAGTGGAAGACTTTCGAGGTTTAGAGATTCATTTTACCATATACCTTATACCTTTTAGGTAATGATTGTATGACTAATCCTACAAGAATGGATCCCACAAGGTGGAAGGAAGATGGGAAGTGGGGTTAAGGAAATGAGTAGGGAAAATACTAAAAGCCCAAGATTTTGAGACTTAAAGGAAAAGTGAATCCTTAAATTAGGAATTGGAGATGGTGAATTCTCAATGCTAAAGGAGATGAAGCATGAAGTAGAGTAAGTGGAGAATAACTGAGGTTCATGGATTAGTCTTATAGTTTTAAGTACATGATTATATGGAGACCTAAATTCCTAGGGTGAAAGGCAAAGACAAAGTAGGGAGTGGAAGCATGGGCAAAGCCATGATACAATACCTAAATAATGAAAAGTCTAAAATACTAAAATAGTCAAAGGTCTTAGACAAAAATGGAAATGTTGGGTTTCAAGGAATGGAGGGAAAGAATATTGGCAAGAGGAAACCTATAAACCTAACAAAGGCTAGAATAGACACAATCACCCCTAACACTTAGTAATTTCTATAGTTTGAGATATTTAGGCACGTGACAAGTAATAAAGGAAAAACATTATAACAAGAACATTTTTGAATAAGGAGGTTCATTGAAGGAATTCTTAGATTGGTTATAGATGGTGGCCAAAACATGGCTTTATTAAGAAAGGAAGTACTAGACTTAGATAAATTTTCACTTACTAATATAGGACCCAACATCACCTAGAAAGGGGCAATACAAATATATCACATAGCAATTATAGGGATAAAATGTAAATATTTGATCGGATAGGAATGATGGACTCTATAGACAACGAAATCAAACTAGAAAAGAAATAGAAGCGCACTAGAGTCCTTTCACTAAGAATGATATCCATAGTAAAGGCTCAAAAGGACCAACATCAGCAGAGGGGTTCCCTGACTTTATCTAAACTTAGAGATGGTGCTACAAGACATAAAGACGTGGAAACTTTATTAGAGAATGTTCCTAAACATACTAGGATAAGAAAACCAACTTAGAAACCGATATATTAAGGTTTATTATAATTAAATCTTTTCAAAATAACTTCATACAAGAAATTAATCCTCATGAATGAAATAGGCCTTGGAGTAATCCATGGCAAAATGTGTGTGCAAGTGAGTTCATTTCCCCTTCATGAAATCAACTAAATTGATCATTAGAAGAAGGAATTGCAACAATCTTGGAGATAAATTTCATTGCAATGTGGTAATCAACACATACTCAAGGGTTCTTAACAAATCTAATAGTTATTCTAGGGGGTATGCCTAGAAAATCAAAAGCAATTGCCAACTTTTCACTATGGTGGCAAAGAAATAATATTTTTTTCTTCATTTTCCACACCACTAAATAAATGTCTTGCATTTGGAAAATACCCTATTGCCTTCATCTCCCTAGCCAATTTCTCCAACTTTGAGTAGATTTACTATGTCTATGGATGTGATATGTCTCTTACACAAGAAATAACCAACTACATTCGGGAACCTTTTTAATTTCTTATTTTCATCAATCTCGTTACCATTTGCTTACACCACCTACCCACTTTTATATAGATGTTTGATAAAGAACATAAGTCACATCTATTAGTAGCATCGTTCTAAATAATCTTGAGCCTATATTCATATGTGATATGCAAGCGGAAGAAAACAGGTCCACATAGCCACCACAAATTCAACTAGCATCTTAATAATAAAGTTTAGGGTGTCCTCAAAATAGCTAGCACAAGCAAGTTGGTCAACCATGCACACATAATGGTCAATTGTAGATGTGATGCAATAAAGGTCACCAATGTGATTGAATTATGTATAACCCACATACACTAAACCTACATGATTGCATGCACATTTAACACAAGCAAAAGCTTATGTCAAGATATGTTCTAGAGTGCTTCATTAATCCAAATATTTTGAGAGCATCCTTCCAAAATCCATTTTGTGCATATCCCACAAAAATTGCATTCCATGAGACCACATTTCTTTGAGGCATTTTGTCAAACAGTTTACATGCCTTATCTATGCTTCTACATTTTCCATAGATGTCTACCAAAGCATTTCCAACAAAAATATCTTACAAAAATCTTTGACGGATGTCCATACCCTGTTCTTAAGCTCTCATATTGGCATTGTCGGAAAGTATGCTGCCAATTTGTTTTGCTTGAAAGATTTTAAAGTCTTGTCAACAAATCCATTTTCTGCATATCCTGCATTCCATGGAACCATATTTTTTGGAGGCATCTTGTCAAACATTTCCCGCCCCTTGTCTATGCTTCCACATTTTGCATACATGCCTATCGGAGCAGTTGCCACTACAACATTTGACAAAATTGTTCTATTCAAAGCTCCCATTTTGGCACAGGCGGGGGAGGCTGACGGCAAAGGTTGTGGAGTTTGGCTTTACGCCTGCCAATTGCATTTGCTTGAAAGTTCCTGAAACTTTTTCAACAAATCAATTTTGCGTATATCCTGCAAATATGGCATTCGATGAGACCACATTTGTTTGAGGCATTCGGCCAAACAGCTCACGTGTTTTGTCTATGCTTCCACATTTTGGATACAGATCCATCAGAGCATTTCCAACTACAAAACTTAGACAAAATTTCTCTATCCTTTATGCTTCTATAGATACCTATACCTTGTTACAAAGCTCCGATTATAGCACAGGCTGGAAGTACGCTGGAAACGTAAACTGCCTCGTGAAGTACTCCAGGGCGGGAACGATGGGTAAGATTGAGTTTTGTTTGGCTATTGCGCGGGAACTGGGCAGGTTAATGGGCTGCTCAGGGAACCGAAACAGGCATTGGTGAAAGGAACAGCTTGAATGGGCCCACATGAGCCACCTAACCAGTCAACGCTTAGGCGTGTGCTCTTTTAAGCCCGGCCTATGATTATAAGCCACCAAAATGCCCGGTCAAAATAAACCGTAATTTGGGAAGAGATATATAAGAACCAAAACATTATAACAGTCCGCTTAATCACCGATAATCATTTCGTGACTCTGCCCATTTGGAAGCAGAGCATGTCCCCTGCCACCACTGCCTCTGCAGAATTCTCCGCAAATTGATTCAGAACTCATTATACTGTTTTCCCGGTAGGGCCCACATACACTGCAAAATAAAACATATGTTGCAGAACACTATCTTCTTCAAAATTATTCCTAAAACATTTTTGAGTTACTCCCCTACATAACGCCATGACTGTTATTTACAACATCGGCTGCAGCAACTTTGTAAAGTAATCGTTTTCCATCTACAGTGGCTTCTGTTTTACTGTCATTTTCCATCTGCAATGCCTTCTGTTTTGCTGATTAAACGATTTTCATGGGAAGAGCTGCCAAAAATCATTTTAGATAGTAATGAAATCATTAATCTATGAACTGACTCTGTAGAACGTCTCTAGGCTTAAAAAATTCTTCTGATGAATTTAAATGAAGACTTAATGGAGTTTCTTGACAAGCCTAAATCTGACCGCGTTACTGAGAATTGCTTGCAGAGAACAGAGGTTCTATCTGCTTCAAGACTTATTGCTTTTAAATGATGCCCAAGCATCTACGCCTCTAAATAACTGATGTTAGTGCTATCCTATCTTTAAGTATGCGTGGCAGAGCTGTCTATGTGATTCACAAAATCATCAGTAAGAAGTATACAAAAAGCCACTAGATCGTTATCAGAATAATGTGAGCGTTTGTAAAAGGTAAGAAATAGCCCCTAAAAAAAGTTAGGAAAACAAACTTCTGAAAACCCTGTGTAACAAATTATACAAAAGATTGACACTGTGATCGAAAGCGTTAGATTAAAAGGCCTATTATCCAACTTTTTTTATCTCTAAAATTAGTTTTATGATATTCAGAAACTGTAAAAACGTTACATGTCTTAACACAAAAAATAGATATACCAAATGAAACAGAACCTTAATAGCCCAAGCCAAGGGTTTCCAAAATAGATTCATCATATTAAGAAAGAGGCTCGAGATTCATACAACACTATATCTGCGCAAGAATCTTGAGAAGATACATTTATTTTCTGAATGGCTAAACAATAATCCGCAGAAAAAAAAAATCTGTAAAAACCACTAAACAAAGTGGCCGAGTTCGACCATCAAAGAAAATGAACAATATCTCATGCGCAGACCCAAAATGACAAGCCGTAGATAATAACAGAGATCGGATTGGAAAAAACCCTCAGTGAAAAAAGCAGGCGAAAAATACCAAGAGAGATCCAACAAGAGCAGGTGGTAGAGAAGGCACCACCGACATATAAGCAGTGCCTGTAATCGGAGATGGACTGGGCGCGTCTGCCTCCTCTGCACCAAATACTGCTGATATCATCATAATTATCATTATTAGGGCCAAATTTAGGGCGTAAGTGTTGCTGTGTGCTGCTCCAGCCATCTCCACACCTTTTTTCCAAGTATCGCAAATGCCTAAAACGAAGATATGCAGCTTTGGGAAACCTCCGACCGAAATGCAGACAGATGAAAACATTAACACGCTATAGAGAAGGCACTGGCAATGGAATGAAGGGATTGAGAGGGGAAGGGAATATTTATATACAACAAATAGGCGGAGATGCCGAAATTTATGCAATCGAAGTAGTTGTTCTCCTAAAAAGCTGTTGTAGGGCCACGTCCAGTAATGTTCCGTTGGAAGTGTGCAATTGCTTGGCAATGTGAACGTGGCATAACGAGGTATGTTATGTTCACATGGTTGTATGATTGGGCATGGCTTTCTTTATAAGTTTGAGAGGTAATTTAGATTTAAGAATATAAAGGTGCCCATCACTTCTATTCGTTGTATTCATGGGCCCCTATCACCTTTGTACCTTCACCGCGTTGTGAACAAGGATTATGATTCAGTTTACATTTTTGCATTGTGTAATGGTGACAAATGTATGCCTTTCACTTTTTATATTTGTTTTCAAATCATTTATTGATTTGTGTATTATTATTTAGTATAATGATGTTTTCAATTGTTTATTTAGTTTTCAAATGGGCATCTTTATATGACTTGATACAAGGGAAGGAATTGTCTCTAAATGTTTAAATCAAATCTGAGAATAAGTTTTTATGCAAGGACATATTAGAACATCAAGGCTAGTTAAAAGTGATGTTCTTAAATTTGCAAAGATTGAATCCATATGCCCAAATCAAATCCATAATATAATTAGATATAAACTTGTGGAATTGAATTTGTAGTTACATAAATGACAAGAAGAAACAAACAACATTCATTACCTTCCAAAATATTCATCTAATCTTCAATAACATTTTTACAATATTGACATCAAATTCGGTCATCTACATAATTTTCCAACTAAACATATTTATTTTTTTATTCAATTTTCAAAAATTTAATTCATTTACATTTATAGATTTCCACAACTCTTTAATATAAAATAGATATTATTTACTTATTATTTATTTATCCTAAATTTATGTAGAAAGGATTTTATGCTCTCATTTAAAGAAAATAGTTTTTTTTATTTTCCTTTTCACATAATTTTTTTGGAACAAATAATGCTAGAGGACAAGAAATGGGTTTACCAACATATTCTCATCTATTTATACTAGGAGTGAACCATTCACTATTAGAACTCCTTGTCAAGCCATTTTGTAGAAGTGAAGGAGAATAAATGACACCCTACAATTATAACTATAAAAGGTATAATTTGTAATTCTAGATCAATCCTTAATTATTAAAGAAGTTGATAATGATAAATTTAAATAGAAATCCAAAGGGTTGAGACACAAATAAATTGTTCATCTAATGTTTAGTTAGATGTTTGACTTTGATTGCTTTGATTGACATAAGTGTTGTGAGAAAAATCTCAAAATTAAACAATGGTACTAGATTAGTGAAGAAGGGCATGTGTCATGAATTTTGAGTTTGGTAAGGCATAAAACTAGGCTACACCCATAATTTTGTCCTTGGATATTTTACTCCCACGTGGTTCTATCCACTACTTAATTTCACCTTTGAGATTTGAAAAATTAATTCACCTACACCTATAACTACATTTAAGAAACTTGGAGTGCTAAAAATAATCTTTTGGGTGCTACTATAGAAATAGGAAAGACCATTGACTTCCTTGATAGTAGTCACACCAAGTGTTAAATGTAACAAGATAAAAGTATGTCAAATAGAGAATTTTGATGCAACTAAGACTAATCTAACACTTAAACTAAGGTTGATACTATTTCATTATTATTCCCTTGTGATGGCGTGATGAAAAGGCCTAGATCATATTATTCAACCAACCCTTATATTTCATACATTGATTTTCTTAAAAAATGTTATGGAGAGGGAATTCATTTAGTGGTTATACCTTACCCTCAAGTTATGTCTTCTCTTTAATAGAGAAACTATAATCTATATTAGGCATTCTTAATATTTAAAATTAATATGTATATATGATAAAGGAAGGTATGTAATATCATATGTTATGTGAGGAGGGTATGCAATTGGAAACATCCTTATTTCCTTTGTAGTCTCACTTTGTCCAACACCATCAAAATTCCACTATGCACCTCTTTGCTTGTAGAATTTTTAATAATCTTCTATGCAATTTTTCCCTCTTTATTTTTTGAATTTTAAGGTATTTATTGGATCTTTAGATTCTTTTTCATTACATAATAAGATCTCATTTGAAGGCCTGATCTCTAATTTCTCATTAAAATTTTTTAATACAATTACATATCAATTCCTATATAGTTTTATGCTCATATTGAGAGAATGTATTAATGCAATTAGATATAGACAAATGACATAATATTGTATATAATATTGTATGGAGTTGGGCTCATTCCTTGACCTTCACCTATCCCCATTCATGCACATTCCCATACATTTCTCCACACCTTATCCAATTTTGCACACTTTCTTACATATTCCACATGTATTTCAACATTCATGAGCATGCATTTATTTTGAGTGTAGACTTTATTGTTCATCATCATGGTTCATTGCCATGTGTAGGAAAAATATTGTGACCACAAATTTGACCCATGAATTTCCAAAATTTAAATTCAAATATGGTTGACTCCTACCCTTTCTACTAAGTATAATGAGTTGACCAAACACAAGTTTGCATTAAATATTGTTATGTCTTACTATTAAAGGCATTCAATTATTTTCATTTCACATCCTCATATCCTTTGCCAACTTAAATTGAATCCAAGGATAAATTATTAGAAGAACAATCCAATTTGGTGCACTAAAGCAAATGATCTCTATCTTATTTTATATTCTAGCAAGGTAAATTTACAAGACTTGTCGTATAGTGCACTTGAGGGTTTTCATCATTAGTCTCCATTAGGTCACTCTTTTTATTTTTCAGCTTAATAGGAATAGACCCAACTACCCTTTAGAATTTTTAGAAATACATTCATATAGACATCATGGCTCAGTCTAAAATCCCTTTAAAGGGCTAATATGTTGCATAGTTCTAAGGACGTGGAAAATATTATTGGTAGCAATCTAGATCGTTAATGAGGGTGGTCCCTATAAGACAATCTCTAAGAATTGAGGATAGATACCCCATCTATCTAAAGCTAACCCTAAAGCTATTTGTGTTATGGGGGGTGTGAAAAACATATTGAATTTGCTTGGATATGTTTAGAGATTGCTTGCATATGCGTAGAGGTTGCTTGATATGGAGGCATTTTCATTGGTCACTCTTTCTAATTTTAGAAAGGCATTCATAGGGAAATAATTTCTTGGATAGGGAGGTTGTCAAATTTAATCATACAAAGTGCACTTTCCCACTTGCTTTGGGTGATTAGGTGCAAGTAAGATGTGTGTTATGTTGTGATTAGTCCAAGAAAGTGACTAAGTGACACATAGGAAAATATCACTATCAACATTGGCATTGGCTTGGTCATGAAGAATTACCTTGTGTTTTAATTGGTTGGTAGAAACTATAGAAGTCTAAGTTGCATGGAGTAGTTGGGAACTAGGGCTTAGGCTTACCACATGTTGACTTACTTCTAGGGAAGGTTGTATCAAGAATCTTAGGATTTTGAAAGGAAAAGATGCAAAGAGGAGAAAAGATCAAGGAAAGGGATACTCAATACTAATGGAAGAATAAGTGAGATCAGGGTGGTGGAAAATCTAATACCACTAATAAATATGGACAAAAAGGTAAAGGAAAGGGATAAGGGATCACGATGTAGAGTGCCAGATGCACTTTTTGGTAAAGGAAACATACAAGTCCAAAAATATATGACTCAAGAGAAATGGGTTAGGGATCACTAATGTGGTGTGCCTAATGCTAGAAGAAAGAAGAGCAATGGAAATAGGGTGGAATACTTTCAAGGTTTAGAGATTGGTTGATACAGGGGCTTTTGGGAGTCATAACTTTTGACTTGGAAGTCCATTTGAGCTCAAATTTTATGGGAAGATGTGTTATGAGGAGTTGTTTGGGTGGCAGTTTTGACACTTTCTCGAGGCCAAAATGTTTCATTTGAGCCCTCAAAATAAGCTTTAAGTGTTTTTTTGGATTTTTACAAAGCTATTTTTAAAAATAATTTGGAACTTGCATTTCCAATTTGAATTGTAATTTGACATTTCATGTAACCATAGTGGTAGGATGAAATTTGGAAAAATCCAAGCTTAAAGGGATGGGCATGCAAAATTACCAAAAATGGCAAATTATGACAATTGTCAAAAACTACCAAAAATGGTAATTTTTGAGTTTTTTTTTTTAATTTTTTGTTTCTTTTCAGATTTTTAGATATAAGGGTGCTTTTCTTTCATTGTAGGGGAAAATGTAATGTCCCCTTCTCAAACTTGATCTTTCTAGTGACCGTTGGCCTTTTCTTTGGGAACCCGAAGGCTAGTCGGAAGATAAATTAGGGTTTCCTATTTTTGAGGAGGTCATTGTTCAGGGATGATGGATTCAATGGCGGATTCTTTCTGGGTTTTTAGAGAGCTTCGCAGGGGTATGTTCATCTCGGCATTCCGAGCATTTTCTGGAATTTACTATTTTTAGTAAATTCTATTTTTGGCAGTAAATAGGATGGTCTCAGGCAGTTGACCTTCCCCTTCAGTTGACTCAAGTGGCGTATTCAGTTTCGGGTTTCAAAATGCAGTTTTGGGAAGTTGAGCTCATTTCACTTAAAAAATAACATTATAATTTAAATGTTATTTTATCACCTTGGCCTAGTCGAATGACTTAATGTCATTTTAAAAGGTGGACTCAAAGGGTGGCGCCATCATTAAGGATATATTTAATATTTGATGAATTCTCCAAAGTCAATGCAAGTTAATTTGGGCTCATTTATCAAGGTGATGATTTGATTAAAATATTGAATTTAATTAAAATGGTCAATATTGAATTTGAAGGAAAAAGGACGCCATTTCATGAAGGGAATTAGGGTTTTGACTTGAAGAAGAGTTTAGGGTTTCGAGAAGTCAACAAGAAGTTATAAAAAGGAGGCATTGAGCATCATTTCACATCTTTTGTCTATGCTAATGTTATGCTGCCGAAATGGTTGCGGAATTGCTTCGAGGAATGAATGCCTCCTAGTCTGGGCTCGACTTCGTGCTTGAGAGACAGCACCTAGTGGAGAGGTTTGCTTAGTTGAGTGTTTTGTAGTAAGTTTTGCATTTGTAGTTCAATTTCTAGCATGTTAATGAAGTTCTGGAGTTGCTGATTTAGTATAGCTGCATGTTGTATTTGCTCATAAGTCAAAAAATAAAAATATATTCGTTCTGGGTATTGGCTAGAACCATTTCTATGCCCTAGGCGCCCATTTGTGCAAATTTTGGTGATTTATAATGAAGAATCTGATTTTATCTTGTTGGTAGAACATTTCTAGAGGCTGTACCATTCTGTTCCGCCTGGCAAGTGTTTAGAAAAAAAAATACTTCAATTTGTCAGCTGTTTCTTTGTCTAGTCTTCATTGTCATCATCCTAGCATTCGTTTGCATCAAGTCTCATGTCATTCTGACAAGTATTGAGTGAGTTGTGAGCATTTTAGTGGATTTTAGGGTTGCTGGTTTTGCATTTAAAGGTGCAGATCTGATTTGATCAGAATTTTAAATCTGGTTTTTGAGAGAAGAAATCAGTTTGGTATTTCCATTAAGCAAGGAGAATTCTATATCTAAATGCTCGTTGAATTGTTCTAACTCTATGCTCTTGGCAGGCGAATTCTCTATCATATTGTAAGCTGACAGTAGTACTGGCAGCAGTTCTTAATCTTGCTTAATATTCTGATTTGTAACGCTTATTTTCATTAAAGTTGTTGTAATAGATCTATCTCCGCCCTATGGTAGCTACTTCCCATTCTGGGTGAGCAAGCACATTCTGGGTGTTGAGTAGTTTTCAGCTTTCAGCATTTCAATTCAAGCTTTGCTTTCTGTAATCACTCCGTCATATGGTCGCCCCTCACTCCGCATTGGATTGGGTAGCACATACTTGACGTTGAGTTCTTTCCTGCATTTAGAATAGAAGACCCTCTGACCAATGCTCGCCATCATCGGCGCCATACTGGTTAGAGTTACAGCATTAGCAGTTGTTTTAGATCCTCTGACCAATGCTCGCCATCTTCGGCGCCATCCTGGTTAGAGTTGCTTTCTTGCACGTTTTGGTTTTCTCCTCTAACCTTAACGGGTGCACTGCTTTGTAATTTGAAATTGAAAAAATGAAAAAAAATTGGCTCGGAATATTTCAGAAAAGGAGGAATAATGCAACAGTGTGGATTTGAATCAATTTTTTGTTTACTAGGTTTCTTTTAGCAATAATGAAAAAATAATGTTAATGGTTTGTTTGGTTTCATCATTGGTTTTACCACATACTTTATACCTTTTGGGTATGATGGTATGAGTAATACTACAAGGTATGGATCTCACAAAGAGGAAGGAAGATGGGAAGTGCGATGAGGGAAATGAGTAGGAAAAATACTAAAAGCCCAAGAGTTTGAGACAAAGGACAAGTGAAATGTCAAATTTGGTATTGGAGATGTTGAATACTTAATGCTAAAGGAGAGGAAGCATGGAAACAGTAATTGTTGAATAATTGAGGTTCATGGATTAGTCATATAGCTTAAAAAGTACATGATTATATGGAGACCCAAAATCTTAGGGCCAAAGGCAAAGTCAAAGTAAGGAGTGGAAGCATGGGGAAAGCCATGAAAAAGTTCCTAGATAATGAGAAGTCTAACAAACTATTAAATAGTCAAAGGTTTCAAAAAAATGGAAATGTTGGGTTTCACAGAATGGAGGGAAAGAATATTGGCAAGAGGAAACCTATAAACCCAACAAAGGCTATAAATAGATACAATCACCCCTAACTTAGAAATTTCTATAGTTTGAGATATTTAGGCACATGACAAGTATAACGAATGACAAAACACTACAACAAGAACATTTTTGAATAAGGGGGTCCATTGAAGGAATTCTTAGATTGGTTATAGATGGTAGCCAAAACATGGCTCTATTAAGAAAGGAAGTACTAGAATTAGATAAATTTGCACTCACTAATATAGATCCCAACATCACCTATAAAGGGGCGAGACAAAGATATCACACTACAATTTTATAGGGACAAAAATATAAATCTTTGATCATATATGAATGAGGACTTTATAGGCAACAAAATCAAACTAAAAAAGAATTAGAAGTACACTATAGTCCTTTCACTAAGAATGATATGCAAGGTAAAGGCTCAAAAGGACAAATGCTAACTGAGGGGTTCCCTAATTTTATCTAAACTTAGAGATGGTGTTGCAAGACATAAATAAGTGGAAACTTTATTAGAGATTGTTCCTAAACATTCTAGGTTAAGCAAACCAACTTAGGAACACATATATTAAGTTTTATCACAATTAAAGATTTTCAAAATAATTTTCGTACAAGAAATTAATCCTCATGAATTAAACATGCCTTGGAGTAATCCATGTAAAAATGTGTGCAAGTGAGTTCATTTCTTCTTCATGAAATCAACTAAAGTAATCATTAGAAGTAGTAATTGCAATAATCTTGGAGACAAATTTCATTGCGGTGTGGTAAGCAACACATACTCAAAGATTCTTGACAATTAACAATTGTTATATGAAGAATTCCTAGAAAACCAAAAGAAATTGTCAAGTTTTCACTATGATAATAAAGATAAAAAAAATCTTCCTTTTCCACACTTCTAAGTATTTATGTCTTACATTTGGAAAATACCTTAGTGCCTTCATCTCCCTAGCCAATTTATGTCTTACATTTGGAAAATACCTTACTGCATAGATCTACTATGTTTGTGGGTGTGATTTGTCTCCTACACAAGCATCATGTATCATTTTATGGCCTTCAATCTAAGTAAATGTGGGGATCTTTTTAGTTCCTTATCTTCATCAATCTCTTTACCATTTGCTCACTCCACTTTGCCCAGTTCTACATGGATGTTTTTAGAGAACAACACAAGTCACATCTTTTTTGGGATCCAAATAAAAAAGTAGTGTTGTTTTAAATACTCCTAAGCCTATATTCATGTGGGATCTCCAGTAGGAAGAAAACAAATCCATGTAACCACCACAAGTTTAACTAACATCTTAATGACAAAGTTTAGAGTGTCCTCAAAATAGCCATAGCGAGCATGAGCTAGTAAATCAACCATGTACACATAATGATCAATTGTAAGTGTAATGCAATAAGAGTCCCCATGTGATTGAAGTATGTACAACCCACCCGGCTGCATGCACATATAACACAAGCAAAAGTTTAGGTAAGGATATGTTCCAAAGTGCTGCAAAATCCATTTTATGGATATCTCACAAACATTGCATGCAATGAGACCACATTTCTTTGAGGTATTTTGTCAAGCATATTACGTGCCTTCTAGGGGAGAGGGGCCCATAGTGGAGCACCCTAACTTCGTGTTTCTCAAAATCCTACATGGAAATTTCAAATCACTCCCAATTCTGTACAACAATTTATTCGGCAACTCATGTGCTTCTATATTTCGTTTTAGGGTCACATTATCAAATATGATGCCACATCAGCATGCTTTTCGTTGAAGTATCCAAAAAAGCCCAAAAAAAAAGTGAGACCGATAGTGGTGCACTAAGTCATGTTTTATTGATGCGCTGATGTGGCATCACATGATTTGTCACTTTGCATACTTTATGGATAAAAAGTGTTTTGCAATTGGATATTAAAGTGCTCCACTATGGGGTCCATTGAGGACTACTTCTATCCCCGGTATTAGACCCTGCTCCATTATGGGCCCCTCTCCCCTATATGCTTCCACATTTTCCATACATGTCTACCCGAGCATTTCCCACGAAAAAATCTGACAAAAATCCCCCTTTCATTAAGCTGTCATAATGGCATAGGCAGGGAGTATGCTGCTAATTTGTTTTTCTCGAAATATTTTAAAGCCTTGTCAACAAATCCATTTTCTACATATCCTGTAACCATGGCATTCCATGAAACCATTTTGGAGGCATTCTGTATAACAGTTCCCGTCCCTTTGTCTATGCTTGCATTTTTGCATATATTTTTACCAAATCAGATGCAACTACAACATGCCTTTATGCTTTGATGGATGCCAAAGCTCTGTTCCAAAGCTTAGTGCGCTCTTTAAGCCCAGCCTATTAGGCTATTATAATAAGCAACGAAAATGCCCGTTCAAAATAAATCATTATTTGTGCAGAGACATATAAGAACCCAAACATGATAACAAAGTCTGCCTTAATCACCGATAATCATTTTGTGACTCCGCCCCTTTTGGAAGCAGAGCATGTCCTCTGCAGCTTTTCCACAAATTGTTGCAGGCATTACAACCTCTATGAGTCTTACGATATTCAACAAGTGTAAAATCCTTACATCTGTTAACACAAAAAATAGATATACAAAATGAAACAGAACCTTAATAGCCCAAGCCAAGGGTTTCCAAAATAGATTCATCATATTAAGAAAGAGGCTCAAGATTCATACAGCAGTATATCTGCGCAAGAATCTTGAGAAGATACATTTATTTTCTGAACGGCTAAACAATAATCCGCGGGAAAAAAATTCCGTACAAACCACTAAACAAAGTGGCCGAGCTCGACCATTAAAGAAGATGCACAATATCTCACGCGCTGACCAAAAATGACAAGCCATAGACAATAACAGAGATCGGATTGGAGAAAACCCTCAGTGAAAAAAGCAGGCAAAAAATGCCAAGACAGATCCAACAAGAGCAAGTGGTAGAGAAGGCACCACCGCCATATAAGCAGTGCCTGTAATCGGAGATGGACTGGGCGCCTCTGCCTCCTCTGCACCATATACTGCTGATATCATCATAATTATCATTATTAGGGCCAAATTTAGGGCATAAATGTTGCTGTATGCTGCTCCAGCCATCTCCACACCTTTTTTAATCAAAGATTGCAAATGCCTAAAACGAGGATATGCAGCTTCGGGAAACCTCCGAGCGAAATGCAGACAGATGAAAAAGCAAGACGCTATAGAGTGTGCACTGGCAATGTAATGAAGGGATTGAGAGGGGAAAGGGATATTTATATACAACAAATAGGCGGAGATGCCGAAATTTATGCAATCTAAGTAGTTGTTCTCCTAAAAAGCTGTTGTGTGGCCACGTCCACTAATGTTCCGTTGGAAGTGCGCAATTGCTTGGTAATGTAAAGGTGGCATAACCAGGTATGTTAATGTTCACATGGTAGACAGGCTTTTCTTGTAATTTTGAGATTTAATTTAGATTTAAGAATATAAAGGTGCCCATCGCTTCTATTTGTTGTCTTCATGGGCCCTATCACCATTGTACCTTCACCGCGTTGTCAACAATGATTACAATTCAGTTATGAAAAAGTATTTTTTTCATTTTTTATTATTTGTTTTGGAATCATTTGTTATTTTGATGTTTTCAATTGTTTATCTAGTTTAAGGTATTCTTATATGATTTGACAAAAGGGAAATAATTATTTCTAAACATTTAAATCAAATGTGAGAACAAGTTTTTATTCAAGGACGTATTAAGAACATTAGAGCTATCCAAAAGTGATGTTCTAAATATTTGAAACAATTGAATCCACATTTCCAAATCAAATCTATGACATATATAAGATCTACACTCTTGAGATTGAATTTTTAATTACAAAAACGACAAAGAAAAACATACAATATTCATTAGTTCCAAAATATACATCTAATCTTTACTAACACTTTTACAATATTGATAAATGAAATCATCATCTATCATAATTTCCTAGCTAAACATATTGATTATTTTATTCAATTCCCAAACATTTAATTCATTTACATTTATAGATTGTCACAACTCTTTAATATAAAGTAGATATTGGTTGCTTATTTATCTTTACCATTTATCATTTTACTATTAATCATTATCTAATTTATTACCATCAATTATGATTATATTATGCATTATTAATCAATCAATTAAATAATATTATCAATTGAGTTATCTCTTGTACCTTGATCAAATCCTCATCCCCCATCTGATCTTTCAAAAATTTATAAATTCATCATTTGAATATCAAGTCCTTTATGCAATATTACTCTATTGCTTTTATTATCAAAATATTGTGATGTTATGCTAGTGATTTACATCTACACCATTTACAAGCAAGTCATTTTAGTGCGCTCAATTTGGAGGTTTGCAGTTGGACTAGGACCTAGTGTTTTTGTAATTTTAAGTTGTGTTTTTGTGTTTCTATCTTCTATTGCATACAATTGAAATATGTGTACAAGTTAATTTTTCCAATTAAATTATGAATCATTAATTTGGTGAATTTGAATTTATACATGATAGGACTTTAATTTTATATTTTGATTGTTGCATGCTATATATATATATATATATATATATATATATTGTTGCATGCTAAAATTATATATATGAGAGAGAGAGAGAGTTTTGATCCAAAGATGGCATGCATCCATGGGGAGCTATGCTCGAGGTAGCATGCCATTTTCTTATGGACTCAATAATTCACCTTTAAGACCTCTTTAACATACCCATTGCACACTAAAATATAAATTCTAGTAATATAAACATATAACAACAAGACACAAACCTAGTTGAATCCCAATTGATCACAATGGTCTTACAATTTTTTTAAAAAGATGAATTTTTTTTAGAGAGATAAGATCCCTACAATAAAATCCTAGGAAACATGCTCATGTGCATCTTGGTTTAAATAATACCTTTTACAATCCTTTAGGATAAGAACAAACCTCCCCAATTTAATACATGATTTAAATTACAATCCATCAATTTAAAATTTGATCAATTGAACATCAATTCTTGTGAAAAATGGATAGAACAAAATAAAATATAAAGTTCCAACTTCAAAATAATGTCGCTAACACAAAACCAAACTAAAAACATATAAAAAAATGTGATTTAAGTGTTTCATATCAAGGATGCTCTTGCTTAACTATAAACCCTCTTTACTTCTTATCAAACTTCATGTGTGCTTATTAGGTCATTTTCCTTCGTACTCTTTGATTTGATGAAGAAACAAAAATAAGCTACTTGCCAAAGCCAAATATATAGCTAAAATAACAACTATTAGATAAATATTGCACGTGACATCTTTTTTTTACCCCTAATAGTAGCAATTCTTTGCACTTTGTTGTCGAGCTTGGGTTGGAAAGCTATATGATCATGGTTGGGCTCAAAGAGAACACCCTAAGTATTGACTGCTCAAGTGGTTCATGTGGGTTTGTTTAATTTGTTTATTTTGTCGTCTATTTTTGTTCCACTAAATATTCTTGTTAACCGTTATAGTCTATATTCAACCACCTAGTTCCTATACATAAGCCAATGCAAACTCAAACTTATCCACCATTCTCAAGCTAAAAAACTTCATGAGGTAGTCACATTGTTTACTCATATGCAACAAATAGGTTTCCAACTAGATCAATTTACATTCGCCAACGTACTTCTAGCCTGTGCTAAAATGGGAACTTTGGAATAGGGTATATGTATCCATATAAGCATAAAGAACATAGGAATTTTATAAGGTGTTGTAGTTGGAAATGATTTGATATAAATATATGCAAAATGTGGAAGCATAGACAAGTCGTGAATTGGTTGACCAAATTCCTCAAAGAAGTGTGGTCTCATGGAATGCCATGATTGCAAGATATACAAAAAATGTATTTGTTGAAAAAGATTTAGGAACTTTCAAGTAAATATAATTGTTAGGTGTAAGGTTAGACTTTGCAACCTTTGCCATCAACCTCCCTACCTATGCCAATATGGGAACTTTGGAATAGGGTATGGAATCCATCAAAGTATAAAAGATAGAGGAATTTGGTGAGATGTTGTAGTTGTAACTATCCTATTAGACATGTATGCAAAATGTGGAAGCATAGACAAGGTATGTGAACTATTTGGCATAATACCTCAATGAAATGTTGTCTCATTGATTGTCATGATTATAGGATATGTATAATTTGGAAGCATAGACACTTGGCATGTGAATTATTTAACAAAATGTGTCGAATAAGAATGGTCTAATGGAATGCCTTGATTGCATATTATTCTCAAAATTGGTTTTTTAAAAAGGCATTAGGAACTTTTAAGAAATTTTAATTGAAATTTCCAAAGCTAGATTCTACAACCTATGACAACATCCTCATAGCCTGTGACAAAATGGGAGCTTTGGAACAAGGTATAAAAATCCATCATAACATAAAGGAAAGATAAATTTTGTCAAATGTAGTTGCAACTACTCTAGTAGACATGAATGCAAAATGTGGAAGCATAGACAGGTGGTGGAAACTGTTTTGAGACCACATTTCTTATGCATTTACAAGAAATTTTACATCCTTATTCTTTTCTTCATTTCTCCAAACATTTAGCACTCTTTTTATTTATTTTTATCTATCATGTGTCGTTTTTCTAAAATATTGTAACATACCTATACCAAAATTAGACTGTGTTCCTCCTGTTAAAGAAACTTGATTTTTTTCAATAGGGCCCTCCTATTATTTTCCATCAACTAACTTATTTAGTTCAATATTTCATTTGTATTACCTTGTAAATGTCTTTAAACAATCTTGTCTATAGTAAATTTAATTGCTAGTATATAAACCAATTTCTTATTTTGTTATCATTTCCCAAATGAGTCCCATTTAGATTAATAATTTAGTTTAAGACATGTTAAACAATATAACTAAAAACTTTTGTGTGTTTGTGTTAACTTTTAAAAGTAAAACCCATTTAAGATAGATCACTAATTGAATCCTAAGACAAATAATTGAAAAGGCTTTCCTACATTTAAATTATGTAGATTATTCATTTTCTATCTATATTTGTAGCCAACTTGATGTGAATCTTAACCTTCATTATTTATTCCTTTCTTCATCCTTATAAGAATTTTTCTCTTTAAAAAACAAAATTTCATTCTAATGTCTAGAAATTAGTTAGTTCTTTGATCTTTTAATTTTTTCATCATTCAACAAAACTTTATTTTGAGTAAACATAAACTTAGTCACAAGATATATGCCTTATCACTATTAGGTTAGTGTCCATTTACAAAAATATTGTCTTTGTCTTTTATTTTCACCAAAAAATAAAAACTACATTTTTCTACTCAAATTTCGTATTGTATATAAACATGAACCATTTTTGTTGTTCGTCAAGATAGAAATTATTATCCTTCCTTCTTTGACTATTAATTCCTCATACTTATATTTTATAGGAATCCACATCTAAACATATCCATATATTTTCCTTCATCTTCATTCTTTCATTACCTTTCATTCCTTCACCCATTTTCATCCACCCCACATGATGTCCCACTCTACATGTCTCACAATGATGACCACTTTGATAATGAACCCCTATAAGATGATGCTAAGTTTTTCACTCACCAAAATTGTCAACCACTTGTCTTTCCTCCAAAGTAGGCTACTCAATGATGTCACCCAATCCTAAATCTCTTCACTCACATACTCAGAAAATGTCATCATCACCCATCTTGAGGGGCTAGAGATATTACGTGGTATATGATATACTAGATGCACACTCATTTCCCCTAATAGTCTAGTTCTCCTACCTTCATCCCTCTCTTCTATCCAACCTATTTTATTTTTCCTACCACTCAATATTCCTTCACCTAAATTTACATGCCTACTCCTTCTCATCACATTCCTACATCTCTACCTCTCTCTCTCTCTCTCTCTCTCTCTCTCTCTCTCTCTCTCTCTCTCTCCTCTCTCTCCTCTCTCTCTCTCTCTCTCTCTCTCTCTCTCTCTCTCTCCTTTTAACTATGATCACATCCCTTTAGGAAACCACTTTACCTCCTACCCTTGTGTTCCACCCTTTCAACCCTTACCCTTCACTTATCTTGCTTGATCCTCTCTTACCACTATTGTCACTCTCTCCTATCTTACTGTTAACCTCGCAACCCTTGCCACATGCTTATCAAAACAAGAAAAAAATTACAAATCCTCTCAATGTCCCAACCTATGCCCCTAACCCTATGATTTACCTCCTACTTCAATAAATTTCAATAATGCAATGCTAGCTATCTATTCTCCCACCATCGTATACCTTGAGAGATGGAACCTTAAACCTCCTCCACAACATAATATGTTTAGACATATTAAATCACCCACAAGAACCATATTTTGTCATGCTAAACATTGGCATACATGTATAATTGATAAGTGATCTCAAGATACACATACAATCCTTTATATATCAATGTGCATTGATTATTACTTGATGATCAATTCATAGCTAAGCTATTTTTCTATTTATTAAGGAAAAAACATTAAAATGGATCTACACTTTATCTACTTATTTTATGGGCTCCTTCCTATATAGATCACTTATCTTTTCATGAAACACATTCAAGTCAACATAGGGTTGCAAGTCAGTTTCATCAATGCTATACATTCTATTAAAGTACAAATGAGAAGGTGGTGAATTTTATATTATATTATCTACACATTCTTTCGTAGATCTCCTATATCTTCTTCTTGACTCTAATATCGAGAGGGTATTTATTAGGAATTTTCTGAAATCTTCACAATCAAAATCTCTTGCATAAATATCTAACTTTTATAACAATTTGTATCACCTTGTATGATTATACATAGGTGATAAATAATTTTAAGGCCATTTGCTCTTTGAACTTTGATGCCTCTATTTCTTTAGCCCCATTCTCTTCTCAAGAAACCAGTAATTCTAAAAAGAAGAACACCAATAACATATAATTTTCTCCTTAACCTAACCCTAATCAAACAATTAACTAAACTTAATGAAACTACCTTACTCCTCCTCCTTGTCTAAACTTACTGTCTCCCTTTGTTCACAAGCTAACTCTAATAAGATGAAGCTAGAAAGAAACCCCAATTCCATCTTTCATGAGTTTCTTTCGAATAAGCTTATCCAACTTCATCCTATCCAACCCTTGAACCCTAACCTCTTCTTATTCTCCTAAATTTTATAATTCTTTGTCTATAGACATATTTTGATATGAAACATGCCTCGCTATCATCCTCTCCTCTCTTTTTTTCTTAATTATCTCTTTAGACTTAACTTTATTAGTAAATCATGTTCCTCCTCACATAAATATTGTTTTCTTCTTCACTTTCATAAGATTATCCTAGGATATGATTTTATCAATCCAACCCTGGGTAATTACTGGAGTTCTTTTTCTCCTTTTCTTAATTTTCTACATGGTCTTTTTCTTGAGATTTTCCTTTTTTTCTTTGTATTACTTTTCCAATTTCTCTTTTATCAATGAGGATTCTCCTATTCTATATATATATATATATTTGATTTCTTACATATTCTAACATTTGCTCCTCCACTTTAGTTATTCATTACTACTTTAGCATCATAGGTTCATTTCAACTAGACAATTATTCACTTTCTCTTCATGGTGCGAACACATTCTTATAGAGCTATTGAATTTTGGATAACTAGAAATATCATGTGATTTATAACAACAAAAATCACATGTGGACTTTTCTCCTTTTATTCTACACTCAATAGCATAATGTCCTAGTTTATCATAGTTAAAGTACTTTTTCCTTTTGGTCCCTCATCTTTCCTTAGTACCTATATTGTTATTGTGGTGGCCTCCATTATGATCTCCTTCTCTATAGTTATCATGGTAACTCATGGATGGTTTTGCACCTTGAATTTGTGGCACCACATATGCATATTATATTGTTAAGTGGTCTTATATTTTCTCTTAATTGAAGTTCCCACTAGCCATGTGCTAAATAAACATTCAATTTTTTTATAGATAAATCCCATGTTCTATCCATACCCATATTAAAATAAATGCTTACCTAGTCAATCCATAAACCATTGGTTCATATTCATCTTCTTCGTGAAGTAAGATTTGACACCTATTTGTGTCATGTTTGACCCACTTTATATTTTATAGTATATACTTACTATATTTCTAGACGATTTATCAAGTTCCTCTCTTATGGTGGTAGCCCTCTTGGTGCCTTTTGTTAGAATTGGCTATGGAGATAGCCTACTAGGAACTAGAGGCCAAATGGAAAGCACAAGATAGAATATGAATATGACAAGAATAAACTATATTCTTATCAATTATGATTCAATGTTGATGTGGTGTACATGTAGTAAAGACCCCTTGGTTATATAGCAAAGGTGATATACAAGATGTCATAGGATTATGACAATTTTTTTAATCATATGACATGAGACAACTTATCACAACTACCTAGGTCACATGTGAAACAAGTCAAAAGATAAGATGACAACTAATGACAACTAACACCTTCTAGAAAGATTCCTTCCTAGGACCTAAGTAAACTTAACATGTAAATAAGTCCCCTAGTAATGAATTAACTAGGTACAAGACTTTATTTACATCAACACCCCCCCTTAAGTGCAACTTAGGGAGTAGCGGATTACTATCCAAATGACACAAAGATGCAAGTATGGGTCTTGACTACAAGGCCATTTTAGGTACCCATGTACAATGCAAATAAATCTCTCACAAATGGAGAAATGGAGAAAACCCAATGGGACAAAACTCTAACCCAAAAGAGAGATGAAATACAAAAGAGAAATGATCTCAATGATGCATGGGAAGGCCAAAACCCCACATGAGGAAAAAGACCCCCCATAAGAGAGAAGAAGAGAGACAATTCAGCCCCCCTCAATGTTGAGTCTACTGTAAAGATGATAGAAGGTCAACATTGGATGCTGAAGATGATCCAATCCCGTCGAACAACGTTCCTCCCCTTAGGAAGAAACAAAACCAAGATAGTATGCAGGATGCCAAGAATATGGATGGTGTATGATGTCTCTAAAGCATGCTCAAGTGTCTCCATGTTGATGCTAAAAGATGACACACTCCAAACAGGCATTCTAGGCCACACTGCTAAAGAGGACAATCCATAATCTAGTAGAGATGAATATAGAACATAATCCAAAGATAATGATATCCCCTCTGAAGTCAAAGAATCCTCCTCCAAATGATGTCCAAAAGGATCTACAGTCATGTCAAACTACAAAGAATGATCATGTAGAGATTGAATAAGAGGGTCAAGGTGTTCCCTCACAACAACTGAAGAAGGAGCATCTTCATCAAAGAGAAGATGAATGCTATCGATGATGTCTCCCAAATCTGCAAGATGAGACTCCACAAAAAAAAATTGAAATACCTATCAAGAATCCATCCAAATTAGTCAAATTTGAAAGAGAGTGAATGTCCTTCTAGACTGAATCATACAAGAAGCCATATTTGTAGCAGGGTAACCCCACAAAGTTGGTTTACAATTTCTGGGAGATTCTGATTTTTGCTGAAATCACATATGTTTTGAAAATATAATGATTAAGCCTTAAAAAGTTCCATTTAAAGCATTCCAATTGAAGAGGGTTTGATCAAACTACCTTAGATCAAATCCCCTTTGATAGAACCCTGCTAGTTTTAAGCCATACC
This sequence comes from Sequoia sempervirens, assembly GCA_007258455.2. NCBI lineage: Eukaryota > Viridiplantae > Streptophyta > Pinopsida > Cupressales > Cupressaceae > Sequoia > Sequoia sempervirens. Next base: position 98,920,734 of record VDFB02047397.1, on the reverse strand, counting down.
TATAACGGAGTCTCCTTTACACCTATCAAAATATTGATAAAAAACCACTTTTGATTTACCTTTTGGGGGATCAAATGAATTCATTTAAAATTTCCTTTTTGTAAGTATGTAGTCCTTATTATAAGCTTTCCAAAAAGTATAATTTTAAATAAATTTATTTTTATTATTATATTTATTTTTTATTTCTTGTGAATTTCGATTTTTCACCAAAAATCAAGCTCTCTCTTCTACACATGTGGAAAAATAGAAGATTATCATATTTTTTTAAAAAAATATGAGTGCACTAGATATTGAAGTCCTTGATCCTACAAAAAAAAAATTGAATTTCGATACATACAATAAAAGTTATTTGTTATACGTTTCGCCTATGTCTAAATTGTAATTGGTTTGACTTCGAAACTTGATTAAGGAAAAAATATTCAATAAAACACTATGAAACCAATTAGCACTAGCTATCATAGTTACAAATCTAAATTCGAAAAAAATAGAATTTTATCCTTCATGGAAAAAAAGGTGTGTTATACAGTGAATGTCACTCCTTAAAAATGGTGTTTACTGAAAAAAAACTAGTTTTAGAAGGAGATGGAAAAAGAAGTGCAATCTGATTCTAAATTTTTTCAAAAAAGTATATTTAGAATCTATAGACAAAATGTCACAAATCACTAGTTTGCATCATCTTCAAATTCCTCACGGTTTAATCGGTATAGGTGCCCGAAAGTGAAGATTTAGTTAGAAAAAATCAGTTCAGTGTCCAATTTGGACAAAAATTGTAAACCAGTATTATGGGATCACCCAGCAACACAAGTATCATCAACTACAACAGTAGATGGAGGAGATAGAATGTGCATGAATCAAGAACTGGGTCTAATGTAATAACTCCCAAGTTCAAAAATCCAAATGTCTCCTATGAATCATGGTTCACATTAGAAGTGTCATCAATAGTTGAAGGAACAATGTCACCATTAGAAGCAAAATCTACAAAGGTATACAACCAAGATGAATGATCAACCACCCTAGTAGCAATGATCTCTCTACTCTCCAAGTCTCGAATGATGATTGAATCATGTGTGAACTCCACTGTTGTTGGAAAATATGCCTCAATCTCATAAGCTGAAACCTCTGAGAAAGCATAGTCGCTATGACATTACTGTTGTCTGGCCGACTGGCAGTTTACCTTGTGTTTTGCTCATGTCACCAAGACAATGCTTTTGTCTTGCCGAAGGAGCCTATCGTTGTGACTTATGGCCTTTGTTGTAACTTCTACCGAGTGGGATGTCTTGGTGACAGAAGGGTTTGTTATCGGGCTTCGAGGAGACTCATGGCGACTTAGAGTCTTTGGGATAACAAAAGGATTCGGCAGGAAGTCATGGCGACCGAGAGAAGTCTCACCGATAAGCAGGTTCGGGGTGACTTGAACTCTCAAGAAGATCTCTTGGCGACTGAGGAATGTCTCACCGACGGTATACACTCGGGCTAACTCAAGGGTCTCGGTGAGAAGTCTCGGCGATGATAGGAAGTCTTGCCGATATCAACATGACCTTCGGTTGGTCTGGCTGATGAAGAAATCGATATAACTTGTTCCTATCGGTATGAAGTCTTACCGAAGGTTGATTCTCTTGCCGATAGTGGAACACATCGGTATGACTTAAAGGCTTCACTATGAAGTCTTGGCGACGGGCGTTTGTCTCACCGATAGTGTGGGATGTGTTTGGCATGACTCCTGGCGAAAGGTGGGCTCAGGGTAACCTGAAGACTTCGACATGAAGTCTTGGCGACAGGTGTTGGTCTCGCCGATGGCTGTGTGACTTCGGTGTAACCTCTTGGCGACAACGGTATGTCTGGCCGACGGTAGCTCTTCGGTGTAACTTGAAGGCATCGATATGATGTCTTGGCGAAGAGTGATTGTCTCCCCGATGAGGCAGTTTGTTGTCGGTATGACTCCTGGCGACTGTTTGGTGCTCAGTATAACTTGAGGGCTCGGTATGACCTTTGCCTAAGTCTTTCTGACAGTGACATCGGTATGACACAAAGAGCTCGGTGTGATGTCTCATCGAATGGCGATTGTCTCGCCGATGAGAATGATGAAATCAATGTGAATTTTAAGCATTGGTATGAGTCTTGCCGATAGGAATGCTTTGGATGTCGGTGGTTTCAGTATGACTTGTGGATATTGGTAGAACCTCTTGCCGACTATTGGAAGCTATGTCGATATCGTCTGTGAATCCTTTGAACATCGGGGAGACACTTCTCATGTCTCATCGACATGCGAACTCAGTGGATTGTTTCCTTGACCATTTGACTACCCTATGTGGTGGCTCGTGGTCCAATCAGGGGAAGTGAAATTCAAACGATTGGCGGTTGGATTTTTGCAGCAGTTGCAATGGAACTGAACGGTCTGCAAAGAAAAATCTACACAGGAGTAGAAACATCTACGATGATAAGGATGTTGAGTTGGGTGATTACTTTTGTGTGATCTTGAACCGATTCACAGAGAACCTGTTGAGAACGAATGCATATATGTATGCATTGGACGTTCTGTAACAATGAGCTGAGAAGTTGATAAGCCAATGAGCTGAAGAGCCGAGAGCAAGAGAGAGATAGTGAGGACCGAGTGGCTGGCCGAAAGGCCGAGGCCATGAGGTCAAAGTAGAGGAAGAGAGAAGCAGAGTTGTGCTGGAATCTCTCTTGATCATGAATGCCATGATTGATCTCCCTGGGAGATTTTGCTACCAGTTGTATCCAGAATGAAAAAGATGTAATCTCTGAAAGGCTAAGAGCCTGAAACTGTATTGTAACTTTCTGTTGCTAAATAATACAATGGCTCGAACTTTGGAGAGTGGGGTTTTTTACCCGAAAGGGTTTTCCCCAAGTAAAATCTTTGTGTTCTATATTCTGTAGTATCTTTCATCTGTGTTGTTGATTGCTGTTGAATTTACATGTGTTTCTCTCAGAAGGATTAATGTAGGAAATAACTATGTCTGTTTCCGCTTTAGGACATAGTTGTACGTGTCTTTGAGGAAACCTATCGAAATGAAAGTTACCGAAGGCACTACTGTTATGGAGTTTTCACTAGATGCGCTCCCTACATTTCCTTACAAGTGGTATTAGACCCTTCTTCTGGTTGTTGGTTCTGGATATTTCTCCTATGAAGATTTCTTAGTTTGATAGGCTGGAAGAAATCTGGAGGAATGGACTGATGTATTGATCCTTTGATGAGTGGAAGCCTTGTGGTATTCTGAGACAGCATGCAGCTTGAAGGATGGTCAAGATGGAAAAGGGAGTTGATCATGTTGTGATCTGTGTCTCTTGGCTAGTAGCGGTATAACCTTGGAGTATGAGGTGGATTTCTTTGCTCTGTGGTTGTGTAGCAATAAAGCTTTCATATTGGGCGTCTGTGTGTCAGGCTCCTGGGTGATATGGAGAAGCCTATATTGTTTCTCAGTCATGGAAGAGAGTGATTATGCTAGGTGGTGGTTCTTGGTGTTGGAAGGCACTGTTTCCTATTAACCTCGAATGCTTGAAGGCTATGGAGTTAATCATTAGATGATTTGCAAGCTTCTGAAATATCCTTTCTCTCTTTCCTGGATGCATGTACATGGTGGTGGTTTTAGAGTTGGTTTGAAAGGGACCTGGATTCTCCTGAACTACTGTTTTCCTTCCTAAGGATGTTTTGTACTTGCATGGCTTTGTGGTTTTGTAGGTTTTACACGGTTAAGCAAAACTTGTGGTCATGTGGAGTTGTTGTTAAGCTATTGTCTAGACATTGGCCTTTTGGGGTGTTGCTGGATGAGATAGTTGCAGGTCTGCATGCATGCTTGGTGCATGGTTTGAGGAGTTTTGTTTTTCTTCTCTGCATGGGAGTGCTGGTATGTGATTTGTCACTAAACATTCTTATGGTGGGTTCCTTGATTATGGTGCTCGTTGTGGACATGTTTGGCAAGTTAGATCTGGTGTGATCTGGTGTTTGAGTCATGTTGTCTACGTGGTTATTCTCTTTGATATCTCAGTGTTGCAGTTTCCAATGCAATGATGGGTTTGCACATTTCTATTGAATGGATCTATGGGTTGTGCAATGTTGTGGGTTGTCTTTACCTACATGTTTTCTATGAGACAACTTGGAAGTGGACTGTCTATATCCACAAGGTTGATTCATTGTTGGTACAAACTTGTTAGCTGGCCTTGTCCGTGGTCACTTGTGCATTGGTGTGGTGTTTTGAGATGAGAGGATGGATACTTTTGAGTACCTGTATAGTTGGTTATGGAAACCTGTAGTAGGTGGTCATGATGCTTGGAGAGCTCGGGTGTCACGTGTCAGTGGGAGCTCTAGTAGTGACTCTGAGTTCATCACATGGTGGTGAATGGTCTTCTTTAGTGTTGCAGATGTTTCTTGGGATCTTGCTGCTGCAGAAGGGTTCTTTCGCATTTGCATGAACATTATTTGAAGATGTGCAACATCTTGGAACCATGGAGGACGCTTGGAGTCTTTGGCTAAGGTGTTGGTGGTGCTTGATAGGTGATGTTTTTTTTAAGTCTATTTGCTTTATGTCATGGTATACTCTTGTTTGTGCACTGGATTTTTGGCATTGTGCATTGTACTTGAGACAATGGAGAAGTCACTTGAAGCGTGGTATCTCCTATGGGGATGTGTAGATCATGGTGTCATGATAAGTTCATGATTCAGATGATTGGAGCTTTGACAGTGGTCTAGTAATTCTTTGTGTATTGAGTGCTTTTATTATTTGCTTGATACTTCATGATGATGCAGTAATGCAGTTGAAGTTTAGCATGAGATGATCGGTTGCTAGTACTCATGGATACATGAAGAATAAGGTGAGGCTTTTTTTATCTTATGAGAGAAGTGTTGCTGCTTCTTACTCTTGTTAAAGTTTTTCAGCAGGAAAGTCCGAAAAGAATTCACCTTGGTTGAACGTGAGTTCAATAAGAGACCTATGAGGAGATAGCTCTTGGATTAGTCATAATGGCTTGTATATCTTGAAGGAGTATTCTCATTCCCACTCTTGGTCTACTCAGCAGTTTATCTGAGAGGTATTTGGCCCTTTGTATTTTTCAGATGTGTTTTATGTTTACTTTCATGATATGGATCTTGAATTGTTGTTTAATGGTTCTGGGGGATTCATAGTGGAAGATGTACAGTTTTGTATAATCTCTTTATTACTAATGAAAATTGGTAGGAGATGTTGTATGGGCTGATTTCCTGAAATGGGGAATGAAGTAGTTTGATCTTCTTTAAGAAGCTTACATCCATGTTTTTTAAAGTTAGTTTGATCTTCATGATTGAACGAATGGATGTTGTTAAGGCCTTCTTTTGGGATGTGAAGAAGATCATTCTTGACACAGCTGGCTGTTAGAAGTGTATGTAGAAGGATGTTCTACAGGAAGATGATGTGCAGAGTTTCTTTCTGTGATTGTGGTGAGAGAAATGTATCTTGTGGCAGGTTGTTGCAGGTTGTGCATATCATTGTGAATTTTTCCTTGGTACTACAGGGTTACATTTTCTATGTTGTTATTGGTAGACTTGTTGATGCCTTTGATCTTTCAGATCTGGATTACTCAGGCAGTGGGAGTTCCTATATGTGTCTTGTCTTCTTCGACTGGTTGACACTAGAACTTGTATTTGCTATTCTGGTTTGGCATAAGTTTACTAATGGTGATACCTGTGAGGTATGTAAAATTGGATGGAATAGCACGAGCTGTGGGTGCTATTTTCAATCGTGTGGGTTAATCAGTTGGATGGAAGCAGTCATTCTAATTGTTGTTCTAATTGGTGTTATTTATCTTGTTTCTGGAGGATGACTTCATGGTTGTGCTCTGTTTGAAGCTTTGAAGTTGATATTGCTTTTGTATAGTGTTTTGAGCACAGTGAAGTGGTAGCAGTATCTTGTTGAAGATGTCACTGGGATCTTTTGCTTGTGTTCATTGGAATGGTGCTTATTCACCTTGGTGATGTATCTTTCTTCCACACGTGGAAGATGACAAGATTGTTGCTTGAATGGTGGACATCTTGGATGCTGGAGCAGAATTCTTGATAGAGCATGAGAGCATGTTGAGATCTATGTGGTTTCCTAGAAGGCTATGATTGGTTGCTTTGTTGGATAGTGATTTGCAGTTGGATGCATGGCCTTTGTTATAGATTATCTAATGGACTGCTATCTGTGGAATCATATTGATCAGGTGTCTTGAGTGTTGCAGGGTTTGAACTGGTGGAGCTAGTGTGATCTTAGTTCCTGGTTGCATTGGAGGTGCCTGTGTGATCTTTGTCAAGTGGGAGATTGTTAGAAAATATGCCTCAATCTCACTGGCTGAAACCTCTGAGAGAGCATAGTCGTGACATTCCTGTTGTTTGGCCCACTGGCAGTTTACCTTGTGTTTTGCTCATGTCACCAAGACAATGCTTTTGTCTTGCCAAAGGAGCCTATCGCTATGACTTATGGCCTTCGTTGTAACTTCTACCGAGTGGAATGTCTCGACGACAGAAGGGTTTGTTATCGAGCTTCAGGGAGACTCATGGTGACTTAGAGTCTTTGGGATAACAAAAGGATTCGGTAGGAAGTCATGGCGACCGGGAGAAGTCTCACCGATAAGTAGGTTCAGGATGACTTGAACTCTCAGGAAGATCTCTTGGTGACTAAGGAATCTCTCACCGACGGTATACACTCGGGCTAACTCAAGGGTCTTGATGAGAAGTCTCGGCGATGATAGGAAGTCTTGCCGATATCGACATGACCTTCGGTCTATCAGGTCAATGAAGAAATCGGTATGACTTGTTCCTATCGGTATGAAGTCTTGCCGAAGGTTGATTCTCTTGCTGACAGTGGAACACATCAGTATGACTTAAAGGCTTCGCTATGAAGTCTTGGCAACGGGCGTTTGTCTCACTGACAGTGTGGGATGTGTTCAGCATGACTCCTAGTGAAAGGTGGGCTCGGGGTAACTTGAAGACTTCAGCGTGAAGCCTTGGCGATAGGTGTTGGTCTCGCTGATGGTTGTGTGACTTCGGTGTAACCTCTTGGCGACAACGGTATGTCTGGCCGACGATAGCTCTTCGGTGTAACTTGAAGGCATCGATATGACGTCTTGGCGAAGAGTGATTGTCTCACCGATGAGGCAGTCTGTTGTCGATATGACTCCTGGCGACTGTTCGGTGCTCAGTATGACTTGAGGGCTTGGTATGACCTTTGCCTAAGTCTTGCTGACAGTGACATCGGTATGACACAAAGAGCTTGGTGTGATGTCTCATCGAATAGCGATTGTCTTGCCGATGGGAATGATGAAATCGATGTGACTTTTGAGCATTGGTATGAGTCTTGCCGATGAGAAATATCTTGCCGATAGGAATGCTTTGGATGTCGGTGGTTTCGGTATGACTTGTGGATATCGGTAGAACCTCTTTCTGACTATTGGAACCTATGTCGATATCGTCTGTGAATCCTTTGAGCATCGGGGAGACACTTCTCGTGTCTCACCGACATGCGAACTCAGTGGATTGTTTCCTTGACCATTTGACTACCCTATGTGGTGGCTCATGGACCAATCAGGGGAAGTAAAATTCAAACGGTTGGCGGTTGGATTTTTGCAGCAGTTGCGATGGAACTGAATGGTCTACAAAGAAAAATCTACACAGGAGTAGAAACATCTACGACAATAAGGATGTTGAGTTGGGTGATTGCTTTTGTGTGATCTTGAACTGATTCATAGAGAGCCCGTTGAGAATGAATGCATATATGTATGCATTGGACGTTCTGTAGCAATGAGCTGAGAAGCTGATAAGCCAATGAGCTGAAGAGCTGAGAGAAAGAGAGAGATAGTGAGGACTGAGTGGTTGGCTGAAAGGTCGAGGCCATGAGGTTGAAGCAGAGGAAGAGAGAAGCAGAGTTGTATTGGAATCTCTCTTGATCATGAATGCCATGATTGATCTCCCTGGGAGAGTTTGCTACCAGTTGTATCCAGAATGAACAAGATGTAATCTTTGAAAGGCTAAGAGCCTGAAACTGTATTGTAACTTTCTATTGCTGAATAATACAATGGCTCATACTTTGGAGAGTGGGGTTTTTTACCCGAAAGGGTTTTCCCCACGTAAAATCTTTGTGTTTTGTATTATGTAGTATCTTTCATCTGTGTTGTTGATTGTTGTTGAATGTACATGTGTTTCTCTCAGAAGGATTAATGTAGGAAATAACTGTGTTTGTTTCCGCTTTAGGACATAGTTGTACATGTCTTTGAGGTAACCTATCGAAATGAAAGTTACCAAAGCCACTACTGTTATGGAGTTTTCACTAAATGCGCTCCCTACATTTCCTTACAACAGTCCTCCCATCTCCACCATGTGTAATTTGATATATGGAAAGAAGATTGTTCCTCAAATGAGGAACACACAAAACATCTTGTAAAGTGTTGTCCCCAAAACCAATAGACCCCTTCCTAATTACACTCATGTATGTATTATTTCCTATAAAAATAGGAGACATAGTACAAGGATGAAATGAAGAGAATATAGACTACGAAGATTCCATGTGATGAGATGCTCCTAAATCTAGAAGTCATCTCCTTGATCCATGACCTGAAGAAGCACAAAGAGCATGTCCTTTAATATCCTGATGTAGAAGCTTCACCTTTGTCCTTTTTAGACTATTTTGAAGAAGAAGGAGAAGGAGGTGATTCAAACATTCTAGAAGGCAAATCAATCTGATTCTTTTTGAGAAGATGTTTCAAATCATCAATATCCTTCTTATAAAAATAGTGTTCTTCGTGTTCATCGTTCTTGCAATATCCACAAGTAAGCTTCTCCTTCTTAGATGATTCCCCTTTAGAAGAGGATTTTTTCTTTGCTTGATATGAATGTTGATTATTCTTTTCTTTCTTTTGTTTCTTATTTGATTCAAATTCTTTCACCTAACTAACCAACAATGCCTGAGATTTAGAAGTCTTGATGAGACACATTGAGATAAGCTTTTGTTGCTCATGTATCAACATCTAAAAAAATGATGCAAATGAAGGTGTAGTACATATGCAGACCCCATAGTCAATCTATGAGTATGAAAGCTAGAACCAAAAGAAGCATAATCAGGACAAATTTTATTCATTGTATTGTAGACCAAATGAATGTCCTTCTTGTCAATTACACATGATTTACATTTCTCTCTTAGATCATTAACCTTAGTGATATAGTCTTGGATGTTGTCAAGTTTTTTAGGATCAAGGCTCATCAATTCATTATCAATTTCATAGCCTCTTACTTCATCTGTAGTACCATACAATGTTTTCAATTTGTCCCAAGATTCATGATAATTTTTACATGATTCAATTTGGAACAACAAATCTTGAGAAACTAGTCTACAAAGACATCCAAGAGCTCTGGTATGTTTAATCATCCATTTTATCTTTTTATCTGCATCTGTACATTCAGATACCTTATTTTCAGCATATAGAGAGTGACCTTCAGTCATTACAATACTCCTTGCATTTTAATGCCATGTTGAATAATTATATTATGTGAGCAAAGGAACCTTAGAATGATCCATGAATATGAGAGAGCACAAGCAAACAAATCAAAAGAATGCACCAAGATACCCCCCCAAATCACTCAATCAAGAAATCTACCAAGCAATATATGATTTGGCACTTTATATTTATTTTGTTTACAGTTACTAGATGCCAAAAACAACAAGCTAGACTTGATCTTAGTGCTTACAAATGGAAAAATAGGCCATAAAATTAAGTACAATGTTTGGTACAAAATGAGATCAATCTAATCATACCACTAAAAAGTACACAAAAAATTATGCACTTTAAAAAAAACTACACCCAAAAATGTTACTATAGGAGCAAGATATGAGCTCCTGAAGTTCCCAAAATGAGGACGAAGCACCAATTCACCTGTGAGAATCTAAAATTTCTGGAAAAACCAGACACCAAAACAAAAAATTGATTCCACCACCATGTAGAGCACGAAAAATTATCCCAAATAAAAAAAAAATCTCAAAAAAAGGAGTCAAAATGACCGAGCTATGAGCCTCAAAAGTTGAACTGCAAAATCAAAAAGCTCATTGGAGAGGTGGGAAATTTTTTTTAGGAATGTTGACGTGGTGCTGACGTCAAAAATTCGCGGGTTTAAATTTGACGGTCGTATATGAGCATCAAAAAGGAATATGCCCTTGGCTAACGAAATATTCTTCAGGTTGGCTAGCGGCATAATCTTGCAAAGAATATTCGTCAGTCAAAATATTTTGGAGAATCTGTGAGATGCCACAGAATATGCTTTCGTCGATTTGTTGACTTTGATCGCCGGTATATAGAAAATTGTCACTGGTTTTTTAAAAAAAACCCTACCGGATTTCTGTAATGATAGCTGATTTTTATTTTTGACCAGCCGGTTTATTAAACCGACCACTGGTCAGTGGTAGTTGGCAAGATTGGGGTCCCCACCACGCGACATTCCCTAGAACCCACATACCCTATGACATAGATAGTACCCTGTGCGATACTTACTACAAAAAACTATTTTTTTTCTTTTGATTTTTTGAAAATTTTCCAAATAAATATTTCTTGAAAAACTTTAATCGACCCAATAATCCTTTTTTACAAAAAATTTCAAAAAAAATATTTATTCAAAATAAAATAAATATTATTTTTCTTGAAATCGTACCGGCGTAATTATGGCGTGACCGTATGGCTCCCTGAGCAATTTTTTTTTGCCTCAGCGGACACCTACTTTGATTTCAATGAATTGACAGTCAATCTTAGGATTTTTGGCCCTTCTGGATGGGATGGTAGGGTTGGATTTGACCCAAAATGCTCCAATAATGCAGCTACCTTTTGGATTTGGTAACCACTCTTCAACTTCAAACCCTTATAGTTTGGTCTCATATGTTTGATTTGGACAAAAAAAAAGGAAAAACCAACTATCTTGAACCTCCTGAACTTAATGGTGAGCTCATATTTGCACCAAAAAACTCTAATTTGAACTTGCAATAAAGAGCCAAAAATGGAACCCCCCCAAATTTGGTATTTCTATCAAGTTTTTCTAGTTCTCCAGATCATCATACGATGCAAGAGAAGATCATACTCTATTGAGATTATGGATGCACAGCCCCTGAAGTTGCACTCTTCAATGGAGGACCTTTGAGCTAGGAAAGATAATCAACAACAAAGAAAAGTGTTGCAACTAGGCATGCACAATAGAGATTCTATATTAATGATATGATTAATTGATATGTTACAAATGAACAAGTTGCTTGATTATATAGGCAAGAGAGAAAACCTAAGATGCATGAGATGTTGCCATGTTTCATGATCTAACAACATGTGACAACATGTGAACCCTATCTAGGAAATGATTAAATGTTGAGATAAGTTCTAGAAGGATAACTCATCTTCTAGAAGGAATCATATCCCTACAAACAAGGAAGGGAATATTATCCCATTTATTAAATGATTTATTAAAACTGCAACCTAGGACTAAATGAAATATGACCTAAGTTAACTTATGCTAGTGTAATAATTAATTAATTAATTAATTACACTAACACCCCGCCATAAGTTCAACTTAGGAAGGAAAATGCAATGATTATGCAGAGATGATCGATGATGATGATGGGTCCCGGCTACAAGGCCATGTTAGGTACCCATGTACATGAAGATGCAGAAAATATCCCACAACCGGAGAAAAGGGGAAACCCCAATGGGAAGAAAACCCCTCTCCAAAAAGGAGATGAAAAAGCAAAAAAAGTGAGATAGGATGGGAAGGATGGAAGACTCCCAAATACCCCCCAAGTACACCATCTGTCACATGGATACAATACAATAGCGCCCCCAGAGGGAGGAAATAGAGAGACTATATAGCCCCCCCAGAAGATGATATCACCTGCAAAAATGGTAAGTGTCTAAAGACAGAACATGATCCAATGTCGACAAACAACTTGTCTCCCTTTCGAAAGAAACAAAACCAAGTACAAGTGCAGTGATGCTTCCCATTCCAGATAGGAATTGAAGGAAGGAAGGATGAAGGTGGATGTCAATGATGTCTCTTAACTTTGCTCAAATGTTTCCTTGCATGAAGATGAAGATGCCACAATCAATGAAGAGGGTGACAAACCAGGACGATGCAGAAACTGATGTTGAACAATATCCAAAGACAGAGATGTGATGGATATGATGGAGACTTGATTTCCCTCCTTGAATGACGTGTCCTCAAAACCACTGAAAGAAGCCTGAAGCCAATACAATGGTAGATGCTAAAGAAACCTCAAATTCTGAATGGAATGATAGGGAAGAAGTCTCATACATGAAATCTCTGAAGAGAAAGCAAGTGCCTCCAAGATAGTCTCTGGATCCCCAATCAAGGTCGAGACAAAGGGATGAGGAGACTCAAGAGAAATCTCCAAAGTGTGATCTAAATAGAGGAGTGATACCCCCTCAAGAATGTCCTCCAACCCTGTAGAAGTAGCCAAGTCAGTGATACCTGAAACAAAGCCATCTTGTGATGCCAAGTCTGAAAAACTGAAGGTGTCTTGATGAATGATGATGGTGGAAGCCTCAATCAATGAATCTGGACAAGGAATCACTGAATGTGAAGGGATACCAATTGTCTCTAATGGAGAAGAATCACTTGAAGGAACCTTGTCAACCTCTTCGAAAAGATCAAGGCAATCAATCTCTTGCACAACAATATCATCATAGGGTACTTGATCTGAAGAATGACATTCTGAATCATGACCATCGGGGAATGGTGGAGTATTTGAATCTCCATATAGCTCCCAAAGCTTAGCCCAAAGGATGTGAGGACAGTCACAATGATCAATAGTACTCAGAACATCACAATCAACTTGCATAGAAATGATCTCCAAAACAGTGTATCTGCTGCAACTCCAAGTAAATTCATGAATACCTTCACTTGGATGAGGAACTATACCATACAGACAAGGCAATAGATCAAGTGATTGGAGATGGTGGTTGATCCCATCCCACCATTTTTGATAGTTTCCCTTATGCAACATAACCAAAGAAGGAGTATATGCAAGCCCCATAATGAAATTTCTCCAAAAAAACACAAAGACGCTGACCTTCGACAATAAATAGAGATTTCCAAAGAGATATGCAACTGAAAATATGCCTCCAAGATCAATAAATTCTTTTTCAAGTGTTAGGATGTCCTAGGAATCAAGAAAATGCACCAGATTGCAAAAAACCAATAGAAGATACCTGGAGTTGAAACCAAAGAAATTGAGTGGACTAATGAAAAAAGCACCGAAATATCTCTCGAATTCCACTGGAATTTTCATATTTTGACAATCTGATGCAAAGATATTGGTCGTTGAGTCCAAAGTGGTGGATTGACTTCAGTTGATTGTAGAAATTTCTGCAAGAAAAATTTCACAGAACAGATTGTACCACTGGAAACTACTTGGAATTACCTTTCTGATGGTATCTCGTTTTCCCACATTCGATACCCTAGTGAAAAGTTATGATAAAAAGAAAAAAATGCCTTGATTTGGCACTTAGCAGGCTAAACAGGGTCAAAAAAGTGCCCCCCGGGCTAAAAAAAAACCTGTCCTTGGTCCTTGATGTGACCGCGGGCTAAAGTGTGGAAAAAAAAGTGCTCCACCAGGAGCAGTGTCAGAGCGGTTGGATCGGCTGAGCTGTGGATGCGATTAGGTGGCGTCGTTGGCGCATGGCTCTGCCGATTTAGCGAACCCCTTGGTCGTTGATAGGACTGAGGTCGGGGTTGGTATGATGCCGGCAGTGATGCAGCCGGAAAGAGGCACGGGCATTGGTGGAGGTCACCAGTGATGGGAAGTGGGTTGGCGACGACAGGATGATCGACGGGCACAACTGACAAACAAGCCGGTGTACAGAGTACGACAACCAGTTGTGATGTGACCGGTCGAGCGGACCCCAAAAAAACTGCCCTCTACAAAAAATAAATTCTAAAGGGTGATAATAATATATTCTGCAAAAAAATAATAGCAATGTCGACCATAGAATTTAAAATTCGATGATTTTAAAATAAACCAACCCCTTATATTTGAATAAAATGCCAATGGAGAATAAATCAAACCCCAATGCCGACGGAAAAAATATAACTCCAAATAATAATGCCAATGGAAAAATTGATGCCGACCAAGGATTTATAATGGAGGTCGCTCAAATAATTTTTCTGCAAACTATATAAAATCCCCAAACAATAATTTTTTGCCAAAGAATATATAGATAAATGGCCGTTTTTTTTTTGAAAAAAAGTGCCTGCAACTAAAAAATATTTTCTTCAGAGGACAATTGACCGGGATGATTTTTGCTGCAAATTGTACGGATAGTACGATTGATTTTGCAAACCCTAAAATACCTCTGATGGCTCTTGGGTTGATGTATCTGATTTTGATGAATGGGCAGACGATCCTAGGGTTTCGAGGCCTTTTGAAGACAATGGCGAGCTCAGATCTGACTCTATCTGCTTTAGAAATTAGCTTGGTCCCCGGGTGGAATCAAGTAGCCTGCAATGGAAACCTTCAAGCCTGCAAGAATCTCGCACACCAACTTTGTTGATCAAGGGTTGATGTTTCACTGGACAAGCTTTGATACCATGTTGAGATTATGGATGCATAGTCCCTGAAGCTGCAGTCTTCAATGGAGGACCTTTGAGCTAGGAAAGATAATCAACCACAAAGAAAAGTGTTGCAACTAGGCATGCACAATAGAGATTCTATATTGATGATATGATTAATTGATATGTTACAAATGAACAAGTTGCCTGATTATATAAGCAAGAGAGAAAACCTAAGATGCATGAGATGTTGCCATGTCTCATGATCTAACAACATGTGACAACATGTGAACCCTATCTAGGAAATTATTAAATGTTGAGATAAGTTCTAGAAGGACAACTCATCTTCTAGAAGGAATCTTATCCCTACAAACAAGGAAGGGAATATTATCCTATTTATTAAATGATTTATTAAAAATGCAACCTAGGACTAAATGAAATATGACTTAAGTTAACTTATGCTAGTGTAATAATTGATTAATTAATTACACTAACATACTCAACTTTTCAAGATTTACCATCTCTTCAAAAAAAGACTATCTAATGGCACTCAACCCACTCTGATACCGTGTTAGAATTGGCTATGGAGATAGCCTACCAAGAACTAGAGGCCAAATGGAAAAAACAAGAGAGAGAATATGAATATGACAAGAATAAACTATATTCTTATCAATTATGATTCAATGTTGATGTGATGTACAATGTAGTAGAGACCCCTTGGTTATATAGCCAAGGTGAGATACAAGATGTCATAGGATTATGACAAGTGTCTTAATCATATGATATGAGACAACTTATCACAACTACCTAGGTCACATGTGAAACAAGTGAAAAGATAAGATAACAACTAATGACAACTAACACCTTCTAGAAAGATTCCTTCCTAGGACCTAAGTAAACATAACATGTAAATAAGTCCCTTAGTAATGAATTATCTAGGTATAAGACTTTATTTACACCAACACCTTTGATTATCAAACATTCATTCTTTAGATGTTCTTCCCTATTATAATTTTTAAAACCAAAATTTACTTCTTCCAGTGGGGGAGAAGTATCAATGTTCTAACCTTTGATTATAATTTCTTACTTCAACATTGTGTTTCCCACCTCTAATTTAAAATTATCAATTTTATCCTTTCCTACTAAATCATTCTCCCATATCTTTGACTAGGATTCCATTTTGGTGATCAATTTTATTTCATCCTTATACAAAGAATAAATCTTCTCATCTAACTTTGCTTTAATGTGAGGGATTAACCCTAGAATAACCCACTCAATTCATTTCTTTTATGTCAAGGTTTCGAGGTTTCTTCTAGTTTTCTAATTGTACTTTTAAATCATTGTTCATAATATTTTATTGATTCCTCTTTAGTTCATAATTCCTTTTTTTATTTTATTTTTGTTCATACATTAGGTGAATGAATTTTTTTCAAAAATAAGTCACTCAATTATTTTCATGTTTTATCATGCTTAGGGAATTCTTTAATGCACCATCTTAGTGCCTTGTAATTGAGGGTCTTCAAAAAATCATATAATTGGGTCTAGTCATCATTAATGCCAACCCCACTCTAATGAAAGTCCAAGGTAAAGAGATGTTTGCTAGAATGCTTGGTGTATTTACCAAAAATAGTGAGCTTAATCATCTATGCATCTATATTTGGAGGAGGTAAAGGTGTTCTTGATTTATTTTGTAAGGTTAGGGATCATCCTTTCTCCTAATATATTCTCTAATCTTGGATCTCTTTCTCTCTTTTTATCATTGCTTCTTTGTCTAGTTTCACTCCTTTTCTACTTGACCAAAGTACTTGATATACCATTATATCTTGGCAATTGAACATCTAATAAATCACTTCCTAATATTTGTCACAAATCTCATACACAATTGCTTCTTGATCTGGATTTCTCTAATTCAATTAAGGATTCACTGCTTATATGGATTCTTTAGAAACTCATTAATTTTTACATGGGAGGTGACTCTTAGACCATGAGATTCATATCCTCAAAATATCTCTTTAGCTTGGGGAATGTGTTGGTTGATAACATTGTTATCAATAGATTTTCACCCTGCTGAATGCAAGATTAAGCAATCTACTGAAACATGGAAACCTTCTTCAGATGTGGGTGATCTGAACGAAGAAGGAATCTCTAGAGTGAACTAGTTCTCCAAAAGATTGATTCTATTCGAAAAAAATTTATGAAGGAAAGAGTTAGAAAGATGGACTGAAATCAAAAACTTAAAACTACTGGTGATTAACTTGTTATTTCTGAAAAATCCAGATTCTGCCACTCACAACAATTCCTCTATCACAATAGTTCTCACAATCTCATTGGTACATGATTCCATTAGTAATTTGTATGAAGATTCAAAGGCATTGAATACATCCTACAACCTGAAAACATGAAATTTTGTGCAGAAAACTCACAAAAGCAGGACATTTAAGGCTTCAATCTTGAAAACACAAATACATCAAATTGTTGTTACCAAATTGAGAATAAAAAATGAAAAGGAGAACTCTATTACTTTATTGAAAACTGAAAGAGTCTCTGTCTGAACTGAGTACAACTAAGTTTACAGGCTCAAGAATGTGTATGAGCAAGAAACTGAAATCTGAACTGACTGGGAGAGAGGAAAAGACTAAATCTTTTCAAAATATATCACCCAAGAAACCCTAATCCGAGCTCACAAAGAAGCTCAAGGAAAAAAGCTTCAAACTGTCTCAAAAACTGCATAAAAGCATAAAAAAAAGCATACTGCTTTTATGATCAAACTATAAAGCCTCTAAAAATAGGCTGAATCTGCTTTAAAAGCCAAAAAAACACCTTATCTCTCCAGGATGAGACTCAAATCTGACCAAGAGAAGAAGTCAATATGAATCTGCTAAAAATAGCAAGAAATCACAAAACAATTTATAAGATATTGCTTTATGATTATGCTTTACAGGATTATAGATTTTATAATTTATCTATTTTTGCAATTAAAAGATTATAAAATCTTTTGCAAAAAGAATCACATCTTATCTCACCAATACAATACTTTGATTTTTTTTTTTTAAATCATAAAAATATCAATGTATATCACTCTCTCATCAATATCTCCAATTGATTTCTCTCAAATCTATTAAAACAAAAACCCTAAGCAGATAATGATCAAAATTCATTCCTAGGTCATAAGATATTTCAACACTCATACCCTCATTTTTCCTCTCAAAAGCAATAACATAAGGTATTCAAGTCTCCAAATTTCTCTAAAGCACAAGGGTGTCAATAAGAAACACACGCCCTGAAGACCTAACACATTGACCTAGGCATATGAATTTCAGCCACCAAACATTAGCTTCAGATTTTAATAAATCACAATGCAAGGATTACCCTAATTCGAAATTCCCATGTGCTATTGACCGAATATTCCAGATAATCATAAGGTTGGCTCGAATTAGGGCATGAGAAAAAGATGTCAAACCCTAATAATGATTTCATTTTGTAATGATCACTATGAAAAAAATGAGCTCTGCCTGAGAGAGCACGCCACCATGATTGAGCTCAGACTGAGGTCGTGTGCTTTGAGAAACTTCATATTCTTCTTCAGATAGCCGAGCTCTTCAATGGGTAATCTTGAATTGTATACTATTGTGGTTCTTCACTTAATTCAAAAACAAGAAAGGCCATTAAGGCCGCGGCCTGCTCATGCTTTGTTACTGATTTTTCTTTACATTTTTTGTGACTTTTCCTTTCTTGGTTGACTTGTATGAGCTCGAGTTTTTATCTGAAAGCTCTATGAGAGAGCTTGCTCGCAGATTTTTTCTTCTTCTCTCTACACAAGGTGAGCTTCTTGGTTTATAGCTTTTGTAACTTTACCTCCTGAGTTATTGGTTTGTAGCCGTGGCTAAGACAGTTTCTAATGCCTTTGCTTATACTCTTTGTGCTTATATTTGTTATCTCTGTATTCTTTATCTTCACTGGCCACCCTACACGAGCTCGCACTAGATATTTTCATGGGGTTTGAGACTCTATTATATCTCTGGCTGCGGCTATATGTGTCTCAAAAAATGCATTTTTAAATCTTTTGGGTTCGACCCAAAACAGGAATCCCTTTCTCCCTCACATTTGAGGACAAATCCCTTCATGGGTGTCATGAAAATCGAAGGAAAACTAACATTCTCTACTTCTGAAGCTCGACCCACCAAAGGAAATTCACATTTTTGTATTCTTGTTGTTTCATACAAAATCCACATATGGGTTATCACTGCAAGTTGTGTTTTTTGTATTTAAAATTAACCCCAAACGTGGGTATTCTGTATATTCATTTTTCACTCAAGTTATGGGCTCGACCCATCTAACTGGTGCTTTACTTTGAAATTTTTGTGGCTTTCTCATTGAATCCCTCAAGGGTGAACTGAAAATTGTAATATTCATAATTGTCTCTCAAAACCTCAATGTGGGCTTTCTGGAAAAGACCTTGTGTAGTCAAGCAAAATCTGGCTTCTCTTTTGTTATTTTGAAATTTTAATCTCCTCCATATGAGTACTTGATATTTAGAGGAAAAAATTGTGCATTTGTCTGAAAACTGTGATCTCCATATGTAAATCTGAAAACAATTGTGGGTATATGAGAAAACAACATAACTGTATGTGTAAAAAATCTGGACCTGATTCGCATGGTATTTCCACTTTTCTCAGCTTTCTTCATGGAAATGTTGTATAAATCCTGTCTTTAACAAGACCTTCTCCTGGGTATACACACATCTTGTTTGTATTGCATTGAAAAAATTTGATATTCCTTTGGTTTCTCATTGCCTGAAACTTCCACATATTTGCATTCTAAAGGTTCTTCTTGCACCTTTTGTTTACACTCCAGGTATCATTGACATGCTATGTTTTGAACTCTCATGTTTTTGTAAACTTGTTTATTCTGGAAATGAATCTTGTGTACCTGAATCTTTGCCAAATTTGTTCATGTCTATTTTGCTTGATATTTGTAACTCTTTGAAGATATTCTTGAATGAGCATTGTACCTTGATTGTTGCCTTTCGCCAAACAGTGATGCATAATTCTATTTGAAGCAGTTCAGCCAAAGTGAACTAGTTGTCCTTGTTGTATCTTTCCTCGGGTTATCACATTTCACTGTCAGCCACCAGATTGAGTCTTGATTGTAACACCACATGAACGACTGTACTACTTATGTCTGGCACTCTTCATGCATTTTTATGTTCCACTTAATAAACTGTTTCGTTAAACTGTTCGCTTCTAAGATGAAAATTGAAACAAAACTCTTCATTAAGGCATAATGTATGCCTATTCACTATCCTTGGCTATGAGAAAGAACATTGATGAACTGAACCTTGCATGCCATCTGATCACAATGAACAAATAACACTGTCGCAAAAGAACATGAACCATTCAACAATGTTTGATATAATTGTACTCAGTTAAGTGATTGAGTGGATTAAACTCACTATTCACCTGTAGCTTTCAGAAAGCATTAACCTGATTGTTATGAATGCACAGTTGGTTTAATAGCTCGATAGATAACTATGCTTAACTCTTTCAGTTGTATATCATTTCTTTTGATGAATATGATGATACGATCTCTTATCAGCCCACTTGTAATGAATAAGGGCAGCATGCCAAGCTCTACCCTTGTGGGAGCTCGTTTTTCTCCACGTCCTTAGTCTTCAAATAATGATCAGCTTCGCGATTTTCCCTATACCTGCACAAGGAAACAAACAATGTTAGAATAATAACAAGATATGATGATCGTACTGATGTTCCTCCTTCAGTTCATGCTTCTGTACTTTGTCACTTGATTGTTTCAGTGTATGATTGATAGTAGGCTGCATTATTGTTGATGATCCATATAGGTATCTTCATAATCGGAGCCTCTGACATCCCTCCTCTTTTCTCTTACAGGTCAATCGGAGCTCAAGCAGACAAAGGTGCACCATCCAGCATCGACCATTAGCCAATCAGGCAATGATGATTATGTCGTTACTTATGTGCTTTTTTTTTTTTCATCTTCCATAGTGTAGTGTGCTATTAATTATGCACTGTGACAGTCACATCCACGACTTGTGTGGATATTTGATTTCATCTTATGCTTTTCATTTCGAAAGGAAAATGCATTTCAATGCAATGTTGTAATATCATTTGGATTCTTGCAATCAAATGAAACTATGTAAATATGAATCATTTTTATGAAACGAATGAAAGCATTTGAAATGCTCTATTGCTTATATGCCCAACTCTGTACTTCATTTAATTTAGGAACATTTGAATAGCACTTCTGAAACTTGGTTTTCTCATTTTAAATGCACAACTGTCTCTTGACGAACAATGAACATGATGCAAACAACACTTAAACATAATTTGTAATTTCACCTTAAGATATAACAATGTTCAGCCAGCCCCACCAATTGAGCTGTGGCGAAAAATTGGTAACAAACACATAATTAGTAATTGATTTATCTTTAATATTCTTCAAAAAATTTCTTCGTCAACCTAGGAATTTCTCTCATCTATCATCTCCAAAGTTTTCTTGAAAAACTAAATTTTTGGTGACTTCTTTTATTATATTGCTAAATATTATCTCCTCTTCTTCACTAGTTAACAATTTCTTTACTTCCTCCCTTATTTACTTCATATACAATTCCCCATAGCAACCACATCTATACTATCCCTATGAATAAGGTCAAACTTTTGTAAGTTCATTGTTGACTTATATTATTTCAAATATCTTATCATTTTAGTTATATTTTTCTCTATAGTTCTAATTTATTATAAACCTCTATTTCCATAATATTCATGAACACCATGTCCATTGAGGATCTACCTATCTCAATAATAGGTTTTTATTAGTTGCATCCCTCCTGATACAGTCCCTTGATGTTTCTCACACCTTTCTAAGCTTTTCCACTTTCTTTCCTCTCAGTCCTAAGATTGTTTCAATATTCTTTCTTATTCCTTTTTTATCATGATCTTTAAGTCCTCTTGAAAACCTATATTGATCTCACCAATAATTTCTTTTACTCTCATAATCAAAATTTTCCATAAATATTTAATTGCTTTAGTTTATCCATCCTTAATTCCTTTTTTTTAATGCCTTAATTTGCCAGGGGGTATTACAAAACACCTAACACTACCACAACCTGCTTTTTAATACCTATAATGATCTCGATATTGCTTTATATTCTAGCAAGGTAATTTTACAAGACTTACCTTTTAGTGCACTTATGGGTTTTCATCATTAGTCCCCATTAGGTCACTTTTCTTATTTTTCAACTTAATAGGTATAGATCCAATTACTTTATAATTTTTAGAAAGCATTCATAGGACATCATGACTCAGTCTAAAATCCTTTTTCAAGGGTTGATGTGTTGCATAGTACTAAGGACATGGAAAATCGTATTGGTAGCAATTTGGATCATTAATGAGGGTGGTCCTTAAAAAACAATCTCTAAGAATTAAGGGTAGATTCCCCATCTATCTAAAGCTAACCTTAAAGCTATTTGTGTTCTCGAGGGGTGTGAAAAGGAATAGAGTTTTCTTGGATATGGATAGAGGTCGCTTGGATATGCATAGAGGTTGCTTGGATATGGAGGCCTTTTCATTGGTCACTCTTTTGTTTTTTAGAAAGGCATTCATAGGGAAACCATTGCTTGGATAGGGAGGTTGTCAAATTTAATCATATCAAAATGCTCTTTTCCACTTGCTTTTGGTGGTTAGGTGCAGATAAGACATGTATCATGTTGCAACTAGTCCAAGAATGTGACTAGGTGACACATAGGGAAATATTGGCTTGGTTATTAAAAGATTATCTTATGGTGGGCTTTAATTGGTTGGTAGAATCTATAGAAGTCTAAGTTGCATTGAGTAGTTGGGAACTAGGGTTCAGGATTAGCGCATGCTAGATTAATTTTATGGAAGTTTCCATAAAGAACTTAAGGAGTTTGAAAGAAAAAGATGCAAAGAGGGGCAAGTATTAGGGAAATGGGTACCCAATATTGATGGAAGGAGTGGGATCAAGGTGAGGGAAATTTTGATAGCACTAAATAATATGGACAAAAAGGTAAAGGAAATGGATTAAGGATTAGGGATATAGAGTGCTAGATGCACTATTTGGGAAAGGAAAACATAGAAGTCCAAAAGTATATGACTCGAGAGAAATGGGTTATGGATCATTAATGTGGTGCATGCCTAATGCTAGAAGAAAAAAGGGCAAGGGAAATAGAGTGGAAGATTTTAAAGGTTTAGAGATTGGTTTTACCATATTCCTTATACCTTTTAGACAATGATGGTATGACTAATCCTACAAGAATGGATCCCACAAGGAGGAAGGAAGATGGGAAGTGGGGTTAAGGAAATGAGTAGGGAAAATACTAAAAGTCCAAGATTTTGAGACTGAAAGGAAAAGTGAATCGTCAAATTAGGAATTGGAGATGGTGAATACTCAATGCTAAAGGAGATGAAGCATGAAGTAGAGTAAGTGGAGAATAACTGAGGTTCATGGATTAGTCTTATAGTTTAAGTACATGATTATATGGAGACCTAAATTCCTAGGGAAAAAGGAAAAGACAAAGTAGGGAGTGGAAGCATGGGGAAGGCCATGATACAGTACCTAGATAATGAAAAGTCTAAAATACTAAAATAGTCAAAGGTCTTAGACAAAAATGGAAATGTTGGGTTTCAAAGAATGGAGGGAAAGAATACTGGCAAGAGGAAACCTATAAACCTAACAAAGGCTAGAAATAGACACAATCACCCCTAACACTTAGTAATTTCTATAGTTTGAGATATTTAGGCACGTGACAAGTAATAAAGAAGGGAAAAACACTATAACAAGAATATTTTTGAATAAGGAGGTTCATTGAAGGAATTATTAGATTGGTTATAGATGGTGGCCAAAACATGGCTCTATTAAGAAAGGAAGTACTAGACTTAGATAAATTTGCACTTACTAATATAGGAGCCAACATCACCTAGAAAGGGGCAATACAAATATATCACATAGCAATTATAGGGATAAAAATGTAAATCTTTGATCAGATATGAATGATGGACTCTATAGACAATGAAATCAAACTAATAAAGAAATAGAAGCACACTAGAGTCCTTTCACTAAGAATGATATCCAAGGTAAAGGCTCAAAAGGACCAACATCAGCAGAGGGGTTCCCTAACTTTATCTAAACTTAGAGATGGTGTTACAAGACATAAAGAAGTGGAATTTTTTTTAGAGAATCTTCCTAAACATACTAGGATAAGAAAACCAACTTAGAAACCGAAATAATAAGGTTTATTATAATTAAAGCTTTTCAAAATAACTTCATACAAGAAATTAATCCTCATGAATGAAATAGGCCTTGGAATAATCCATGGCAAAATGTGTTTGCAAGTGAGTTCATTTCCCCTTCATGAAATCAACTAAATTTATCATTAGAAGAAGGAATTGCAACAATCTTGGAGATAAATGTCATTGCAATGTAGTAATCAACACACACCCAAGGGTTCTTAACAACTCTAATAGTTATTCTAGGGGGTATGCCTAGAAAATCAAAAATAATTGCCAACTTTTCACTATGGTGGGAAAGAAATAATAATTTTTTCTTCATTTTCCACACCACTAAATATATGTCTTGCATTTGGAAAATACCCTATTGCCTTCATCTCCCAAGCCAATTTCTCCAACTTTGCATAGATTTACTATGTCTATGGATGTGATATGTCTCTTACACAAGAAACAACCAACTACATATAGGAACCTTTTTAATTTCTTATTTTCATCAATCTTGTTACCATTTTCTCACACCACATACCCACTTCTATATAGATGTTTGAGAAAGGAACATAAGTCACATCTAGTAGTAGCATCGTTGTAAATACTCTTGAGCATATATTCATATGTGATATGCAAGCAGAAGAAAACAGGTCCACACAACCACCAGAGATTTAACTACCATCTTAATAATAAAGTTTAGGGTGTCCTCAAAATAGCTAGCACAAGCAAGTTGGTCAACCATGCACACATAATGATCAATTGTAGATGTGATGCAATAAAGGTCACCAATGTGATTGAAGTATGTATGACCTACATGATTGCATGCACATTTAACACAAACAAAGCTTATGTCAAGATATGTTCTAGAGTGCTTCATTAATCCAAATATTTTGAGAGCATCCTTCCAAAATTCATTTTGTGCATATCCCACAAACATTGCATTCTATAACACCACATTTCTTTGAGGCATTTTGTCAAACAGTTTACATGCCTTGTCTATGCTTCCATATTTTCCATACATGTCTACCAAAGCATTTCCAACAAAAATATCAGACAAAAAAACTTTGATGGGTGTTCATACCCTGTTCTTAAGCTCTCATATTGGCATAGTCGGAGAGTATGCTGCTAATTTGTTTTGCTTGAAAGATTTTAAAGCCTTGTCAACAGATCCGTTTTCTGTATATCCTACATTCCATGGAACCATATTTTTTGGAGGCATCTTGTCAAACATTTCCTGCCCCTTGTCCATGCTTCCATATTTTGGATAGTCCATCAGAGCATTTCCAACTACAACACTTGACAAAATTCCTCTATCCTACCTTGTTCCAAAGCTCCCATTTTAGCACAGGCTGGAAGTACGTTGGCAAACGTAAACTGCCTCGTGAAGTACTCCAGGGCGGGAACGATGGGTAAGATTGAGTTTTGTTCGGCTATTGGGCAGGAACTGGGCGGCTGACTACTGACTGTAAGGTTAATGGGACTGCTCAACGGAACCGAAACAGGCTTTGGTGAAAGGAACAAATTGAATAGGCCCACATGAGCCACCTAAGCAGTCAACGCTTAAGCGTGTGCTCTTTTAAGTCCAGCCTATGATCATAAGCCACCGAAATGCCCGTCCAAAATAAACCATTGTTTGTGCAGAGATATATAAGAACCCAAACATTATAACAAAGTCCGCTTAATCACCGATAATCATTTCGCGACTCTGCCCCTTTGGAAGCATAGCATGTTCCCTGCCACCACTGCCTCTGCAGAATTCTCCGCAAATTATTGCAGGCATTACAACCTCATATGAGTCTGAACTCATTATACTGTTTTCCCGGCCGGTCCCACATACACTGCAAAATAAAAAATATGTTGCAGAACACAATATCTTCCTCAAAATTATCCGCAAAACACTTTTGAGTTACTCCCCTACATAACGCCATGACTGTTATTTACAACATCGGCTGCAGCAACTTTGTAGAAGTAATCGTTTTCCATCGTCAATGGCTTCTGTCATGCTGTCATTTTCCATCTGCAGTGCCTTCTGTTTTGCTGATTAAACGATTTTCATGGGGAGAGCTGCAAAAAATCTTTCTAGCTGATAATGAAATCATTAATCTATGAACTGACTCTGTAGAGCGTCTCTAGGCCTAATAACTTCTTCTGATGAATTTAGATGATGACTTAATGGAGTTTCTTGACAAGCCTAAATCTGACAGCGTTACTGAGAGTTGCTTGCAGAGAACAGAGGTTCTATCTGCTTCAAGACTAATTGCTTTTAAATGATGCCCAAGCATCTACGCCTCTCAATAACTGATGTTAATGCTATCCTATCTTTAAGTATGCGTGGCAGAGCTGTCTATGTGATTCACAAAATCATCAGTAAGAAGTATACAAAAAGCCACTAGATCGTTATCAGAATAATGTGAGCGTTTGTAAAAGGCAAGAAATAGCCCCCAAAATACAGATAGAAAAACAAACTTCTGAAAACCCTGTGTAACAAATTATACAAAAGATTGACACTGTGTTCGAAATCGTTAGATCAAAAGGCCTATTATCCATTTTTTTAATCTCAAAAATTAGTTTTATGATATTCAGAAAGTGTAAAAACCTTTCATCTCTTAACACAAAAAACAGATATACAAAATGAAACAGAACCTTAATAGCTCAAGCCAAGGGTTTCCACAATAAATTCTTCATATTAAGAAAGAGGCCTAAAGATTCATACAGCAGTATATCTGCGCAAGAATCTTAAGAAGATACATTTATTTTCTGAATGGCTAAACAATAATCCGCGGAAAAAGAAATCTGTACAAACCACTAAACAAAGTGGCCGAGCTCGACCATCAAAGAAGATGCACAATATCTCACGCGCTGACCGAAAATGACAAGCCATAGATAATAACGGAGATCGGATTGGAAAAAACACTCATTGAAAACAGTAGGCAAAAAATGCCAAGAGAGATCCAACAAGAGCACGTGCCAGAGAAGGCACCACCGCCATATAAGCAGCGCCTGTAATCGGAGATGGACTGGGCGCCTCTGCCTCCTCTGCACCAAATACTACTGATATCATCATCATTATCATTATTAGGGCCAAATTTAGGGCGTAAATGTTGCTGTGTGCTGCTCCAGTCATCTCCACACCTCTTTTATCAAAGATTGCAAATGCCTAAAATGAAGATATGCAGCTTTGCGAAACCTCCGACCGAAATGCAGACAGATGAAATAGTAACACGCTATAGAGAAGGCACTCGCAATGGAATGAAGGGATTGAGAGGGGAAAGGGCTATTTTACGCCGAAGGCTTCGGCGTATCCAATTTGAGAAAGATCGACCTAAAATTTGAAATCAACGGTTGACCTCTTTCCACAGCACCTGGCCAGCGATTGAAAACAAGTGCACCGTCGATCTTCTTTCAGCAATGCATTTAAGGAAAAAGAACGAACATACTATCGAAGATCCCCTCACGCCAACCAGCTCATATAAGAATTAATGTAGACTATTATTGCAGCTAACATTTGCAACGTCACCAAAGAGGGCAGAGATGGCGTGGTTCTGCAAAGAGGGAATGACACTAGAATACAGCTATTATCCCTCTTCCCAATATATATGTTGGGTGACTAGTTTTTTACGCCGAAGGCGTTCCCTCTATGAACAATGCCTAGTTTCTTACCTTAATGGCAAATTTAGTAAATGGTCTTCAAGAACATCTAAAAGCCTTAGAGTTGTTTTGTCGGGATGTAGGGATGCAAGTGAACATCAGCAAAACCAAGGTCATGATTTTTACGCTGAAAAGAGCTAAGAAACAACTGAACTTTATATTTGAGGGAAGCTCTTTGCAAGTGGTAAATGAATACAAATATTTGGGTCTCGATTTTTGCAGCAATCTCAGTTGGGAGACTTGTAGGGCAAAAAGGATTCAAGGGGGCTGGAAAGCCCTATACTTGCTTCAAAATAGATGCAGATCAGCTGAGCTATGGGACTGGAAAACAAAGAAGAAATTATTTGGGCTGCTTGTCACTCCAGTAGTATTATACGGCTGTGAAGTTTGGGGCTGCAACACTTCAGCTCTAAAATGGAGGCAAATAGAAAGATTACAAAAGCATCTAATCACCAGTAGTTTTAAAATAAAAAGTACAGTCCCGTATGAGATTGTCCTAGCTGAAGCGGGGGCTTTCCCAATGGAAATGGCAGCATTAATCCGTTTATTAGGTTATTTGAAGAGAATTGAGAATATGGGGGAACACCGGTGGCCCAAAATTGTGGTGGAAGAAAACTTAACTAGAAGGAAGAGCACGTGGATGAGGCAAAATACCAAGTGGATGGAAAAATGGGGGATAAGCATGCAAGAGTGTCCAAACACCAATGTAGAAATTAAAAGGTTTGTGAAGGAGAAAGCCAAACAAATCTTGTGGTCAAAACAACTTAGTAGAAAAAGGGAATATTATGTTTTGCACTTTAACCACACTTGTGATCACGGGCAAAAGTATTACGTGGGGGCAGATATAGAGTGGAAGGCTAAAATGTTGATAGCCCAGCTGAGAACTAGCTCTCATCGTTTGAGATGTGAAACGGGGAGATGGACAACACCCAAGGAGGCATGGGCTGATAGGATTTGTTGTTTCTGCTCTTCGGGTTTGGTGGAAACAGAATGGCACTACATCATGCAGTGTAAAGCGTACGAGGACATTAGGTGCAGTTACTTGGATCTGTTTAAAGTCAAATCGTTAGAGGCTTTGTTCGAAGAGGAAAAGATCGTTGAAACGGCAGGTTACCTGATCAAAATACACAGTAGAAGAAACAAAATTAGTAAAGAGTTAAAGGGAAACATAAGTACTCGGTGAGGTTGGCGGGTGCTCGGTTTGTATCAATTTGTGGTTTCAGTTCTGTTTTGGGGTCCCATAGGCCAACTGGTCTCGTGGACGTAATTAAAAGCATTCATTCATTCAATCAACAGTCAAAACTGCACTAACCCCGATGCAACACGATAGAAACAATCGTCGCCGTTCCTTACACCTTCGCCGTTTTCCGTTCTCGGTTTTCACGTAATAAAAAATAAAATAATGACATTGGCTAAAAATATTTTCCTGCCGTGAAGTAAGATAACGAGCTGGGGAAAAAATATGAAAGACATAATTTTCGGGAAGTCTGAAGAAACTCACGATATTCGATTGCTGGTTTTAGACTCGTCATGACATTGTCATAGAAACAATTTTAAATTTCAGAAAAAAAAAAAAACCTATTATTTTTTAATTTTTCAAATTTAGATTTTTATATTTATTTTAATTATAAAATATATAAATAGTTACTTATATATTTAGAAATTTTAAATTTTAAAATTTACTTTTTAGATTCTAATAATTATTATATTATAATATATATTACGTATAATATATGTTTAAAATATTGAATTTTTTATTTCTTTTTATTTTAATAATTATTATATTGTAATATATAAATAATTGATTTTAACATTAATATATATTATATGGAAATTTAAATAATATTAATATTTATTTTTTTAATATATATAAGTAAATAATAATATTTTTTTAAAAATAATAATATTACTAATTAGGTCGAAGGCCTTCCATTGACCAAAAGATCGAGGTGACTTCCAAGATCAACGGTTCAACATTTGAGAGGTAATAATCATGAGTATAATTCTAGTATTATGTATTATGTATTTATTATTTAATTATATATTTATTTGATATCATTTATATTATAATTATATTTATTATTCTATATATATATTAGATATTATATTATACTTTATATTGTATATTATATAATATATAAATGTTATATGATATATTATATTATATTTATATTTATATTATATCCTTCTTTTTACCCCTCTCTCCTCTCTCCCTATCACTCCCTCTTTCTATATTTGTCTATTTCTCCTCTCTTGTCTCTCTCTATTTCTCTCCTTCCTATGTCTATTTATTTATATATCTCTCTCTCCTTGTCTCTATCTTCATATCTCTCTCTCTCTCACACACACTCCATGTTTCTCCCTCCCTATCTCTATCTCTACATCTCTCTCACTCACACACTCTATGTTTCTCCCTCCTTTTATCTAACTCTATCTTTATCTCTCGCTCTTTCCCCTCTATCTCTATATTCCCATCGATATCTCTCTCTCTCTCTCTCTCTCTCTCTCTATATGTATCCCTCTCTCTATCTCTCTATGTATCACTTCCTATATCTTTATCTTTCTACCTCTCCATCTCCCCTCTTTCATTATATCCCTCTTTTTATCTCCCTTTCTCCCTTTCTCTCTTCCTCTCTCCTTCCATCTATCCCCCCCCTCTCTCTATATGTATATCACCCCTCTATCTTTTCTAAGTTATATCTATCTCTCTATCTAGATCCTTTTTATTATTATCTCTCTCTTTCTATCCATATCTCCTTTTCTCTCCCTCTCTCCCTATCACTCTCTCTTTCTATAGATCTCTCTACTTCTCCTCCCTCCTCTCTCTATTTCTCTCCCTCCATATCTTTAACTCCATCTCTCTCTATCACTCATATACACACAAAATCCCTATTTCTCCCTCTCTATCTCTATCTCTCTATCTTTCCCCTTCTTTATCTCTCTCCACCTCTATTATTTATCTTTGTCACCTCCCTCTCTCATTCGTGCTCCCTCTATTTCTATCTCCCTATCTCTCCCTCCCCCTCTCTATCTATATCTCATTATCTACCTCTCTTATTTACTCCACCTCTCCTACTGAATATCTATATCTCTCTATCGCTCTCTCTTTCTCTTTATCTCCCTCTCACTCAATCTCTCTATCTCTTTCTATTCATATCTCTCTACCTCTATCTTTGTATCTCTCTCTATCTCTTTCCTTATCCCTCTCTTAACTCTATATGTATCTCTCTCATTCACCTCACCTCTCCTCTATATCACTATGTATTTCTCTCCCTCACACTCATCTCTCTCTCTTTCTATCCATATCTTTCTATACCCCTATCTTTCCACTCTCTATCTCTTTCACTATCCCTCTCCATCTCTCTATATCGAAATTTATCTATATCTCTCCCTCTCTCGCTCTTCATCTCTATATATTGAGTTATCTCTCCCTCTCTCTCTCTCTCTCTCTCCCTCCTCTACCTATCTCCCTCCCTCTCTCTATCGAGCTCCTCATCTCTCCCTCTCTCACTCACTCCCTATCCCCCTATCTATCTTTATATCTCTACACATCTCTCCCTTTCTCTTCCCATATATATCTCTCCCTCTATCTCCCCTTATTTCTCTTTCAATCTATATTTTTCTATCTCTATTTCTCTTTGTTTGTCCATCTCTCTATCTACCTCTTTGTCTTTATCTCCCCCTCGCTATATCTTCATATATCTCTATCTCTATACCACTCTATCTCACCATCTATATACCTAGATATATATATCCCTCTTCCTCTTTATATTTCCGTCTCTTCCTCTCTAACTCACTTCCTCTCTATCTTTATCTCCCCCTCTACCTCTCTCCATCTCTCCATCTATCATTATCTCTCCTTTTCATTTATCCCTCTATCTTCATCTCCACTTCTATCTCCCTCTCTCCCTCTCTCCCTCTTTATCTCTAGAAATGTCTCCCTTACTCTATCCATCCATCTCTCTCCCTCTCCCTCTTACTAGAGCTCTATATCTATATCTATTTTCCTCTCTATTTTTATCTATCTATAGATATCCATATTTTTATCTTCTTATCTATCCATCTCTCTCTACCCCAGTATCTCTCCTCTATATCACTTTCTATCTATATCTTTATCTTTCTATCTCCCCCTCTCTCTCATCTATATATTTATCTCTTTCATCTCTATCTATCCCTCTCTCCTCTCTATCTTCGTCTCTCTCTCTCCTCTCCATATCCCTCTTCCTCTCCTTGTCCATGTCCATCTCTATCTTCCTCTTTAGCTACTTACCCATCTCTCTCACTCTTCCTTACTCCATCTCTCCCTCTTCCTATCCCTCTCTCTCTCCCCCTCTCTCCCTATTGCAAGCATAATATGATCATGTTGGTAAAGGACCCTAATTATCATCTTGATTTAGAGGTTTTGTTGTAATTGTGTTTGGAACCCTATAAGTGGATGCATAGTTGATTTGAAGCTATCACTGCTTCATTGAGACCTTTGTTGCACAAACAACATCATGTTTGCTAAATGACTTTCCAATTGATCTCATGTAATACACAAATGTATGCAAAAAATAGATTGATTTTTTTCTTGATTGACCTTACACCTCTTCGGCGTACCCATTGCACACCAAGGTGCAATTGCTATTTATATACAACAAATGGGCAATCGACAAGACTACATTACAAAAGAGGCAGATATGCCGAAATTTATGTAATCCAATTGTTCTCCTAAAAAAGCTATTGTGGGGCCATGTCCCGTAATGTTTCGTTGGAAGTGTACAATTGCTTGGCAATGTAAACGTTACATAAACAGATACGTTATGTTGACATGGTTGTATGATTGGGGATGGCTTTCCTTATAAGTTTGAGATTTAATTTAGATTTAAGAAAATAAAGGTGCTCGTCGCTTATATATTCGTTGTGTCCATGGGCCCCTATCACCATTGTACCTTCATCGCGTTGTCAACAAGGATTATTATTCAGTTTCCATTTTGCATTGTGTAATGGTGACAAATATATATCTTTCACTTTTTATATTTGTTTTGAAATCATTTATTGATTTGTGTATTATTATTTAGTATATCATGTATGTTTACTAGTGATGTTTTCAATTGTTTATTTAGTCTTTAAATTGATAATTTTACATGGTTTGATATAAGGGAAGGAATTATCTCTAAACATCCAAATAAAATCTGAGAATTAGTTTTTATACAAGGACATACTAGAACATAAGACTAACTAAAGTGATGTTCTTAAATTTGCAAAGATTGAATCCATGTGCCCAAATCAAATCTAGAATATAATCAGATATAAACTTGTGGGATTGAATTTGTAGCTACATAAATGACAAGGAGAAACAAACAACATTCATTAACTTTCCAAAATATTCATCTCATCTTCAATAACATTTTTACAATATTGACATATCAAATTTGGTCATCTACATCATATTTATTATTTTATTCAATTTCCACAAATTTAGATCATTTATATTTATAGATTTCCACAACTCTTAATATAAAATAGATATTATTTACTTATTATTTATTTATCCTAAATTTATGTAGAAAGGATTTTATGCTCTCTCTCATTTAAAGAAAATATATATTTTATTTTCCTTTACACGCGAAAATTTTGGAACACATAATGCTAATGAACAAGAAATGAGTTTATCAACATATTCTCATCTATTTATGCTAGGAGTGGACCATTCACTCTTAGAATTTCTTGTTAAGTCATTTTGTAGGAGTGAAGGAGAATAAATGACACCCTACAATTATAATTATAAATGATATAATTTGTAATTCTATATCAATCCTTAATTATTAAAGAGGTTGATAATGATAAATTTAAATAGAAATCCAAAGGTTTGAGACATAAATAAATTGTTCATCTAGTATTTAGTTAGACGTTGACTTTGATTGTTTTGATTGACATTTAAGTGTTGTGAGAAAAATCTCAAAATTAAACAATGGTACTAGATTAGTGAAGAAGGGCATGTGTCATGAATTTTGAGTTTGTTAAGGCATAGAACTAGGCTACACCCATAATTTTATCCTTGGATATTTGACTCCCACGTGGTTCTATCCACTACTTAATTTCACCTGTGAGATTTGAAAAATTAATTCACCTACACCTATAACTACATTTAAGAAAAGTTTGCAGTGCTAAAAATAATCTTTTGGGTGCTCCTATAGAAATAGGAAAGACCATTGACTTTCTTGATAGTAGTCATACCTTGTGTTAAATGTAACAAGATAAAAACATGTCAAATAGAGAATTTTGATGCAACTAAGACTGATCTAACACTTAAACTAAGGATGATACTATTTCGTTATTATTCCCTTGTGATGGCGTGATGAAAAGACCTAGATCATATTATTCAACCAACCCTTACCTTTCATACATTGATTTTCTTAAAAATGTTATGGAGAGGGAATTCATTTAGTGGTTATACCTGTAGACATACAAATTTGGACACTTAATTTATCCAAATTTATCACTTTTCATCTAAACATCCTCTTATCCGAGTTAATTAAGTAATATTACTATTATTTAATTAATATCTTTAATTCTGCCAAATCCCTAAGGTATTTAATTAATAATTAAATACCTTACTCTCCTTAATCCTCCTTTCATCAAATAAATTACATTTATTTAATTCCTCACATGTCATATTCATCTAATCCTAATCCACTTCCTAAACTCTTCATTAAGGATGTGCACATGCCTAATCCTTGATTAGGATGTGTCACATCTTCCAACTTTTGCAAGTTGGCCTTTAATCCTAATTAACACCTAATTATCCTCTAATTACTGATTAGTCAAACCTAATTAGTACCTTGGTCAAAGGAATTTTTAATTCATTTTTATTCCTCCAAGAACCCCCTTTCCCATGTGAATTTTTAATTCACATTTATTTATCCTAGATTCCCTTCTTTTATATGTGAATTTTTAATTCACATTCCATCCTTCCAAGGCTTCTAGAACCTTGGACTTGTCACAATCTCCATGTGACCAAGTCCCACCTTTTTGGAGCCCACCTTTTATCCTCTAGATCCTCCTAGGAATGTGAATTCACATTTATATCCCCAACCACCTTTCCTTTTCTCATGTAGATTTTTGAGGAATTCCAAAATTCTTCAAATGTCCCTTTCACTCCCACTTGGGGACAAGACATCCCTTTTTGTGGAAATCTTCTCACTCCCCAAGGTGCTTGTCCTTCCTCCACCTCATGTACCTTTTTGACACCTCACTTACACCTCATATCCCCTTGTCCACTTCACCCTTCACATGTCAAGATGTGAGAGCTTGTGGGTTCTCAACCCACCATAGCCCTTCATCTTGGCCTTGTTGGATGCATCTCAACCATTGAATTCTCTAGAGAATTCAAATTCTCCTATAAATACCCCCTCCTCAAGGGCATTTTAGAACACTTAGCCATTTGATAACTACATGCTGCCAATTTATATTCTCAATCCTTTGCCATCATTTAGCCATCTCTTTTGATCATATTGAACATTGAATCTTGCATTTTAGTCATTCAAACAATCATCTAAGGAGCACACATATCATTCCAAGCAAGGGCCAATCAAAGGGATATCAATAACAAGGTAAAACTGTTTGTGTCTTGTGTTATCTATTTTTCTTCTTGTTTTGTCACTCTCTTTTGACTAATCTTGAGGTGTCCTTAGTCTTTTATCGTTCATATTTTGAGTTATTTTATGCACTAGAATAGGATAAATTTCAAGGTATACATTTTTGGCATGCCCGGTGGGACCCATAAACAGGTTCCTATACTTTACGTTTGCTGTTGTTGAAGTTTTTGCAGGAACACGTCGCAGAAGGGTGACTACACTCCTGTTTTTACTGCAGAAGTGCAATTATGCCCCTATTTTTATGCAAAAGTGCAATTATGCCCCTGTTTTTCTGCAGAAGTGCAATTACGCCCTATTTTTCTGCAGAAGGGCATGTGCGCCCTCTTGGGCTAAAAATCACTTTTTTACTAATACTTTTCTGCAGAAGTGCGTGTGCACCCTCTTGGGCTGAAAATCACTTTTTTACTAATACTTTTCTGCAGAAGGGCGTGTGCGCCCTCATGGGCTGAAACTCACTTTTTTACTAATACTTTTCTGTAGAAGGGCGTGTGCGCCCTCTTGGGCTGAAAATCACTTTGTTGCTAACATTTCACTGTAGAAGTGCAATTGCGCCCTCCTAGTCACTGCAGAAGTGCAATTGCGCCCTCCTATTCACTGCAGAAGTGCAATTGCGCCCTCCCGGTCACTGCAGAAGTGCAATTGCACCCTTTTGTTCACTGCAGAAGTGCAATTGTGCCCTCTTGTTCACTGCAGAAGTGCAATTGCACCCTTCTGTTCACTGCAGAAGTGCAATTGTGCCCTCCTGTTCACTGCAGAAGTGCAATTGCACCCTCCTGTTCACTGCAGAAGTGCAACTACGCCCCTGTTTTGCTGCAGAAGGGCGACTGCACCCCCGGGAAGGTAAAATTATTATTTTGGCTTTGGATTTATTTGCTATTGCTCTCATTAACATTGTTCTTGCAAGGATACATGTGTTTTTTGCTAACTTTTTACAGCATATTCTTGTGAAGTTGATGAAGAAAGCAGGATAAAATATCTAATATTTGCTTGCAGGGCTACTCATTTGCTCAATCCTTTTTTAAAAATTATCCTTGCTGTTTGCATTAATCTAAGAACATAGCTTAATTAGAGAGAGTAATATTCATTGCTTGCTGTTCTTGTCTTTTTGTGTTACCCAAAGGGAGCATTAGCTTGTTTCCGCTTTCCCCTTGCACTTCATGTGAGCCTGGGGAGTAGTTGGAAGCGGTTGGTGTTTTCTTTATAGTGGGACCTGCTTGGGGATTTCATCACCCCAAGGGACGATTCCAACCACGCATACCGGCGGGGTATACAAAGGGGGAGAGCGAAAGTTGTACCCCAATCTAGTCACGTCGTAATTGGCGGAGCGTCAAAGCTAGGGTGATACCTAGATAGACATGAAGAGTTGGTCTGAGCCCTTCAGTATCTCACTGGGGTTCCCGACTCACACTTGTGACGGGCTAGTGTTCACGGTTGTGCCTCATGTACCGAGAGTATATCGAGGACTCCCTAGATACCTTGTGCATCCTAGATTAAGACCACTTTGGCCATACCCTTAACACTAATCATAGGATTGTATTTGATTGAGAGTGTTTGCTTGTGAAAAATTAGTGAACTTTTGACAATTTGGCCTTATCATTATCATTTTAAAGTCCTTGCCATAGTCATTTGCATCAAACCAAGCCTCTGTTTTACCGCAGAAAGGCGACTACGCCCCTGTTTTTACTGCAGAAGTGCAATTACGCCCCTTTTTTTTGCAGAAGTGCAATTACGCCCTTGTTTTTCTATAGAAGTGCAATTACGCCCCTGTTTTACCGCAGAAAGGCAATTACGCCCCTGTTTTACCGTAGAAAGGCGATTACGCCCCTGGTTTGCTGCAGAAAGGCTAATTTTCCCTCCTGAACACCCGAAATCACCCCATTTGGATCCATTTAGCCTCTAAACCATCATTTAACCATTACCTCATCATCCCAAGCCTTTGTTTTGCCACTTTAAACCTTCAAAAACCCCCATTTGACCATTTTAAACTGCCATCTCATTATTCCAAACTTTCGTTCAACCATTCTAAATCCCCACACATTCTCCACAATTATCCTTAATACCCCATTCATTCTAATTTCTCCCTAATCCACCAATTATTGCATCTCTAAACACCACCCATAACCAAACCGTCCTAACCTTGTATTACAAAGCGGTTACACAAATTGACCATAGCGCTTGAACTTGATTATTAGTCTTTAACTTCAACCCCAATCAATTTTCCCCCATCTTGAGGTGAATTCGGTGGCGTAAGTTATCATCTTTGACCCAATCAATCCATTTCTATCTTAAGGTGGATTCGGTGTCGTAATCACCCTCTTAATCAATTAAAGCTCTTGGTTGTTAAGGGTAACTTCCTTTGATCAAACTCAAGGTCTCCCTCTCATCTTTTAACTATCCAATCAACATCATCCAATCATCTGATCCTCTCCAATCAAATCCAATCCAATTAAATCGAAATCCATTCCTCTAATCAAATTCATCCAATCATCTAATCAATCCAAGCACACCAATCCTATTAGGTTCATCCAATCACAACTATCCAATCAACATCATCCAATCATCTGATCCTCTCTAATCAAACCAATCTAGTCCATCCAATCATCTACCTGATCCAACCATTCGTCTACTCAATCCAATCAATCATTTTCCCCATCCAAATCCCTTGAACACCATTTCAGAAGTTATTTTCCAAATTGACCTAGGTGTTTGAATCCAATCATCATCATCAACATCTACTTAGGATTGTCATCCATCCTAAGATAATCATCACCATCGGCCCTATCAATTCACTTTCAATCTCAGGGTGGATTCGATGTCGTAATCATCTGTTTGTGCTTTAAATCGATCAATCATCAATCAATCTTATCCAATCCGATTCAATCACATCCCTATCAAATCATCCATCTACCGAATCCCATCAAAATCAAAATCAATCCCATCACATCATCCAATCATCCTAATATGAGCTTTAATCCAATCCTCATCTGAGCTTGAATTAAATCCCAATCTGAGCTTTCATCCATCCCCATCCAAAATCTTTGATCCATTCTATTTATGTTTTCATCATCATGAATCCTTATTCTCCATCAATAGTAGTCAAGGGAAACCCTAATTACATTGACAACGATAGCGAAAGTCTTGTTGATCAAGAGGAATATGACATAGACCCCCTTGACACTATCATTGCTAGTAAGCTTTCTCCACCCACCTTCCAAAATCCAATCACCCCCTCGAGTTATCCCGTTATGTCTTCGTCCATGCCTAATCATGTTGCTTATGCTACCTTTGACAAGGGATATCCATCATATCCATCATACCCTTCATCTACATCATCCTCTTATCCAACACCCACATCCTCTTATCCTAGTCTACCATCTCAATACCCCTATCCTAATCCCCCATCCACATCCTCCTATCTAAATCCTTCATCCGCATATACCCACTACCCTAATCTTCCATGCCAATCTACTTCACTCTAATCCTACATTCGACCTTCCTATCTTAATCCTACATCCACACCCCTTTTACCTTAATCCTACATCCACATATCTTCATCTTAATCCACCATCCCAATACCCTTATTATAATCCATCCCCCACATCCTCTTGTCCCACTACACCACCTATATCCTTCTTGTCCTAATCCACAATCCATGTCCCCTATCTTAATTCACCACTCCAATATCCTTACCTTAACCCTCCATCCAATCCTAGTCCTCCATCTACTCCTATCCTCCATCCAATCCCATTCATCCATCTACTCCTAGTCCTCCATCCACTCCTAATCCCCCATCTACTCATAGTCCTACATTCAATCCCATTCCTCCATCTAACCCTAGTCCACCAATCCATAATCCATCATCCACTCCTACCACGCCATCTCAACCTAGAGCATTCAAGTCCCTCACTCAAGAAATTCTCCAAGGACTTATAACAAAGAAGCCACCCCCAACTCCACATCTTGAAGTCATGGAACCATGCCATCCCAATCTATCATCCACGGTAACTAGTGATGAGAGCCTTCTCCATACCACACCTATCATTGTTGTTACCACCCCTAGCACTGATCAAACCATTGAAACCATTGAACCCACTAAATCCATTGAACCCACATCTCCTACCATCACACCCTCTGAATCCATTGAGCCCCCATCTCTTACCATCACACCCTCTGAATCCATCGAGCCCCCATCTCTTACCATCACACCCTCTGAATCCATTGAGCCCCCATCTCCTACCATCACATCCTTTAAATCCGTTGAATCCATTGAACATCCACCTCCTACTCCAAGAGTCATTGAACCCATCGATGATGCCCAAATCCATTATGATGACTGCATCGAGTCCTCCATCCTTCCATCTCCCCAACTTGAAGAGTCTCTCCAACACTCTGTCATCCTTCCATCCACACAAGATGCATCATGCCAAGAGTCTAATCCAAAGCATGCCAACATATCCCCTTCTCTAGATCAAGATTCTACCATCCTATCTAGTTCACCTCAAGATTGCAGTCCCCCATCCATTCCACCCCATGATCCCCTTGTCTCCACCAATCCATCTTCATCCCCATCGCATGAGCCTGCTACCACAAATCCATATCCTATCATATCCTCTAATCCCTCTCCTAATATCACCTATCCACATGTTGCTATCCCACCATCTCCCTCTCATGATTCCCCATCATCGCCTTTCTAAACTCATATATACCCACATCCCCACAGGCTATCCCCTTTGGTACTTCCTCACATTCTTCCACAGGCCTCCCTCAAGCAGCATAGTGGCACACCCATCATCCTCCACCTAATAATGGACTCGCATCATGTTTTCTGAATAACACAAATCCCATCATGGATCGCATGCTCAAGAAAATGAACTATCAAGGAAAAGGTCTAGGCCTTCATGAGCAAGGTATGTTAGAGCCCATCCAAGTCAAAGAACAAGTCTGCATGCAAGGTCTTGGACCTATTTCCCAAGCCTCACAATCTAAAGATGTTGGTATAACCTCTAGACGTCCTCAACGAGCCTCTTCCAAAATAAATATAGGCTCTTTCCATCGCTCCACCAAATCATATGTTTCCATCCCTCCTCCTCTATTGTATTGCCTCAAAACCACCGTCCATATTCCTCCTTCATCTGCTCCCTCCATCTTGGGTCCTTACATCCCTCCATCCACCATATCCCATCCTTCATCTACTCCATCCATCTTGGGTCCTTATGTCCCTCCGCCCACTCCATTTACTTTGGGTCCGTATATCCCAAAATCACCTCCTCCATCTCCTCCTTTTATCCATCCAATGCCTATCCATGTCATCCATCATAAACATCCTAATCAGGATCAACAAAGGCACATACCCGCACATCCTCCATCTACACATAATCCCCGTACTCCTACCTTCATCGCTCCACATCATCCATCTCTTCACACCCATCCTAGAAGGAGCACAATGCACTTTGATGCTAAATATGTGAATGCATAAATCCAAACATCCACATGAATTCAACGCTCCCATGTCCCCTCTAAAAGACATGGTAAAGAAAAGAAAAACAAAATCCCAAATCAAAATCAAATCTATAGCTCGCAAAGAGCCAGCAAAGCAAAGATCAAAACCATGTGGATCCCAAAGAAAAAAGATGCAATGCCATCAAATGAACAATCTGTAAGAAAATCCAATGTTGCTAATCAAAAAGCTGATTATACACCCCTTTCATCTCCTAAATCTGTTTTGGGTCCCTATGTCCCGAAATTCGCTATTCCATCTCCTCCATTATCCCCACATTCTCCATCCATTAGTCCCCTTATCTTTTCACATCCATCACCACATGTGCCAATGTTGGTCCTGAACTCATCTCCCCATCACGTATCCACCCCCTCATTCTATCCATACCATTTCCAACATCCCACCCATTATCCCCCGTATCTTCCCCATCAAATCCCTCTCATTCATCCTCTAGCATAATCCATTTATCCTAAGGTTGTACCAACATCCAATGGTCGGTTCGAACATGAACTCTTAATACCTCGTATAGAACTTGGATGGTTTATCCCATCCATATCCTTATATGTCTTCTGGGACCACTCACCGCCTCCCTATC
>VDFB02047397.1:98848215-98879428 GCA_007258455.2 Sequoia sempervirens | reverse complement strand
TGTCCCAAGATTCATGATAATTTTTACATGATTCAATTTGGAACAACAAATCTTGAGAAACTAGTCTACAAAGACATCCAAGAGCTCTGGTATGTTTAATCATCCATTTTATCTTTTTATCTGCATCTGTACATTCAGATACCTTATTTTCAGCATATAGAGAGTGACCTTCAGTCATTACAATACTCCTTGCATTTTAATGCCATGTTGAATAATTATATTATGTGAGCAAAGGAACCTTAGAATGATCCATGAATATGAGAGAGCACAAGCAAACAAATCAAAAGAATGCACCAAGATACCCCCCCAAATCACTCAATCAAGAAATCTACCAAGCAATATATGATTTGGCACTTTATATTTATTTTGTTTACAGTTACTAGATGCCAAAAACAACAAGCTAGACTTGATCTTAGTGCTTACAAATGGAAAAATAGGCCATAAAATTAAGTACAATGTTTGGTACAAAATGAGATCAATCTAATCATACCACTAAAAAGTACACAAAAAATTATGCACTTTAAAAAAAACTACACCCAAAAATGTTACTATAGGAGCAAGATATGAGCTCCTGAAGTTCCCAAAATGAGGACGAAGCACCAATTCACCTGTGAGAATCT
The DNA here is from genome assembly GCA_007258455.2 of Sequoia sempervirens. Taxonomy (NCBI): domain Eukaryota; kingdom Viridiplantae; phylum Streptophyta; class Pinopsida; order Cupressales; family Cupressaceae; genus Sequoia; species Sequoia sempervirens. Next base: position 98,878,808 of record VDFB02047397.1, on the reverse strand, counting down.
AAAATTTCTGGAAAAACCAGACACCAAAACAAAAAATTGATTCCACCACCATGTAGAGCACGAAAAATTATCCCAAATAAAAAAAAAATCTCAAAAAAAGGAGTCAAAATGACCGAGCTATGAGCCTCAAAAGTTGAACTGCAAAATCAAAAAGCTCATTGGAGAGGTGGGAAATTTTTTTTAGGAATGTTGACGTGGTGCTGACGTCAAAAATTCGCGGGTTTAAATTTGACGGTCGTATATGAGCATCAAAAAGGAATATGCCCTTGGCTAACGAAATATTCTTCAGGTTGGCTAGCGGCATAATCTTGCAAAGAATATTCGTCAGTCAAAATATTTTGGAGAATCTGTGAGATGCCACAGAATATGCTTTCGTCGATTTGTTGACTTTGATCGCCGGTATATAGAAAATTGTCACTGGTTTTTTAAAAAAAACCCTACCGGATTTCTGTAATGATAGCTGATTTTTATTTTTGACCAGCCGGTTTATTAAACCGACCACTGGTCAGTGGTAGTTGGCAAGATTGGGGTCCCCACCACGCGACATTCCCTAGAACCCACATACCCTATGACATAGATAGTACCCTGTGCGATACTTACTACAAAAAACTATTTTTTTTCTTTTGATTTTTTGAAAATTTTCCAAATAAATATTTCTTGAAAAACTTTAATCGACCCAATAATCCTTTTTTACAAAAAATTTCAAAAAAAATATTTATTCAAAATAAAATAAATATTATTTTTCTTGAAATCGTACCGGCGTAATTATGGCGTGACCGTATGGCTCCCTGAGCAATTTTTTTTTGCCTCAGCGGACACCTACTTTGATTTCAATGAATTGACAGTCAATCTTAGGATTTTTGGCCCTTCTGGATGGGATGGTAGGGTTGGATTTGACCCAAAATGCTCCAATAATGCAGCTACCTTTTGGATTTGGTAACCACTCTTCAACTTCAAACCCTTATAGTTTGGTCTCATATGTTTGATTTGGACAAAAAAAAAGGAAAAACCAACTATCTTGAACCTCCTGAACTTAATGGTGAGCTCATATTTGCACCAAAAAACTCTAATTTGAACTTGCAATAAAGAGCCAAAAATGGAACCCCCCCAAATTTGGTATTTCTATCAAGTTTTTCTAGTTCTCCAGATCATCATACGATGCAAGAGAAGATCATACTCTATTGAGATTATGGATGCACAGCCCCTGAAGTTGCACTCTTCAATGGAGGACCTTTGAGCTAGGAAAGATAATCAACAACAAAGAAAAGTGTTGCAACTAGGCATGCACAATAGAGATTCTATATTAATGATATGATTAATTGATATGTTACAAATGAACAAGTTGCTTGATTATATAGGCAAGAGAGAAAACCTAAGATGCATGAGATGTTGCCATGTTTCATGATCTAACAACATGTGACAACATGTGAACCCTATCTAGGAAATGATTAAATGTTGAGATAAGTTCTAGAAGGATAACTCATCTTCTAGAAGGAATCATATCCCTACAAACAAGGAAGGGAATATTATCCCATTTATTAAATGATTTATTAAAACTGCAACCTAGGACTAAATGAAATATGACCTAAGTTAACTTATGCTAGTGTAATAATTAATTAATTAATTAATTACACTAACACCCCGCCATAAGTTCAACTTAGGAAGGAAAATGCAATGATTATGCAGAGATGATCGATGATGATGATGGGTCCCGGCTACAAGGCCATGTTAGGTACCCATGTACATGAAGATGCAGAAAATATCCCACAACCGGAGAAAAGGGGAAACCCCAATGGGAAGAAAACCCCTCTCCAAAAAGGAGATGAAAAAGCAAAAAAAGTGAGATAGGATGGGAAGGATGGAAGACTCCCAAATACCCCCCAAGTACACCATCTGTCACATGGATACAATACAATAGCGCCCCCAGAGGGAGGAAATAGAGAGACTATATAGCCCCCCCAGAAGATGATATCACCTGCAAAAATGGTAAGTGTCTAAAGACAGAACATGATCCAATGTCGACAAACAACTTGTCTCCCTTTCGAAAGAAACAAAACCAAGTACAAGTGCAGTGATGCTTCCCATTCCAGATAGGAATTGAAGGAAGGAAGGATGAAGGTGGATGTCAATGATGTCTCTTAACTTTGCTCAAATGTTTCCTTGCATGAAGATGAAGATGCCACAATCAATGAAGAGGGTGACAAACCAGGACGATGCAGAAACTGATGTTGAACAATATCCAAAGACAGAGATGTGATGGATATGATGGAGACTTGATTTCCCTCCTTGAATGACGTGTCCTCAAAACCACTGAAAGAAGCCTGAAGCCAATACAATGGTAGATGCTAAAGAAACCTCAAATTCTGAATGGAATGATAGGGAAGAAGTCTCATACATGAAATCTCTGAAGAGAAAGCAAGTGCCTCCAAGATAGTCTCTGGATCCCCAATCAAGGTCGAGACAAAGGGATGAGGAGACTCAAGAGAAATCTCCAAAGTGTGATCTAAATAGAGGAGTGATACCCCCTCAAGAATGTCCTCCAACCCTGTAGAAGTAGCCAAGTCAGTGATACCTGAAACAAAGCCATCTTGTGATGCCAAGTCTGAAAAACTGAAGGTGTCTTGATGAATGATGATGGTGGAAGCCTCAATCAATGAATCTGGACAAGGAATCACTGAATGTGAAGGGATACCAATTGTCTCTAATGGAGAAGAATCACTTGAAGGAACCTTGTCAACCTCTTCGAAAAGATCAAGGCAATCAATCTCTTGCACAACAATATCATCATAGGGTACTTGATCTGAAGAATGACATTCTGAATCATGACCATCGGGGAATGGTGGAGTATTTGAATCTCCATATAGCTCCCAAAGCTTAGCCCAAAGGATGTGAGGACAGTCACAATGATCAATAGTACTCAGAACATCACAATCAACTTGCATAGAAATGATCTCCAAAACAGTGTATCTGCTGCAACTCCAAGTAAATTCATGAATACCTTCACTTGGATGAGGAACTATACCATACAGACAAGGCAATAGATCAAGTGATTGGAGATGGTGGTTGATCCCATCCCACCATTTTTGATAGTTTCCCTTATGCAACATAACCAAAGAAGGAGTATATGCAAGCCCCATAATGAAATTTCTCCAAAAAAACACAAAGACGCTGACCTTCGACAATAAATAGAGATTTCCAAAGAGATATGCAACTGAAAATATGCCTCCAAGATCAATAAATTCTTTTTCAAGTGTTAGGATGTCCTAGGAATCAAGAAAATGCACCAGATTGCAAAAAACCAATAGAAGATACCTGGAGTTGAAACCAAAGAAATTGAGTGGACTAATGAAAAAAGCACCGAAATATCTCTCGAATTCCACTGGAATTTTCATATTTTGACAATCTGATGCAAAGATATTGGTCGTTGAGTCCAAAGTGGTGGATTGACTTCAGTTGATTGTAGAAATTTCTGCAAGAAAAATTTCACAGAACAGATTGTACCACTGGAAACTACTTGGAATTACCTTTCTGATGGTATCTCGTTTTCCCACATTCGATACCCTAGTGAAAAGTTATGATAAAAAGAAAAAAATGCCTTGATTTGGCACTTAGCAGGCTAAACAGGGTCAAAAAAGTGCCCCCCGGGCTAAAAAAAAACCTGTCCTTGGTCCTTGATGTGACCGCGGGCTAAAGTGTGGAAAAAAAAGTGCTCCACCAGGAGCAGTGTCAGAGCGGTTGGATCGGCTGAGCTGTGGATGCGATTAGGTGGCGTCGTTGGCGCATGGCTCTGCCGATTTAGCGAACCCCTTGGTCGTTGATAGGACTGAGGTCGGGGTTGGTATGATGCCGGCAGTGATGCAGCCGGAAAGAGGCACGGGCATTGGTGGAGGTCACCAGTGATGGGAAGTGGGTTGGCGACGACAGGATGATCGACGGGCACAACTGACAAACAAGCCGGTGTACAGAGTACGACAACCAGTTGTGATGTGACCGGTCGAGCGGACCCCAAAAAAACTGCCCTCTACAAAAAATAAATTCTAAAGGGTGATAATAATATATTCTGCAAAAAAATAATAGCAATGTCGACCATAGAATTTAAAATTCGATGATTTTAAAATAAACCAACCCCTTATATTTGAATAAAATGCCAATGGAGAATAAATCAAACCCCAATGCCGACGGAAAAAATATAACTCCAAATAATAATGCCAATGGAAAAATTGATGCCGACCAAGGATTTATAATGGAGGTCGCTCAAATAATTTTTCTGCAAACTATATAAAATCCCCAAACAATAATTTTTTGCCAAAGAATATATAGATAAATGGCCGTTTTTTTTTTGAAAAAAAGTGCCTGCAACTAAAAAATATTTTCTTCAGAGGACAATTGACCGGGATGATTTTTGCTGCAAATTGTACGGATAGTACGATTGATTTTGCAAACCCTAAAATACCTCTGATGGCTCTTGGGTTGATGTATCTGATTTTGATGAATGGGCAGACGATCCTAGGGTTTCGAGGCCTTTTGAAGACAATGGCGAGCTCAGATCTGACTCTATCTGCTTTAGAAATTAGCTTGGTCCCCGGGTGGAATCAAGTAGCCTGCAATGGAAACCTTCAAGCCTGCAAGAATCTCGCACACCAACTTTGTTGATCAAGGGTTGATGTTTCACTGGACAAGCTTTGATACCATGTTGAGATTATGGATGCATAGTCCCTTGAAGCTGCAGTCTTCAATGGAGGACCTTTGAGCTAGGAAAGATAATCAACCACAAAGAAAAGTGTTGCAACTAGGCATGCACAATAGAGATTCTATATTGATGATATGATTAATTGATATGTTACAAATGAACAAGTTGCCTGATTATATAAGCAAGAGAGAAAACCTAAGATGCATGAGATGTTGCCATGTCTCATGATCTAACAACATGTGACAACATGTGAACCCTATCTAGGAAATTATTAAATGTTGAGATAAGTTCTAGAAGGACAACTCATCTTCTAGAAGGAATCTTATCCCTACAAACAAGGAAGGGAATATTATCCTATTTATTAAATGATTTATTAAAAATGCAACCTAGGACTAAATGAAATATGACTTAAGTTAACTTATGCTAGTGTAATAATTGATTAATTAATTACACTAACATACTCAACTTTTCAAGATTTACCATCTCTTCAAAAAAAGACTATCTAATGGCACTCAACCCACTCTGATACCGTGTTAGAATTGGCTATGGAGATAGCCTACCAAGAACTAGAGGCCAAATGGAAAAAACAAGAGAGAGAATATGAATATGACAAGAATAAACTATATTCTTATCAATTATGATTCAATGTTGATGTGATGTACAATGTAGTAGAGACCCCTTGGTTATATAGCCAAGGTGAGATACAAGATGTCATAGGATTATGACAAGTGTCTTAATCATATGATATGAGACAACTTATCACAACTACCTAGGTCACATGTGAAACAAGTGAAAAGATAAGATAACAACTAATGACAACTAACACCTTCTAGAAAGATTCCTTCCTAGGACCTAAGTAAACATAACATGTAAATAAGTCCCTTAGTAATGAATTATCTAGGTATAAGACTTTATTTACACCAACACCTTTGATTATCAAACATTCATTCTTTAGATGTTCTTCCCTATTATAATTTTTAAAACCAAAATTTACTTCTTCCAGTGGGGGAGAAGTATCAATGTTCTAACCTTTGATTATAATTTCTTACTTCAACATTGTGTTTCCCACCTCTAATTTAAAATTATCAATTTTATCCTTTCCTACTAAATCATTCTCCCATATCTTTGACTAGGATTCCATTTTGGTGATCAATTTTATTTCATCCTTATACAAAGAATAAATCTTCTCATCTAACTTTGCTTTAATGTGAGGGATTAACCCTAGAATAACCCACTCAATTCATTTCTTTTATGTCAAGGTTTCGAGGTTTCTTCTAGTTTTCTAATTGTACTTTTAAATCATTGTTCATAATATTTTATTGATTCCTCTTTAGTTCATAATTCCTTTTTTTATTTTATTTTTGTTCATACATTAGGTGAATGAATTTTTTTCAAAAATAAGTCACTCAATTATTTTCATGTTTTATCATGCTTAGGGAATTCTTTAATGCACCATCTTAGTGCCTTGTAATTGAGGGTCTTCAAAAAATCATATAATTGGGTCTAGTCATCATTAATGCCAACCCCACTCTAATGAAAGTCCAAGGTAAAGAGATGTTTGCTAGAATGCTTGGTGTATTTACCAAAAATAGTGAGCTTAATCATCTATGCATCTATATTTGGAGGAGGTAAAGGTGTTCTTGATTTATTTTGTAAGGTTAGGGATCATCCTTTCTCCTAATATATTCTCTAATCTTGGATCTCTTTCTCTCTTTTTATCATTGCTTCTTTGTCTAGTTTCACTCCTTTTCTACTTGACCAAAGTACTTGATATACCATTATATCTTGGCAATTGAACATCTAATAAATCACTTCCTAATATTTGTCACAAATCTCATACACAATTGCTTCTTGATCTGGATTTCTCTAATTCAATTAAGGATTCACTGCTTATATGGATTCTTTAGAAACTCATTAATTTTTACATGGGAGGTGACTCTTAGACCATGAGATTCATATCCTCAAAATATCTCTTTAGCTTGGGGAATGTGTTGGTTGATAACATTGTTATCAATAGATTTTCACCCTGCTGAATGCAAGATTAAGCAATCTACTGAAACATGGAAACCTTCTTCAGATGTGGGTGATCTGAACGAAGAAGGAATCTCTAGAGTGAACTAGTTCTCCAAAAGATTGATTCTATTCGAAAAAAATTTATGAAGGAAAGAGTTAGAAAGATGGACTGAAATCAAAAACTTAAAACTACTGGTGATTAACTTGTTATTTCTGAAAAATCCAGATTCTGCCACTCACAACAATTCCTCTATCACAATAGTTCTCACAATCTCATTGGTACATGATTCCATTAGTAATTTGTATGAAGATTCAAAGGCATTGAATACATCCTACAACCTGAAAACATGAAATTTTGTGCAGAAAACTCACAAAAGCAGGACATTTAAGGCTTCAATCTTGAAAACACAAATACATCAAATTGTTGTTACCAAATTGAGAATAAAAAATGAAAAGGAGAACTCTATTACTTTATTGAAAACTGAAAGAGTCTCTGTCTGAACTGAGTACAACTAAGTTTACAGGCTCAAGAATGTGTATGAGCAAGAAACTGAAATCTGAACTGACTGGGAGAGAGGAAAAGACTAAATCTTTTCAAAATATATCACCCAAGAAACCCTAATCCGAGCTCACAAAGAAGCTCAAGGAAAAAAGCTTCAAACTGTCTCAAAAACTGCATAAAAGCATAAAAAAAAGCATACTGCTTTTATGATCAAACTATAAAGCCTCTAAAAATAGGCTGAATCTGCTTTAAAAGCCAAAAAAACACCTTATCTCTCCAGGATGAGACTCAAATCTGACCAAGAGAAGAAGTCAATATGAATCTGCTAAAAATAGCAAGAAATCACAAAACAATTTATAAGATATTGCTTTATGATTATGCTTTACAGGATTATAGATTTTATAATTTATCTATTTTTGCAATTAAAAGATTATAAAATCTTTTGCAAAAAGAATCACATCTTATCTCACCAATACAATACTTTGATTTTTTTTTTTTAAATCATAAAAATATCAATGTATATCACTCTCTCATCAATATCTCCAATTGATTTCTCTCAAATCTATTAAAACAAAAACCCTAAGCAGATAATGATCAAAATTCATTCCTAGGTCATAAGATATTTCAACACTCATACCCTCATTTTTCCTCTCAAAAGCAATAACATAAGGTATTCAAGTCTCCAAATTTCTCTAAAGCACAAGGGTGTCAATAAGAAACACACGCCCTGAAGACCTAACACATTGACCTAGGCATATGAATTTCAGCCACCAAACATTAGCTTCAGATTTTAATAAATCACAATGCAAGGATTACCCTAATTCGAAATTCCCATGTGCTATTGACCGAATATTCCAGATAATCATAAGGTTGGCTCGAATTAGGGCATGAGAAAAAGATGTCAAACCCTAATAATGATTTCATTTTGTAATGATCACTATGAAAAAAATGAGCTCTGCCTGAGAGAGCACGCCACCATGATTGAGCTCAGACTGAGGTCGTGTGCTTTGAGAAACTTCATATTCTTCTTCAGATAGCCGAGCTCTTCAATGGGTAATCTTGAATTGTATACTATTGTGGTTCTTCACTTAATTCAAAAACAAGAAAGGCCATTAAGGCCGCGGCCTGCTCATGCTTTGTTACTGATTTTTCTTTACATTTTTTGTGACTTTTCCTTTCTTGGTTGACTTGTATGAGCTCGAGTTTTTATCTGAAAGCTCTATGAGAGAGCTTGCTCGCAGATTTTTTCTTCTTCTCTCTACACAAGGTGAGCTTCTTGGTTTATAGCTTTTGTAACTTTACCTCCTGAGTTATTGGTTTGTAGCCGTGGCTAAGACAGTTTCTAATGCCTTTGCTTATACTCTTTGTGCTTATATTTGTTATCTCTGTATTCTTTATCTTCACTGGCCACCCTACACGAGCTCGCACTAGATATTTTCATGGGGTTTGAGACTCTATTATATCTCTGGCTGCGGCTATATGTGTCTCAAAAAATGCATTTTTAAATCTTTTGGGTTCGACCCAAAACAGGAATCCCTTTCTCCCTCACATTTGAGGACAAATCCCTTCATGGGTGTCATGAAAATCGAAGGAAAACTAACATTCTCTACTTCTGAAGCTCGACCCACCAAAGGAAATTCACATTTTTGTATTCTTGTTGTTTCATACAAAATCCACATATGGGTTATCACTGCAAGTTGTGTTTTTTGTATTTAAAATTAACCCCAAACGTGGGTATTCTGTATATTCATTTTTCACTCAAGTTATGGGCTCGACCCATCTAACTGGTGCTTTACTTTGAAATTTTTGTGGCTTTCTCATTGAATCCCTCAAGGGTGAACTGAAAATTGTAATATTCATAATTGTCTCTCAAAACCTCAATGTGGGCTTTCTGGAAAAGACCTTGTGTAGTCAAGCAAAATCTGGCTTCTCTTTTGTTATTTTGAAATTTTAATCTCCTCCATATGAGTACTTGATATTTAGAGGAAAAAATTGTGCATTTGTCTGAAAACTGTGATCTCCATATGTAAATCTGAAAACAATTGTGGGTATATGAGAAAACAACATAACTGTATGTGTAAAAAATCTGGACCTGATTCGCATGGTATTTCCACTTTTCTCAGCTTTCTTCATGGAAATGTTGTATAAATCCTGTCTTTAACAAGACCTTCTCCTGGGTATACACACATCTTGTTTGTATTGCATTGAAAAAATTTGATATTCCTTTGGTTTCTCATTGCCTGAAACTTCCACATATTTGCATTCTAAAGGTTCTTCTTGCACCTTTTGTTTACACTCCAGGTATCATTGACATGCTATGTTTTGAACTCTCATGTTTTTGTAAACTTGTTTATTCTGGAAATGAATCTTGTGTACCTGAATCTTTGCCAAATTTGTTCATGTCTATTTTGCTTGATATTTGTAACTCTTTGAAGATATTCTTGAATGAGCATTGTACCTTGATTGTTGCCTTTCGCCAAACAGTGATGCATAATTCTATTTGAAGCAGTTCAGCCAAAGTGAACTAGTTGTCCTTGTTGTATCTTTCCTCGGGTTATCACATTTCACTGTCAGCCACCAGATTGAGTCTTGATTGTAACACCACATGAACGACTGTACTACTTATGTCTGGCACTCTTCATGCATTTTTATGTTCCACTTAATAAACTGTTTCGTTAAACTGTTCGCTTCTAAGATGAAAATTGAAACAAAACTCTTCATTAAGGCATAATGTATGCCTATTCACTATCCTTGGCTATGAGAAAGAACATTGATGAACTGAACCTTGCATGCCATCTGATCACAATGAACAAATAACACTGTCGCAAAAGAACATGAACCATTCAACAATGTTTGATATAATTGTACTCAGTTAAGTGATTGAGTGGATTAAACTCACTATTCACCTGTAGCTTTCAGAAAGCATTAACCTGATTGTTATGAATGCACAGTTGGTTTAATAGCTCGATAGATAACTATGCTTAACTCTTTCAGTTGTATATCATTTCTTTTGATGAATATGATGATACGATCTCTTATCAGCCCACTTGTAATGAATAAGGGCAGCATGCCAAGCTCTACCCTTGTGGGAGCTCGTTTTTCTCCACGTCCTTAGTCTTCAAATAATGATCAGCTTCGCGATTTTCCCTATACCTGCACAAGGAAACAAACAATGTTAGAATAATAACAAGATATGATGATCGTACTGATGTTCCTCCTTCAGTTCATGCTTCTGTACTTTGTCACTTGATTGTTTCAGTGTATGATTGATAGTAGGCTGCATTATTGTTGATGATCCATATAGGTATCTTCATAATCGGAGCCTCTGACATCCCTCCTCTTTTCTCTTACAGGTCAATCGGAGCTCAAGCAGACAAAGGTGCACCATCCAGCATCGACCATTAGCCAATCAGGCAATGATGATTATGTCGTTACTTATGTGCTTTTTTTTTTTTCATCTTCCATAGTGTAGTGTGCTATTAATTATGCACTGTGACAGTCACATCCACGACTTGTGTGGATATTTGATTTCATCTTATGCTTTTCATTTCGAAAGGAAAATGCATTTCAATGCAATGTTGTAATATCATTTGGATTCTTGCAATCAAATGAAACTATGTAAATATGAATCATTTTTATGAAACGAATGAAAGCATTTGAAATGCTCTATTGCTTATATGCCCAACTCTGTACTTCATTTAATTTAGGAACATTTGAATAGCACTTCTGAAACTTGGTTTTCTCATTTTAAATGCACAACTGTCTCTTGACGAACAATGAACATGATGCAAACAACACTTAAACATAATTTGTAATTTCACCTTAAGATATAACAATGTTCAGCCAGCCCCACCAATTGAGCTGTGGCGAAAAATTGGTAACAAACACATAATTAGTAATTGATTTATCTTTAATATTCTTCAAAAAATTTCTTCGTCAACCTAGGAATTTCTCTCATCTATCATCTCCAAAGTTTTCTTGAAAAACTAAATTTTTGGTGACTTCTTTTATTATATTGCTAAATATTATCTCCTCTTCTTCACTAGTTAACAATTTCTTTACTTCCTCCCTTATTTACTTCATATACAATTCCCCATAGCAACCACATCTATACTATCCCTATGAATAAGGTCAAACTTTTGTAAGTTCATTGTTGACTTATATTATTTCAAATATCTTATCATTTTAGTTATATTTTTCTCTATAGTTCTAATTTATTATAAACCTCTATTTCCATAATATTCATGAACACCATGTCCATTGAGGATCTACCTATCTCAATAATAGGTTTTTATTAGTTGCATCCCTCCTGATACAGTCCCTTGATGTTTCTCACACCTTTCTAAGCTTTTCCACTTTCTTTCCTCTCAGTCCTAAGATTGTTTCAATATTCTTTCTTATTCCTTTTTTATCATGATCTTTAAGTCCTCTTGAAAACCTATATTGATCTCACCAATAATTTCTTTTACTCTCATAATCAAAATTTTCCATAAATATTTAATTGCTTTAGTTTATCCATCCTTAATTCCTTTTTTTTAATGCCTTAATTTGCCAGGGGGTATTACAAAACACCTAACACTACCACAACCTGCTTTTTAATACCTATAATGATCTCGATATTGCTTTATATTCTAGCAAGGTAATTTTACAAGACTTACCTTTTAGTGCACTTATGGGTTTTCATCATTAGTCCCCATTAGGTCACTTTTCTTATTTTTCAACTTAATAGGTATAGATCCAATTACTTTATAATTTTTAGAAAGCATTCATAGGACATCATGACTCAGTCTAAAATCCTTTTTCAAGGGTTGATGTGTTGCATAGTACTAAGGACATGGAAAATCGTATTGGTAGCAATTTGGATCATTAATGAGGGTGGTCCTTAAAAAACAATCTCTAAGAATTAAGGGTAGATTCCCCATCTATCTAAAGCTAACCTTAAAGCTATTTGTGTTCTCGAGGGGTGTGAAAAGGAATAGAGTTTTCTTGGATATGGATAGAGGTCGCTTGGATATGCATAGAGGTTGCTTGGATATGGAGGCCTTTTCATTGGTCACTCTTTTGTTTTTTAGAAAGGCATTCATAGGGAAACCATTGCTTGGATAGGGAGGTTGTCAAATTTAATCATATCAAAATGCTCTTTTCCACTTGCTTTTGGTGGTTAGGTGCAGATAAGACATGTATCATGTTGCAACTAGTCCAAGAATGTGACTAGGTGACACATAGGGAAATATTGGCTTGGTTATTAAAAGATTATCTTATGGTGGGCTTTAATTGGTTGGTAGAATCTATAGAAGTCTAAGTTGCATTGAGTAGTTGGGAACTAGGGTTCAGGATTAGCGCATGCTAGATTAATTTTATGGAAGTTTCCATAAAGAACTTAAGGAGTTTGAAAGAAAAAGATGCAAAGAGGGGCAAGTATTAGGGAAATGGGTACCCAATATTGATGGAAGGAGTGGGATCAAGGTGAGGGAAATTTTGATAGCACTAAATAATATGGACAAAAAGGTAAAGGAAATGGATTAAGGATTAGGGATATAGAGTGCTAGATGCACTATTTGGGAAAGGAAAACATAGAAGTCCAAAAGTATATGACTCGAGAGAAATGGGTTATGGATCATTAATGTGGTGCATGCCTAATGCTAGAAGAAAAAAGGGCAAGGGAAATAGAGTGGAAGATTTTAAAGGTTTAGAGATTGGTTTTACCATATTCCTTATACCTTTTAGACAATGATGGTATGACTAATCCTACAAGAATGGATCCCACAAGGAGGAAGGAAGATGGGAAGTGGGGTTAAGGAAATGAGTAGGGAAAATACTAAAAGTCCAAGATTTTGAGACTGAAAGGAAAAGTGAATCGTCAAATTAGGAATTGGAGATGGTGAATACTCAATGCTAAAGGAGATGAAGCATGAAGTAGAGTAAGTGGAGAATAACTGAGGTTCATGGATTAGTCTTATAGTTTAAGTACATGATTATATGGAGACCTAAATTCCTAGGGAAAAAGGAAAAGACAAAGTAGGGAGTGGAAGCATGGGGAAGGCCATGATACAGTACCTAGATAATGAAAAGTCTAAAATACTAAAATAGTCAAAGGTCTTAGACAAAAATGGAAATGTTGGGTTTCAAAGAATGGAGGGAAAGAATACTGGCAAGAGGAAACCTATAAACCTAACAAAGGCTAGAAATAGACACAATCACCCCTAACACTTAGTAATTTCTATAGTTTGAGATATTTAGGCACGTGACAAGTAATAAAGAAGGGAAAAACACTATAACAAGAATATTTTTGAATAAGGAGGTTCATTGAAGGAATTATTAGATTGGTTATAGATGGTGGCCAAAACATGGCTCTATTAAGAAAGGAAGTACTAGACTTAGATAAATTTGCACTTACTAATATAGGAGCCAACATCACCTAGAAAGGGGCAATACAAATATATCACATAGCAATTATAGGGATAAAAATGTAAATCTTTGATCAGATATGAATGATGGACTCTATAGACAATGAAATCAAACTAATAAAGAAATAGAAGCACACTAGAGTCCTTTCACTAAGAATGATATCCAAGGTAAAGGCTCAAAAGGACCAACATCAGCAGAGGGGTTCCCTAACTTTATCTAAACTTAGAGATGGTGTTACAAGACATAAAGAAGTGGAATTTTTTTTAGAGAATCTTCCTAAACATACTAGGATAAGAAAACCAACTTAGAAACCGAAATAATAAGGTTTATTATAATTAAAGCTTTTCAAAATAACTTCATACAAGAAATTAATCCTCATGAATGAAATAGGCCTTGGAATAATCCATGGCAAAATGTGTTTGCAAGTGAGTTCATTTCCCCTTCATGAAATCAACTAAATTTATCATTAGAAGAAGGAATTGCAACAATCTTGGAGATAAATGTCATTGCAATGTAGTAATCAACACACACCCAAGGGTTCTTAACAACTCTAATAGTTATTCTAGGGGGTATGCCTAGAAAATCAAAAATAATTGCCAACTTTTCACTATGGTGGGAAAGAAATAATAATTTTTTCTTCATTTTCCACACCACTAAATATATGTCTTGCATTTGGAAAATACCCTATTGCCTTCATCTCCCAAGCCAATTTCTCCAACTTTGCATAGATTTACTATGTCTATGGATGTGATATGTCTCTTACACAAGAAACAACCAACTACATATAGGAACCTTTTTAATTTCTTATTTTCATCAATCTTGTTACCATTTTCTCACACCACATACCCACTTCTATATAGATGTTTGAGAAAGGAACATAAGTCACATCTAGTAGTAGCATCGTTGTAAATACTCTTGAGCATATATTCATATGTGATATGCAAGCAGAAGAAAACAGGTCCACACAACCACCAGAGATTTAACTACCATCTTAATAATAAAGTTTAGGGTGTCCTCAAAATAGCTAGCACAAGCAAGTTGGTCAACCATGCACACATAATGATCAATTGTAGATGTGATGCAATAAAGGTCACCAATGTGATTGAAGTATGTATGACCTACATGATTGCATGCACATTTAACACAAACAAAGCTTATGTCAAGATATGTTCTAGAGTGCTTCATTAATCCAAATATTTTGAGAGCATCCTTCCAAAATTCATTTTGTGCATATCCCACAAACATTGCATTCTATAACACCACATTTCTTTGAGGCATTTTGTCAAACAGTTTACATGCCTTGTCTATGCTTCCATATTTTCCATACATGTCTACCAAAGCATTTCCAACAAAAATATCAGACAAAAAAACTTTGATGGGTGTTCATACCCTGTTCTTAAGCTCTCATATTGGCATAGTCGGAGAGTATGCTGCTAATTTGTTTTGCTTGAAAGATTTTAAAGCCTTGTCAACAGATCCGTTTTCTGTATATCCTACATTCCATGGAACCATATTTTTTGGAGGCATCTTGTCAAACATTTCCTGCCCCTTGTCCATGCTTCCATATTTTGGATAGTCCATCAGAGCATTTCCAACTACAACACTTGACAAAATTCCTCTATCCTACCTTGTTCCAAAGCTCCCATTTTAGCACAGGCTGGAAGTACGTTGGCAAACGTAAACTGCCTCGTGAAGTACTCCAGGGCGGGAACGATGGGTAAGATTGAGTTTTGTTCGGCTATTGGGCAGGAACTGGGCGGCTGACTACTGACTGTAAGGTTAATGGGACTGCTCAACGGAACCGAAACAGGCTTTGGTGAAAGGAACAAATTGAATAGGCCCACATGAGCCACCTAAGCAGTCAACGCTTAAGCGTGTGCTCTTTTAAGTCCAGCCTATGATCATAAGCCACCGAAATGCCCGTCCAAAATAAACCATTGTTTGTGCAGAGATATATAAGAACCCAAACATTATAACAAAGTCCGCTTAATCACCGATAATCATTTCGCGACTCTGCCCCTTTGGAAGCATAGCATGTTCCCTGCCACCACTGCCTCTGCAGAATTCTCCGCAAATTATTGCAGGCATTACAACCTCATATGAGTCTGAACTCATTATACTGTTTTCCCGGCCGGTCCCACATACACTGCAAAATAAAAAATATGTTGCAGAACACAATATCTTCCTCAAAATTATCCGCAAAACACTTTTGAGTTACTCCCCTACATAACGCCATGACTGTTATTTACAACATCGGCTGCAGCAACTTTGTAGAAGTAATCGTTTTCCATCGTCAATGGCTTCTGTCATGCTGTCATTTTCCATCTGCAGTGCCTTCTGTTTTGCTGATTAAACGATTTTCATGGGGAGAGCTGCAAAAAATCTTTCTAGCTGATAATGAAATCATTAATCTATGAACTGACTCTGTAGAGCGTCTCTAGGCCTAATAACTTCTTCTGATGAATTTAGATGATGACTTAATGGAGTTTCTTGACAAGCCTAAATCTGACAGCGTTACTGAGAGTTGCTTGCAGAGAACAGAGGTTCTATCTGCTTCAAGACTAATTGCTTTTAAATGATGCCCAAGCATCTACGCCTCTCAATAACTGATGTTAATGCTATCCTATCTTTAAGTATGCGTGGCAGAGCTGTCTATGTGATTCACAAAATCATCAGTAAGAAGTATACAAAAAGCCACTAGATCGTTATCAGAATAATGTGAGCGTTTGTAAAAGGCAAGAAATAGCCCCCAAAATACAGATAGAAAAACAAACTTCTGAAAACCCTGTGTAACAAATTATACAAAAGATTGACACTGTGTTCGAAATCGTTAGATCAAAAGGCCTATTATCCATTTTTTTAATCTCAAAAATTAGTTTTATGATATTCAGAAAGTGTAAAAACCTTTCATCTCTTAACACAAAAAACAGATATACAAAATGAAACAGAACCTTAATAGCTCAAGCCAAGGGTTTCCACAATAAATTCTTCATATTAAGAAAGAGGCCTAAAGATTCATACAGCAGTATATCTGCGCAAGAATCTTAAGAAGATACATTTATTTTCTGAATGGCTAAACAATAATCCGCGGAAAAAGAAATCTGTACAAACCACTAAACAAAGTGGCCGAGCTCGACCATCAAAGAAGATGCACAATATCTCACGCGCTGACCGAAAATGACAAGCCATAGATAATAACGGAGATCGGATTGGAAAAAACACTCATTGAAAACAGTAGGCAAAAAATGCCAAGAGAGATCCAACAAGAGCACGTGCCAGAGAAGGCACCACCGCCATATAAGCAGCGCCTGTAATCGGAGATGGACTGGGCGCCTCTGCCTCCTCTGCACCAAATACTACTGATATCATCATCATTATCATTATTAGGGCCAAATTTAGGGCGTAAATGTTGCTGTGTGCTGCTCCAGTCATCTCCACACCTCTTTTATCAAAGATTGCAAATGCCTAAAATGAAGATATGCAGCTTTGCGAAACCTCCGACCGAAATGCAGACAGATGAAATAGTAACACGCTATAGAGAAGGCACTCGCAATGGAATGAAGGGATTGAGAGGGGAAAGGGCTATTTTACGCCGAAGGCTTCGGCGTATCCAATTTGAGAAAGATCGACCTAAAATTTGAAATCAACGGTTGACCTCTTTCCACAGCACCTGGCCAGCGATTGAAAACAAGTGCACCGTCGATCTTCTTTCAGCAATGCATTTAAGGAAAAAGAACGAACATACTATCGAAGATCCCCTCACGCCAACCAGCTCATATAAGAATTAATGTAGACTATTATTGCAGCTAACATTTGCAACGTCACCAAAGAGGGCAGAGATGGCGTGGTTCTGCAAAGAGGGAATGACACTAGAATACAGCTATTATCCCTCTTCCCAATATATATGTTGGGTGACTTGTTTTTTATGCCAAAGGCGTTCCCTCTATGAATAATGCCCAGTTGATTTTGCAATCAACAGTCAAAACTACCAACCCCGATGCAACACAATAGAAACAATCGTCGCCGTTACACCTTCGCCGTTTTCCGTTCTCGGTTTTCACGTAATAAAAATAAAATAATGACATCGGCTAAAAATATTTTCCCTGCCGTAAAGTATGATAACGAGCTGCAGAAAAATATGAAAGACATAATTTTCGAAGTCTGAAGAAACTCAGATATTCGGATTGCTGGTTTTAGACTCGTCATGACATTGTCATAGAACAATTTTAAATTTCAAAAACCTATTATTTTTAATTTTTCAAATTTAGATTTTTATATTTATTTTAATTATAAAATATATAACAGTTACTTATATATTTAGAAATTTTAAATTTTAAATTTTACTTTTAGATTCTAATAATTATTATATTATAATATATATTACATATAATATATGTTTAAAACATTGAATTTTTATTTCTTTTATTTTAATAATTATTATATTGTAATATATCAATACTTTTAACATTAATATATATTATATGGAATTTAAATAATATTAATATTTAGTTTTTTTAATATATATAAGTAAATAATAATATTTTTTTAAAAATAATAATATTACTAATTAGGTCGAAGGCCTTCCATTGACCAAAAGATCGAGGTGACTTCCAAGATCAACGGTTCAACATTTGAGAGGTAATAATCATGAGTATAATTCTAGTATTATGTATTATGTATTTATTATTTAATTATATATTTATTTGATATCATTTATATTATAATTATATTTATTATTCTATATATATATTAGATATTATATTATACTTTATATTGTATATTATATAATATATAAATGTTATATGATATATTATATTATATTTATATTTATATTATATCCTTCTTTTTACCCCTCTCTCCTCTCTCCCTATCACTCCCTCTTTCTATATTTGTCTATTTCTCCTCTCTTGTCTCTCTCTATTTCTCTCCTTCCTATGTCTATTTATTTATATATCTCTCTCTCCTTGTCTCTATCTTCATATCTCTCTCTCTCTCACACACACTCCATGTTTCTCCCTCCCTATCTCTATCTCTACATCTCTCTCACTCACACACTCTATGTTTCTCCCTCCTTTTATCTAACTCTATCTTTATCTCTCGCTCTTTCCCCTCTATCTCTATATTCCCATCGATATCTCTCTCTCTCTCTCTCTCTCTCTCTCTATATGTATCCCTCTCTCTATCTCTCTATGTATCACTTCCTATATCTTTATCTTTCTACCTCTCCATCTCCCCTCTTTCATTATATCCCTCTTTTTATCTCCCTTTCTCCCTTTCTCTCTTCCTCTCTCCTTCCATCTATCCCCCCCCTCTCTCTATATGTATATCACCCCTCTATCTTTTCTAAGTTATATCTATCTCTCTATCTAGATCCTTTTTATTATTATCTCTCTCTTTCTATCCATATCTCCTTTTCTCTCCCTCTCTCCCTATCACTCTCTCTTTCTATAGATCTCTCTACTTCTCCTCCCTCCTCTCTCTATTTCTCTCCCTCCATATCTTTAACTCCATCTCTCTCTATCACTCATATACACACAAAATCCCTATTTCTCCCTCTCTATCTCTATCTCTCTATCTTTCCCCTTCTTTATCTCTCTCCACCTCTATTATTTATCTTTGTCACCTCCCTCTCTCATTCGTGCTCCCTCTATTTCTATCTCCCTATCTCTCCCTCCCCCTCTCTATCTATATCTCATTATCTACCTCTCTTATTTACTCCACCTCTCCTACTGAATATCTATATCTCTCTATCGCTCTCTCTTTCTCTTTATCTCCCTCTCACTCAATCTCTCTATCTCTTTCTATTCATATCTCTCTACCTCTATCTTTGTATCTCTCTCTATCTCTTTCCTTATCCCTCTCTTAACTCTATATGTATCTCTCTCATTCACCTCACCTCTCCTCTATATCACTATGTATTTCTCTCCCTCACACTCATCTCTCTCTCTTTCTATCCATATCTTTCTATACCCCTATCTTTCCACTCTCTATCTCTTTCACTATCCCTCTCCATCTCTCTATATCGAAATTTATCTATATCTCTCCCTCTCTCGCTCTTCATCTCTATATATTGAGTTATCTCTCCCTCTCTCTCTCTCTCTCTCTCCCTCCTCTACCTATCTCCCTCCCTCTCTCTATCGAGCTCCTCATCTCTCCCTCTCTCACTCACTCCCTATCCCCCTATCTATCTTTATATCTCTACACATCTCTCCCTTTCTCTTCCCATATATATCTCTCCCTCTATCTCCCCTTATTTCTCTTTCAATCTATATTTTTCTATCTCTATTTCTCTTTGTTTGTCCATCTCTCTATCTACCTCTTTGTCTTTATCTCCCCCTCGCTATATCTTCATATATCTCTATCTCTATACCACTCTATCTCACCATCTATATACCTAGATATATATATCCCTCTTCCTCTTTATATTTCCGTCTCTTCCTCTCTAACTCACTTCCTCTCTATCTTTATCTCCCCCTCTACCTCTCTCCATCTCTCCATCTATCATTATCTCTCCTTTTCATTTATCCCTCTATCTTCATCTCCACTTCTATCTCCCTCTCTCCCTCTCTCCCTCTTTATCTCTAGAAATGTCTCCCTTACTCTATCCATCCATCTCTCTCCCTCTCCCTCTTACTAGAGCTCTATATCTATATCTATTTTCCTCTCTATTTTTATCTATCTATAGATATCCATATTTTTATCTTCTTATCTATCCATCTCTCTCTACCCCAGTATCTCTCCTCTATATCACTTTCTATCTATATCTTTATCTTTCTATCTCCCCCTCTCTCTCATCTATATATTTATCTCTTTCATCTCTATCTATCCCTCTCTCCTCTCTATCTTCGTCTCTCTCTCTCCTCTCCATATCCCTCTTCCTCTCCTTGTCCATGTCCATCTCTATCTTCCTCTTTAGCTACTTACCCATCTCTCTCACTCTTCCTTACTCCATCTCTCCCTCTTCCTATCCCTCTCTCTCTCCCCCTCTCTCCCTATTGCAAGCATAATATGATCATGTTGGTAAAGGACCCTAATTATCATCTTGATTTAGAGGTTTTGTTGTAATTGTGTTTGGAACCCTATAAGTGGATGCATAGTTGATTTGAAGCTATCACTGCTTCATTGAGACCTTTGTTGCACAAACAACATCATGTTTGCTAAATGACTTTCCAATTGATCTCATGTAATACACAAATGTATGCAAAAAATAGATTGATTTTTTTCTTGATTGACCTTACACCTCTTCGGCGTACCCATTGCACACCAAGGTGCAATTGCTATTTATATACAACAAATGGGCAATCGACAAGACTACATTACAAAAGAGGCAGATATGCCGAAATTTATGTAATCCAATTGTTCTCCTAAAAAAGCTATTGTGGGGCCATGTCCCGTAATGTTTCGTTGGAAGTGTACAATTGCTTGGCAATGTAAACGTTACATAAACAGATACGTTATGTTGACATGGTTGTATGATTGGGGATGGCTTTCCTTATAAGTTTGAGATTTAATTTAGATTTAAGAAAATAAAGGTGCTCGTCGCTTATATATTCGTTGTGTCCATGGGCCCCTATCACCATTGTACCTTCATCGCGTTGTCAACAAGGATTATTATTCAGTTTCCATTTTGCATTGTGTAATGGTGACAAATATATATCTTTCACTTTTTATATTTGTTTTGAAATCATTTATTGATTTGTGTATTATTATTTAGTATATCATGTATGTTTACTAGTGATGTTTTCAATTGTTTATTTAGTCTTTAAATTGATAATTTTACATGGTTTGATATAAGGGAAGGAATTATCTCTAAACATCCAAATAAAATCTGAGAATTAGTTTTTATACAAGGACATACTAGAACATAAGACTAACTAAAGTGATGTTCTTAAATTTGCAAAGATTGAATCCATGTGCCCAAATCAAATCTAGAATATAATCAGATATAAACTTGTGGGATTGAATTTGTAGCTACATAAATGACAAGGAGAAACAAACAACATTCATTAACTTTCCAAAATATTCATCTCATCTTCAATAACATTTTTACAATATTGACATATCAAATTTGGTCATCTACATCATATTTATTATTTTATTCAATTTCCACAAATTTAGATCATTTATATTTATAGATTTCCACAACTCTTAATATAAAATAGATATTATTTACTTATTATTTATTTATCCTAAATTTATGTAGAAAGGATTTTATGCTCTCTCTCATTTAAAGAAAATATATATTTTATTTTCCTTTACACGCGAAAATTTTGGAACACATAATGCTAATGAACAAGAAATGAGTTTATCAACATATTCTCATCTATTTATGCTAGGAGTGGACCATTCACTCTTAGAATTTCTTGTTAAGTCATTTTGTAGGAGTGAAGGAGAATAAATGACACCCTACAATTATAATTATAAATGATATAATTTGTAATTCTATATCAATCCTTAATTATTAAAGAGGTTGATAATGATAAATTTAAATAGAAATCCAAAGGTTTGAGACATAAATAAATTGTTCATCTAGTATTTAGTTAGACGTTGACTTTGATTGTTTTGATTGACATTTAAGTGTTGTGAGAAAAATCTCAAAATTAAACAATGGTACTAGATTAGTGAAGAAGGGCATGTGTCATGAATTTTGAGTTTGTTAAGGCATAGAACTAGGCTACACCCATAATTTTATCCTTGGATATTTGACTCCCACGTGGTTCTATCCACTACTTAATTTCACCTGTGAGATTTGAAAAATTAATTCACCTACACCTATAACTACATTTAAGAAAAGTTTGCAGTGCTAAAAATAATCTTTTGGGTGCTCCTATAGAAATAGGAAAGACCATTGACTTTCTTGATAGTAGTCATACCTTGTGTTAAATGTAACAAGATAAAAACATGTCAAATAGAGAATTTTGATGCAACTAAGACTGATCTAACACTTAAACTAAGGATGATACTATTTCGTTATTATTCCCTTGTGATGGCGTGATGAAAAGACCTAGATCATATTATTCAACCAACCCTTACCTTTCATACATTGATTTTCTTAAAAATGTTATGGAGAGGGAATTCATTTAGTGGTTATACCTACCCTCAAGTTATGTCTTCTCTTTAATAGAGAAACTATAATCTATATTATGCATTCTTAATATTTAAAATTAATATGTATATGATAAAGGAAGGCATGTAATATCATATGTTATGTGAGGAAGGTATGCAATTGGAAACATCATTATTTCCTTTCTAGCCTCACTTTGTCCAACACCATCAAAATTCCACTATGCACCTCTTTGCTTGTAGAATTTTTAATAATCTTCTATGCAATTTTCCCTCTTTATTTTTTGAATCTTAAGGTATTTATTGGATCTTTAGATTCTTTTTCATTGCATAATAAGATCTAATTTGAAAGTCTGGTCTCTAATTTCTCATTAAATTTTTTTAATACAATTACATATCAATTCCTATGTAGTTTTATGCTCATATTGAGAGAATGCATTAATGCAATTAGATATTGACAAATGACATAATATTGTATGGAGTTGGGCTCATTCCTTAACCTTCACCTATCCCCATTCATACACATTCCCATACATTTCTCCACACCTTATCCAATTTTGCACACTTTCTTACATATTCCACGTGTTTCAACATTCATGAGCATGCATTTATTTTGAGTGTAGAATTTATTGTTCATCATCATGGTTCATTACCATGTGTAAGAACAATATTGTGACCACAAATTTGACCCATGAATTTCCAAAATTTAAATTCAAATATGGTTGACTCCTACGCTTTCCACTAAGTATAATGAGTTGACCAAACACAAGTTTGCATTAAATATTGTCATGTCTTACTATTATAGGCATTCAATTATTTTTATTACTATTTAATACACATTTGTAACTTAATTACAATAAAAAAAATGTTTTTATTAATTCATAATCATTAAAAAAATTTAATCTTCTATAATGAAATTCCAACATGTTAGGACTCAACCATTTGATTATAAATGAGCATGATATGTGTGAATTCTATAATTGGAATAATATTATAATGAAGTGTAAAGTGTTTAGATTCTAAAAAATAACTCCAAACTAAACTACCTTCAAAATGATTGTGGTTGGTGTTTAAATGATAACTTATAACATTAGGAGTGATCTCAGATAGATGCAAGGTGGGGAAAAGCTTGATGGTTTAAAATGAAATGTGTGATTGGCCAAACACAATGAATTAAATACAATAATGATGAATTGATTAATGTTGATGGCATTCATACCTTAAGGTGAAACTAAGTGTTGGCCTATTACGTGCCTAATAGTAGGTTAGAGATTGAATTAGGCCTTTGTGGTGGTCCACATGATAGTCACCAAAGATCAATTTAGAGTGTATGCTCCCAAAAAGAGGGCAAAGTATACAAGTACAATATAATTTGTGGCGACGAATTGATGACCGGGATGCAACTATAAACTTGCAAACAAACAAATATTTTTTTGGTTGATGCTAGATTGCTCTTACCCCTTGGGATTCTCTTGCACCAACAAATATTGTATATATCTTATCCTATGCAATACATTTACCTTTCAAAATATTAAATACATCTATTAAATGTACATTCTATCTTAAGGTTTCATTTGCTTATTCTATAATCTTCTAGATTACTATCTAATTTGGAATTTTTTCCACTAATACACCCAAAAATTAGACAAAGAGGGATTCATTTTCTCCTTATCTCTATTTTCAACTAGTTCTTCGTTCCTTTTCTTAAAGTGCATAAAATATACATTATGAAGCTTAACTTGGTGCTCATAGGGAGACTTGTTAGGAGTCATCATGTGGTGCTCCCTCTCCTTATATTCATAAAAAAAAAATTGTGAGATTTTGTATATATTTATCAAGTGTGAATTAGATTGACTCAAACATAAGTATATATGTAACTCTTCTTAATTTCACAATTCTATATCTATCTATGAATATATTTTAAACATTGACAAACCATGAAAGGAACCAAATTTAACTATTCTAACCAAGGCCTTCCAAGTGACATAGAAAATCTATTGAAACATGAAATAATACTTCAAACTTCTTAATCCCCACTTAGAGAGGCAATATTGTGCATCCTAACTTGTAGCAATAAGGACACTGTCTTCAAAGAGATACTTAAATATGCATAGCTCTATAATGTTATAAATGATGATCATATACAAATTATTTCATACAAATATTAAAATGGTTCTCTACCTTGCTAAGGATATTGTTAATTGGAAAACTATGGATAGTACCATGAATACATAATGGTCCATAATAGCTTGATTGAGGGATCATAACAAAAGGTTTAGCAATGGAAGAATCCGTATAATAATTCATCCCCACAAAATATTCTATAGGAACATCAAAAGATGAACCAACATGTTATATATCCATAAAATCTCTCGTGATACGTGTAGGAGTCATAGAGTTAGAAATATGTTTGAACACCCATTAGAAATATATACTTCTAGATTGAGAGTGCGAGAAAATGATTTGAATAAATCTATAAAATTTGATTAAGTGGGGAAACCAAATTATTTCCCCCATTATTAATATCATCATGTCTATAATCTTATTATCAAATCCTAGACCTTATGCTTTAGAGCCATACAAATATGTGTGATGGCTACTAATAATTACACAAATTTATTTTATTATATCCTTTATGGATTCTTGTAAATGGATCCAATGGATGAATGGAATGAAGGGTGATCAAATTAACATTCGATAAACTTTGAAACATAGTGTCTAGAGGTTCACTTAATAATGCTAATTTCTTAGTGTGGCTTGGAAGAAATAATATTAGAAGTAGTAACCACATGATTTGAATTGGACTTTATTTCTTTCTTATCATTACCCTTTTTGAAAATTATTACACTTTTAAAATTTGGAAGGGTAAGAAGGTGTGGAAGAGGTATGAGAGGAAAGTATTTTAAACTATTGGAAGTGAGTAATTTGAGTTTAGCATTCCTAACATGATCACAAAGGTCCATGAAGAAAACATGTAGTTAATCTAATAGGCCCATAAAAAAATACTTTGTAATTAATCAAAGGGAGATGATATTTCATTCTAACAAAGATATTGAAATGAAAGGACATGATCCCTTTTCACTTAGAACTGGTTAAGGAAACTAGTAGAAGAGTTTCAATCAAAAAAATGGGTTGAGACATCATTCTAGTAATAGAATCATTGAATAAAATAGTCTTTAAGATTATGAGGGAATAAATTAGCCAATTTCTTATCATCATAAGAATAGTCCTTGCATGTTGAATTAAAGGCTTGTAAATGAGTATTAGGATCACCTTTGCAATAGTACAATTTAAAGCAAGGCATCGCTAAGCCAAATAGTTAATGATACAAATAGTGGCATTATTCTTAGCTACATTTTCTTCACAAAACATGAATACTTTATTCTCAAAAGAAACTAGATTTCTCTTGAAATAGATTGTGAGCAAATTAAGATCCTTGTCTTAAAATTTGTTAGCTATAGGTTAGAGCAAAAAGAATGTGTTAAAGAGATTCAAGATCATCAAGGGTTGTAGAAAAGAAAAATGTTAAAGGGAAACACAAATATTAACTAGCTCATTTTATTCAAATCAAAAAAAAATTGAAAATGAATGTTGTCGTATGAATCCATTAAAAAATTGGACAAAGGAGCAAGAAGAATGTGAGATTGTTATCAAACCTAACATCAACTTAAAATTCCACATATGCTAGCATATCTCCTCGACTCTAGTGAAGTTAAATAAATGGACGAGCACCTAAATGAACTCCTAGAATGAGGATTTATCAATTAACATTAAAAGTCCATTTTCATGCCCATCCTTTTTGGTAAATGGAAGAGTAGAAAGGGAAAATGATACAAAAATATTTTGTATAGATTATAAACATCTCAATAATATTATTTTTCCATTTAACTACCTTATTCCATCCAATTTAGATCTTTTTAGGAAAGCAACAATAAAAAGGATCTTCTCAATATTTGACTACAAATCAAGATTTTGACGGATAAAGGTAAAAGAAACATATAAACTTGTATAAGATCACATTTTAGTTCCCCAAGGAGATGTTGGTATTTGCTAAATAGGGTTTGGTATCCTTATATCTTATATATGAAAAGAAAATATTAGGCCTTTCAACTAGATAAAAATTTTATAAAAAAAATCATTTTGCATATACCAAATACTAAATACAAATTACATTCATAATCTAGCTACATAATGCACTCTTTGGGGTTTATCCATGTGAGTTTGCTTTCAAACAACTTTTTTAGATTCTCATACTAGATGCCAATGAGTGTGTGTGTGTGTGTGTGTGAGAGAGAGAGAGAGAGAGAGTGTTTTATTCTAGGTGAGTGCGTTTTTTGTATTCTAGGTGAGTGCTTTTTTCCACTTAATGAGGGGAGCTATCATAGAGTGAATATTTTAAGAGAAGAGTTTAGTCTTTGTTCTTCCATTTTATAATAAAGTTGTGTTATATTAGATGATAATTGTTATGTAACAATAAATTTCTATTTTTGTAATATGTTTACAAGCACTTTTTTTCACTTGGTGGGGGAAGCTATCATAAATAGAATATTTTAAGATAAGAGTTTAGTCTTTGTTCTTTTTTATGATAAAGTTGGATTATATTAGATGATAATTGTCATGTAGGAATGAATTTCTATTGTTTTAATATGTCTAGGAGTTGATTTGTCCAATTAAACTATAGATCATTAATTTGGTGGATTTTAAGTTATACATTATAGGACTTTAAGAGAGATAGTGTGTCATATACATCTTGGTTCAAAATAAAAATCTTTTACTATCACATAAGACTCAAACTTCTCCAATTTGATACACGGTTATAATTACAGCCTATCAAAATTCAAAATTGAATCAATTGAACAAAATGATTAATGCAAACTAAGATCTAAAGCTCCATCTATAAACCAATGCCATTAACACAAAACCCGAAAAAAGAAATATGAACCAAACCAAAAATCAACAAAACAAAGTGAAAAATAAGTGTTTGATATAATGATCAATGATGCTCCTGCATAACTATGAACCCTCTTTACTCCTTATCGAACTTCATGTGTTTGTGCTTAATAGCTCATTTTCCTTTGATCTGACGAAGAAACAGAAATAAGCTAAGCCAAAGCCAAATATAAAGCTAAAATAACAACTATTACATAAGAATTGTACATATTTCCGTTGACCCCTAAATAGTAGCAGCTCTCTGCAATTTAATGTGGAGCCTGTGTGGAAAGCCATATTATCCATCATAAGCCACCAAAATGCCCGCTCAAAATAAACCATTGTTTGTGCAGAGATATATAAGAACCCAACCACTATAACAAAGAACGCCTTAATCACATATAATCATTTTGTGACTCTGCCCCTTTGTAAGCAGAGCAAGTACCCTGCCACCACTGTCTCCGCAGCTTCTCCACAAATTGTTGCAGGCATTGTTACAACCTCTTCATATGAGTCTGAACTCATTATACTATCCTCCAGGTCGGGCCCACATACTCTGCAAATTAAAAAAAATCCATTGCAGAACACAATATCTTCTTCAAAATTATCCCCAAAACACTTTTGAGTTACTCCCCTACATAACGCAATGACTTGTGATTTACAACATCGGCTGCAGCAACTTCGTAGAAGTAATCGTTTTCCATCTGAAATGCCTTCTGTTTTTCTGATTAAACGATTTTCATGGAAAGAGCTGCAAAAAATCTTTTTAACTGAATGAAAATCATTAATCTATGAACTGACTCTGTAGAACGTCTCTAGGCCTAATAAATTCTTCTGGTGAATCTAAATGAAGACTTAATGGAGTTTCTTGACAAGCCTAAATCTGACCGCGTTACTGAGAGTTGCTTGCAGAGAACAGAGATTCTATCTGCTTCAAGACTAATTGCTTTTAAATGATGCCCAAGCATCTACGCCTCTCAATAACTGATGTTAGTGCTATCCTATCTTTAAGTATGCGTGGCAGAGCTGTCTATGTGATTCACAAAATCATCAGTAAGAAGTATACAAAAAGCCACTAGATCGTTATCAGAATAATGTGAGCGTTTGTAAAAGGCGAGAAATAGCCCCCAAAAAACAGATAGAAAAACAAACTTCTCAAGACCCTGTGTAACAATGATACAAAAGATTGACACTGTGATTGAAATCGTTAGATTAAAAGGCCTATTATCCATTTTTTTTATCTCAAAAATTAGTTTTATGATATTCAGAAAGTGTAAAATCCTTTCATCTCTTAACACAAAAAATAGATATACAAAATGAAACAGAACCTTAATAGCTCAAGCCAAGGGTTTCCAAAATAAAATCAGCATATTAAGAAAGAGGCTTAAGATTCATACAGCAGCATATCTGCGCAAGAATCTTAAGAAGATACATTTATTTTCTGAATGGCTAAACAATAATCCGCGGAAAAAAAAAATCTGTACAAACTACTAAACAAAGTGGCCGAGCTCGACCATCAAAGAAGATGCACAATATCTCACGCGCTGACCGAAAATGACAAGCCATAGATAATAACGGAGATCGGATTGGAAAAAACCCTCAGTGAAAAAAACAGGCAAAAAATGCCAAGAAAGATCCAACAAGAGCAGGTGCTAGAGAAGGCACCACCGCCATATAAGCGGCTCCTGTAATCGGAGATGGACTGGGCGCCTCTGCCTCCTCTGCACCAAATACTGCTGATATCATCAAAATTATCATTATTAGGGCCAAATTTAGGGCGTAAGTGTTGCTGTGTGCTGCTCCAGCCATCTCCACACCTCTTTTATCAAAGATCGCAAATGCCTACAACAAGATGTGCAGCTTTGAGAAACCTCTGACTGAAATGTAGACAGATGTGGGATGTCAGATGAAAAAGTAAGACGCTATAGAGTGGGCAATGGGACTGGAATGAAGGGATTGAGAGGGGAAAGGGATATTTATATACAACAAATAGGCAATCAAGAAGACTACACTACAAAAGAGGCGGAGATGCCCGAATTTACGTAATCTAGTTGTTCTCCTAAAAAGCTGTTGTGGGGCCACGTCCAGTAATGTTCTGTTGGAAGAGTGGCAATTGCTTGGTAGGTAATGTAAAGGTGGCATAACCAGGTACGCTATGTTCACATGGTTGTATGATTTGGGATGGCTTTACTTATAAGTTTGAGATGTAATTTAGATTTAAGAATATAAAGTTGCCCATCACTTCTATTCGTTGTCTTCATGGGCCCCTATCACCATTGTACCTTCGCCGCGTTGTCAACAAAGGTTATAATTCAGTTTCCATTTTTGCATTATGTAATGGAGACAAATGTATACCTTTCTTTCTGCTTTTGAGCATTTGTTTTCTGCAAAATCATTATGTATTGATTTGTGTGCTTAGTATTTAGTAGCAAAGGATGTTGTCAATTGTTTATTTAGTCTTCTAATTTGACATAAGGGAAGGGATTATCTCTAAATATCCAAATCAAATCTGAAAATTAGTTTTTGTGCAAAGACATATTAGAACATTAAGGCTAGCTAAAAGTGATAGTATTTAAATTTGCAAAGATTGAATTTGTAGTTACATAAATGACAAGGAGAAACAAACACCATTCATTAACTTTTCAAAATATTCATCTAATCTTCAATAACATTTTTTACAATATTGACCTATCAAATTTGATCATCTACATAATTTTCCAACTAAACATATTTATTATTTAATTCAATTTTCAAAAAATTAGTTAATTTACATTTATAGATTTTCACAACTTTTTAATATAAAACATATATTATTTACTTATTATTTATTTATGAACTAAAAGAAGGGTAAAAATTTATTCAAATCAAAACAAAGCAGTACAAAGCAAGGGAATTACACACTCTTGTCTATCTCCACTAAGTGGTCCAATTTTTGTGACAAATCTAGGGGTAATTGACCCCTTTCCACAATATTCCAATTTTGTAAAT
>VDFB02047397.1:98816781-98848115 GCA_007258455.2 Sequoia sempervirens | reverse complement strand
AATAAAAATCTTTTACTATCACGTAAGACGAGAACAAACCTCTCCAATTTGATACATGATTATAATTACAGCCTATCAAAATTCAAAATTCAAAATTGAATCAATTGAACAAAATAATTAATGCAAACTAAAATCTAAAGCTCTATCAATAAACCAATGCCATTAACACAAAACCCAGTAGGTGAAGAAAAAAGTGATATGAACCAAACCAAAAATCTACAAAACAAAGCGAAAAATAAGTGATTGATCAGAGTGTTTGATATACTGATCAATGATGCTCCTGCATAACTATAAACCCTTTTTACTCCTTATCGAACTTCATGTGTTTGTGCTTAATAGCTCATTTTCCTTTATACTCTTTGATCCGATGAAGAAACAAAAATAAGCTAAGCCAAAGCCAAATATAGAGCTAAAATAACAACTATTACATAAATATTGTACATATTTCCGTTGGCCCCTAAATAGTAGCAGCTCTCTGCAATTTAATATCGAGCCTAGATTGGAAAACCATATGATCGATCATAAGCCACCAAATTGCCCATTCAAAATAAACCATTGTTTGTGCAGAGATATATAAGAACCAAACACTATAACAAAGAACGCCTTAATCACATCATCAGTTTGTGACTCTGCCCCTTTGTAAGCAAAGCAAGTCCCCTGCCACCACTGTCTTCGCAGCTTCTCCACAAATTGTTGCAGGCATTGTTACAACCTCTTCATATGAGTCTGAACTCATTATACTGTCATCCAGGTCGGGCCCACATACTCTGCAAATTAAAAAAATCCATTGCAGAACACTTTTTGAAGTTATTCCTACATAACGCAATGACATGATTTTACAACATCATCGGCTGCGCTTAACTTCGTGCAGTAATCGTTTTCCATCTAAATGCCTTCTGTTTTTCTGAGATTAAACGATTTTCATGGAAAAAGAGCTGCAAAAATCTTTTTTAACTGAATGAAAATCATTAATCTATGAACTGACTCTGTAGAACGTCTCTAGGCCTAATAAATTCTTCTGGTGAATCTAAATGAAGACTTAATGCCAGGTTTCTTGACAAGCCTAAATCTGACCGCGTTACTGAGGTTGTACGAGAGAACAGAGATTCTATCTGCTTCAAGACTAATTGCTTTTTAAATGATGCCCAAGCATCTACGCCTCTCAATAACTGATGTTAGTGCTATCCTATCTTTAAGTATGCATTGGCAGAGCTGTCTATGTGATTCACAAAATCATCAGTAAAGAAGTATACAAAAGCCACTAGATCGTTATCAAGAATAATGTGAGCCTTTGTAAGGCGAAGTAACCCTCAAAAACAAATAGAAAAACAAACTTCTCAAGACCCTGTGTAACAATGGTACAAAAGATTGACACTGTGGATTGAAATCGTTAGATTAAAAGGCCTATTATCCATTTTTTTGAAATCTCAAAAATTATTTTTATGATATTCAGAAAGTGTAAAATCCTTTCATCTGTAACACAAAAATAGATATACAAATGAAACAGAACCTTAATAGCTCAAGCCAAGGGTTTCAAAATAAATCAGCAAATTAAGAAAAGAGGCTTAAGATTCATACAGCAGCATATCTGCGCAAAAGTCTTAAGAAAGATACATTATTTTCTGAATAGCTAAACAATAATCCGCGGAAAAAAAAAAATCTGTACAAACTACTAAACAAAGTGGCCGAGCTCGACCATCAAAGAAGATGCACAATATCTCACGCGCTGACCGAAAATGACAAGCCATAGATAATAACGGAGATCGGATTGGAAAAAACCCTCAGTGAAAAAAGCAGGCAAAAAATGCCAAGAAAGATCCAACAAGAGCAGGTGCTAGAGAAGGCACCACCGCCATATAAGCGGCTCCTGTAATCGGAGATGGACTGGGCGCCTCTGCCTCCTCTGCACCAAACACTGCTGATATCATCAAAATTATCATTATTAGGGCCAAATTTAGGGCGTAAGTGTTGCTGTGTGCTGCTCCAGCCATCTCCACACCTCTTTTATCAAAGATCGCAAATGCCTACAATAAGATGTGCAGCTTTGAGAAACATCTGACTGAAATGTAGACAGATGTGGGATGTCAGATGAAAAAGTAAGACGCTATAGAATGGGCACTGGGACTGGAATGAAGGGATTGAGAGGGGAAAGGGATATTTATATACAACAAATAGGCAATCAAGAAGACTACACTACAAAAGAGGCGGAGATGCCCGAATTTACGTAATCTAGTTTTTCTCCTAAAAAGCTGTTGTGGGGCCACGTCCAGTAATGTTCTGTTGGAAGAGTGGCAATTGCTTGGTAATGTAAAGGTGGCATAACCAGGTACGCTATGTTCACATGGTTGTATGATTGGGGATGGCTTTCCTTATAAGTTTGAGATGTAATTTAGATTTAAGAACATAAAGTTGCCCATCACTTCTAATCGTTGTCTTTATGGGCCCCTGTCACCATTGTACCTTCGCCGCGTTGTCAACAAGGGTTATAATTCAGTTTCCATTTTTGCATTATGTAATGGAGACAAATGTATACCTTTCACTTTTTATATTTGTTTTGAAATCATTTATTGATTTGTGTATTATTATTAGTTCCTCCCGGAACTAAAGCGAAGCCTCCAAATCTTAAACAGTGATTAATCTTTCCTGCAACAGCCAATCAGTATGCAAAATTATTTCAAAATGTCCTTTTGGTTTGCTATTTCTGTAGTTAACTTGCATATTTTTTATGCAAAATATTCTCTACAAGATTTTTGGCGCTTTGTGATTGGGTGTGAAATAGTTATGCAAATTGTCAGAGGCTCTGCATTTCTTACGAGGCAAGAGAGCGCACGACTATTATGGCTTGGCCTGCAAGGCTTCTGCAGATTGTCAGAGAGCACAGGTAACGAGCGAGCAATTTGGACAGTTGGCGATTAGTGTTTTTAACTATATTGACAAGAAGCAGTGAGCATATTTGCAAATTTTGGGTGAAAGAAAAACATATGGCACCCACAATACTTGATGTATCTATGCATTCCCAACGGAATACTTCGTGCGGAGGATCCTGGTTTCATCTTCCATCACCTCATTTACAGTCTCACTGCCTCTCTATACCTATTTATACCACTATGCTTCTTTGCCTCTTCAATTCAATGCACAGAAGTTGTGTGGGAATTTTGTAGAACAAAATATTCACCTCATTTCTAGTTATGACTATTGCAATTAACGCATGGGAGTGGTGGGTAGTGAGAAGGCAAGACATGGCTGTGCCTTCTAATCCTTCACCCCTCAATACTCCCAATGCCACTTCTAAATACAGAACAAAGAAATGCTCACCCGGTAATATTCCCCTACTTCTCTTCCACTTACTCTCTGTTGTATTAGTATTCTTAATTTAGGAAAGCAGGTGATCCGTTTATTTTCTTTTCTATAGTGAAGCTGGTTTTAAATATGATTTTTTTAACCTTTCTGTGCAACCCCCTAATGTTGTTTAAGTTTTATGAAGTGGGTATGTGTGGGTACAAGGCTTTTGGTTTGGAGTCTTAAATTTCTTTTTATAGATTTGGCATTGTTTTATTCCAGGGTTTGTTTGCACTCCTTTAAGGTGTTGCTGTTTTATTCTAGGGTTTGTTTTGCCCAACATTGCTCCTCGTGTGTAAGCTTATGGTTGAGATAAGCACATAATTTCAATGTGGTGTGTTTCCACTCTGTGTTTGTTTTTCTTTGGAAGATCTTGTTTGCAGGCATTGAGGTGAATTTACTCTGTTTCCACGTCTTTCTGAGGCATTTGTTCAAATAGCTCATGTGCCTTCTCTATGCTTCCACATTTTGCATACATATCTACCAGGGTGCTTGTAACTATCACATCTGACAAAAATTTGGTTTCAATTATGCTTTGATGGATATCCATACACTGCTCTAAAGATCCCATTTTGGCACAAGCTGGAAGGACACTAGCAAAGGTAGTACATTTTGGCTTTGCACCTGCCAATTGCATTTGTTGAAAAGCTTCCAACGCCTTTTCAGCAAACCCGTTATGTGCATATCCTGCAATCATAACATTCCATGAGATCGAATCTCTTTGAGGCATTTTGTCAAACAGTTCATGTTCCTTGTGCCAAGATAAGAGCTCTGGAACAGGCTATGGACATCCATTAAAATATAATGGAAAAGGGTTTCTTGTCTTACACTTTTTAAAGTGTCACTCTTACCGAGCTCTTTTCTTTTTGGTCAAAATATTTCTATAGGGAAATAAATTGGAGTGAACAATGTCCCAAAAATGAGTGAAACCTGAATTAGAGCTTCAGTATAAAAATTTTATTTACCCTTCCTTTTCTGCATTTAAAAGAAACTAAAGCTGCAACAATATAAGGAGCGCGCATTCATACATTAAATGTTTAATGTTCTAATTATTCAGTCTATATTATCCTATTTCTAAAGAACGTTTATTTTCTAGATGGTAATAGCAAAAGAAATATGTCAATACCCACAACGAAACAAACAATATTTAGTGTGTACCATGTTATGCAGAGTTGATCCTCAAAATAATATAATATCAGGCAGCCACAAAATTAAAAGTCCAATGATGGGACTTTCTATTGCGTGTTTGGTGGTGTTAATTATGGTCTTTGTCTCTGCAATCTTATTTTGGAGGCATAAACACCCATCACAATCACTTTCAACTGGAGGCAGGTCAATTCCATCTCAACAAAACTCTTCTCCACGTGTTTTTACAATTTCTAATACGTGGAAAACATGTCGATTGTTATTGAAGATTTGAATAACTAGTGTTTCCAAATTTTAATGGAAAAGTTGCATTTATTCATTTCTCTCTGATGTTGCTTCTGAATATTTTTTCCTTATCTCTTCCATATCAGATAAAGACAAGCAAAATGATTATCACAGACTAGCTATAGAATTCACATAGAAAGATATTCAAATTGCTATGAATATCCACGACTTGTTTCGAAGCTCCCATTTCGAGACAAGTAGGAAGGGTGCTAACAAAGGTTACAAAATATGGCTTTACACTTGCCAACCGCATTCTTAGTTCCCTCCGTAGAATTTCTTATCCATGGAAACTTAAAATCTTTCTTAGAACTTGATAGGGCATGCTTTCCTCTTAGGAAGATGCAAGTGGATTATTTTTTTGCCAGTTTTTATTTTAGATAATCTATAATTATGTATATTCTAAATCAATCACAGATTTGAGATTTACACGATGCAAATTATTTGTGATAGATTTGTTGAATCATATTGTTATTTTGTTTTATTTAATGTAGATACTAATAGTCCTTTTTGCTTTATGCTTTCTACTCTAAATCTACAATGATTCATTTGGCAATCAAGGCACCTTCAATTCTTTCATTTACTATTTGCATGTATAATAGTGGCGATTCTAAGGTATTCTATCCATGTTCCTTTGGAATAACTTGTCAAATTCATGATATTATTCTGTGTACTAAACCTGCAATGTCTATTTTTAGGTTATTTTGAGGATCATCACCCTGCTTCTAATATGGATCCCTACATTGTGACATCCATGATTGGTGAAACTACAATTCTGTGGAAGCCATAATTGTTAAGTGTTTAATGACTTATCCTTTTGTTATATTTTGATGATAAAGATTGCATATTTTTGTAATTAATGATGGTCAAAAGCTATTTTATGTTGTAAAGAGAAGTGACTTGAATAATTTTGGATCCAAAGTACAAAATCCCATTGCTTGCTTGACAGCCCAAAAACTACAATTCCTCTCAGCATATTTTGGTTGGTTCCACAGTTTGTTTTGATTGGAATGGAAGATGATTTTACTCTAGTACGATTGCAGGAATACTT
This sequence comes from Sequoia sempervirens, assembly GCA_007258455.2. Lineage (NCBI taxonomy): Eukaryota > Viridiplantae > Streptophyta > Pinopsida > Cupressales > Cupressaceae > Sequoia > Sequoia sempervirens. The sequence goes on along the minus strand of VDFB02047397.1, from coordinate 98,842,297 downwards.
TTATGATTGGATTGGGATCAAATATGAGTGTTGTGAATCATATCGGAGAAGGATTTGCAATGATGGGGAAATGGATAGGTTGAAAGCATGCTGTGAACTGCCTTATGTGGCTTTTTGCTATTTTGTGCTAGTTGAAATTCCACATTCATATATTCAATGGATTAAATGTATATTGTACAATGAACATTTCTGCATTAGAAACTCCCTAATTTGAATGCTCTCGGTGGACAACAATGTGGTAATTTTTCCGCTGGTTCTTCAATTTGACAATGACCATTGAATGTTTTCCCAACTTTTAATTGGACAGTATAAATCTAAATGGATATGTCATACCTCATGACTTATTTTATAGTTTCAATTATTCTCAATCTGGCATTACTATTATGATTAATTTTGTTTATATTGCCAATATCAGTTTAGTAGGTGAGCTAGAACATTTATTTTTTCTTAAATATCCATAATTGTGTTTCCAGAATGCAGGAAAACAAGTTTCCCCCTCATCTTTTGTTGCAAATAAAAATTTTCACATTCCCCATAAAGATTATTTGGGTGCCATTTTGTGCATGTCCTGCAATCATTGCATTCCATGAAACCATATTGAATTGTTCATATACTTCCACATTTTGCATACATATTTATAAGGCCACTAGCAACTACAACATCTGACGAAAACCCTTTTCCATTATCTTTTGATGGATTTCCATGTTCATACCATGTTCCAGAGCTCATATTTTGGAACAAGCTAGGTTGTATGTGAGGTCTATCATAAATATCATCTAAAATAGTAAAACATGTCTTTGATGATACTTAACTCTAGACATCAATGAGAACATCAATTATATTGTTCAAACAGTGATCAAACTCAATAAAAACATAGTCAAAATCATTAAACTAAAAGTCACCGGGTCACAATTAGATTTAGTCAGCATCTTTTCTATTAAATTTTGTAGCATCGGTGTGCCCTGTTTTTGCATTCGAGGTTTATTGATTTCCAAATTTTTCATTCTGTTTTTGGTGTGCATGACCAGCGGTTGAAGATATTTAGAAACAAGAATCTCGAAGAAAAGAAGGTAATCCCTTGTAAGGAAGAGGAGGATACTTCCTTTGCCTCTATGCAAATTGTTTATTATATTCTTCTTTAACAGTCATCAGCTTTGTCAATGCGTGGCTACAGGAAAGTAAGATTCTAAAATTTTTGGGCTTTATGTTGAATCCCTTATCATGGGTTATGGAAGCTGAACCAAGAACAGATCTTTCAAAAGTAATGATGGTACATGTAATGAAAAATGTATCTTGCTCCATTTATGCCACATTTCATACTCCAATGTAATCTATGAATATGTCAACGAGTGCACTGACATAAGTTTGTCTAAATGTTATATACAGAATTGACAAATGTGGACATAATTTCCAATACATTCAGTCTAGAGGTGACAAAAAATGCCATAAGTGACTTTAACCCTGAGAATAAGATAGGAGAAGGCGGGTTTGGTGTTGTTTTCAAGTTATATCAAATCCCACATTGGTATTGGACTTTAATTGCTTTGTCTTTAACATTAACTGAAATGGGTCTGAGACACAATGCCCTGTATAGCAATTTCATTAGTGTTTCCTTTCTTACTAGGGTATACTACTAGAAAGAAAAATGGGTGCATTCAAGTAGATGTTCACACTCAACTATACTCTACAAAAACAGTAAAAACTGTATAAATGAGTTCTTGTTGAGTGGGATATTAACTTCATATGCATTAGCGCTTTCATAGTATAATTTCTATTAGATACTTTATAACAACTGAAAATTTATTTGCATTTGATTTTTCATGGCTTGTGGTTATAATTGAATTAGAATTATCCCATAAAATTACACTTAAACTCAGTGCATTCTTCACATAACTGGCATTGGAAAGCCTATTGCATTAATACATTATTCACATAGTAATACTACAAATTATTTGATGAAATTTTTATTGTATTAATGATTAGAAATGCTAAGCAATGCTAAGGTAATGCATCCAAGATCCTTAGTCATGTTTCAAATCTTCATTTTTCCTTCTAATTATAATTGGGGAGAACGGTTATCTAAAGTTAAAACTTTAAGTCCTCTTAGATTATTTTAGCTTCTTTCCTTGGATCTACATTGTAATAGAATTTAATTTTCAAGGTTGTATGACTATTGAGATATTTGTGTACAGGGTTACATTTATAATTACATTTAGTGTCCTTTTGGCTGGAGTAGCTCTAAATAACCAACACAATGAAGATGAAGCTTTTTTTTCTACCTATTGTTATGTTGTGAAGACTGGGGTCTTTGCAGGAGGAGTGTTGTCTTTGGTCACTGTAATTCAAGACATTATCTACTATACAATTCCATCTGTTGTTAAGAATTCAACTACTTGGATGCATGAGAATCAAGAATTTGGTGGCTAGCTTAGCTCTATTTCCATTCTGCAATTTCTAAAAGAGCATTGGAAATGTATTGAGATTTTTTTTGGGATACTGCATAAAAGAAACATGTTCTATTTGTTACCATTTATAAAATTGACTAACTGGGATCAAAAGTGTGCCATAAGGGATGGTATATAAAACTAAAGATTCATACTAATCTCTTTGGATTAAGTCTCTATTTTTCTGTATGCAACATTTTTCTTGCCTACTGTTGCACTCCATGATTCTTTAAGATCTCTATGTATTCATATTTTATTTTCTTATACATTCATAGAATTCAAACAACAAACATAAGATACATTTTCTTTGTCATTGGTAATTTTCAACAACTGTCAATGCACCAGATGACTTAGCCTAGATCATTGGTTGTGTTATTCTTTATTTGCTTTTATGAATCCATATATTTAAACAATGCGAGAATGATACCTAGAAGGCCTAATTCTCAACATACTAACGATAAGTTAGCATGGAACATATCCTCAACATGAAGTAGAGTCGAATACCAAACAACACCTATAATGATAAGTTTGCTAATGGTCATCTTTTTTTCTGCACCTTAAGGGTTTGGTACCACTCTTCCAACTGCTCATCTTGTGTTTTGCACCTTAAGGGTTTGGTACCACTCTTCTAATTGCTGACTAATAAGAAGCCAGTGAGTTTAGAAGATTAATATTCTATTCTTTCATACTTGTAAATAGCACTAGATACTAACAACCATGCTTTATCTATTACCAACATGCATCATTGATGAATCTTTTCAATTTTTGACATTTTTCCTAGGCCAAAATTGTTCTGCCAGTCTTTGGCAAGAACTTCACTACCCTGTAGCTCTTGTTTAGTATAGTGATGTTTTCAATTGTTTATTTAGTCTTCTGATTTGACATAAGGGAAGGAATTATCTCTAAATATCCAAATCAAATCTGAAAATTAGTTTTTGAGCAAATACATATTAGAACATTAAGGCTAGCTAGCTAAAAGTGATAGTATGTAAATTTGCAAAGATTGAATTTGTAGTTACATAAATGGCAAGGAGAAACAAACAACATTCATTAACTTTTTAAAATATTCATCTAATCTTGAATAACATTTTTTACAATATTGACCTATCAAATTTGATCATCTACATAATTTTCCAACTAAACATATTTATTATTTAATTTAATTTTCAAAAAATTAGTTAATTTACATTTATAGATTTTCACAACTTTTTAATATACAACATATATTATTTACTTATTATTTATTTATGAACTAAAATAAGGGTAAAAATTTATTCAAATCAAAACAGAGCAGTACAAAGCAAGGGCATTAAACATTCCTGTCTATCTCCACTAAGTGGTCCAATTTTTGTGACAAATCTGGGGGTAATTGACCCCTTTCCACAATCTTCCAATTTTGTAAATGATCAGAGGCCCACTTAGCAAAAAAATCTGAAACCCCATTCCATTCTCTAGGAATGTGACAAAAAGAAACAGATTCTAAGGAAGCACACAAATTAAGAATCTATTTTATAATTACAGCCAAATGCCAACTGACATCCTCTAACTATTGCCTCTTCAGCAAAGTCACCACCACCTAAGAATCAAATTCACAAATGATCTGTCTCCACCCAAGAGCGCAACCGCACTCCATAGCACAAAAAATGGCAAGAGCCTTTGTCACATTGTTAGTATACAAACCCTTATAAACAAAAAAGATAAACTCAACAGTCCCAAAACTATTCCGCCCAACACCCCCAATACCAGCATGACCAGGATTTTCACAAGAAGAACCATCTATGTTGATTTTCAACACACCTTGAGGAGGAGGACACCAACGACCCTCCCTATTTATCTTCCGAAGAGGATGACAACATCTATTTCTCATGATCTAGCCAACACCCAGAGCAACACCCCTTTGAAAAGGAAGGTTGAGACGAGTGCAACAGGAAACATCTCTCGAATCCACACCCTCAACCAAGTCACACCTAGCTGAAATAGTTTATCCCAGAGAATGAAAAAATTTCCACCACAAATGTTGGACAACCAACTTCACATCTTGAAAAATCCTACGATTCCTCTCCAACCAGATATGCCAAATAATAAAGGTCGGTCCAAGAGCCCAAGTAACTTGAATAAAAAAGTTCTTAATAGGGGCCTTCCCCCACCAGACAAAGAACTCCAGCAAAGAAGAGACATGCCAGCAAGCTTGGTTCCATACACCCCACCATAGGTGCCAAATTTTCCTAGAGAAGTAACATTTGAAGAAGAGATGAGAGACACTCTCCTCACTATTACAACAAAAAACACACATCAAGGGACCCTGGAACCCTCGCTTGCACAAGTTATCCCAAGTAAGACACCAATTCTAGACCACCAGCCACATAAAAAAAATTGCACTTAGGCAAGAAAATTTGTTCCACACGTGTTTCAACCAAGGAACCTTAGTGTCCCCAAGCATCTACCTAACCTTGACTCTCCATAACCTGTTGAAATAGAGTACTTACCAGATAAATCATTGTTACTGCAAGCCAAGACATCCTACCCCTCCATAGAATTGCATTCATCTGATGCAAGAATCTGAGCCAACTCTTGCCTATCCTTCTCAGACCCTCCTGACGGCCAATCTGAGGAGTGCTTCCATCTAAGACTAGCAGTTAGACCAATATTCTGAACAGTCTTATAATGCTTAATTGTATTCCAACCTGCAGCTATAAAATGATCCCAAAGAAGCTGGAGGTGAGGGTAAGCATAAAGAATAGGAGGATGACCATTTTAGGAATCCCACCAAAAAGAGCGTGAGAACCTGTATGACAAATCCAAAAAAGCCCCTTCTTAACCAACTGAGCCCCAAATTTCAGAGTATGCCAAATTATAGATCCCCTTCCTTCTAAAGGGAAAAAAGGAACATCAAATATATTAACATCCTTAAGCAACTTGTGGGTGAGAATATGGGCCCAAAGTTGATGTTGACTAGTACACCAAAACCAATATAACTTGGTTGTAAGAGCTTGCCCATTCAAAATAGAAGAATGTAAGTCGAGCCCCCCCTCTTTTTGCAGCCTACACACAATTTCCCACTTAACAAGACTCCACTTAGTCAACTACAAGTTACCACTCCAAAGAAATTGTCATGAGAGAGCATCAAATTGTTTCAGGAAATACAAATGAACTGCCTAAACAAAACACCTATAAATAGGGAGAGCCTGGATAACAGACTTCAGAAGAGTCACTCTTGTAGCAGCAGAAAGCCAACAATGAGTCCAATGAGTGACTTTACTGTGCAACTTATCAAGCAAATTTTTCCAAGAAGACTTGTGCTGCTTACCAATAGAAAGAGGTATTCCTAGATAGACAAAGGGAAGAGACCCAATCTGAAACCTCAGAATATCAACAATCTATTGTTGAATAACTTGAGGAGTATTAAAAAAGAAAATAGACAACTTGTGCTCATTAACTTTCTGACCCAAAGTAGTAAGGTAAATATCCAAAGCCTGTCTAAAAGAAGCAGCCTCTTAAAGGTGATCCCTCCCCATAAGAGAAATGTCATCCACAAACTAAAGATGAGAGAGTTGTGGCAGCCCATTTCCCCAACACCAACCTTGGATCCTTCCTTGGGAAACCCATGACTTAAGAAATCTTCCCAGACCCTCAACCATAATAATAAACAGATAAGGGGAGAGAGGATCTCCTTGATTAAAGCCCCTGGAAGCCCCAAAAATCTCAGAAGGTTCCCCATTCATAACAACAAAAAAAGAGGAAGAGGTAACACAACTCATAGTCCAACTGACCCAATCTAGATTAAAACCAAAGCCTAAGAGAATTCTCTACAAAAAACACCACTTAACTCTATCATAAGTTTTGGCCATATCCAACTTGATGAACATAGACTTCTCCTTAGAAGTCACCATAGAGTGAATAACTTCAGAGGCAACCACCATCAACAAGTGAAACAAGCCTCTCAAGTTTCCCAAGCCTCTCAAGCCACCCAACAAACACAAGCACAAAAATGAAAAATGATAACTATTGGGGATAACAATGAACATTCAACCATTGGTGATAGCATTGACAATATCTTTACCATAATTGCTGAAAGCAATGATCAAGATCTATCCATCAAAGAGCACATTGAAGATGTTTCTATCTCGTCCGAAGATCAAATCAACATACATCAAGAGTCACTTTTCAATCATGATCAAAATCCACCAACAATACCCAACAATGATCCAATTCAAGAAATGTCAACATCACTTGACTCTATGGTTGAAGACATTGACAATCTCTCTGCCACAATTATTGAAAACAATGTTCAATATCTCTCAATTAAGGAGCACATTGAAGATGTTTCTACCCCATCTGATGATCAACTCACAATACATCAAGAGCCACTTTTTAGTGATCTATTTCAAGGAGTGTTAGAATTATTTGATCCCATTGACATAATCTACGATCCATCGACCAATGATCATATTGAAAATATCTCTACATCACCTTATGAGTTAGAGGACATATCTCAAAATTTTATTCCAAAGCATGATCAAAATCTTTCACCAAAGTCTAGCAATTGTCCTTTCCAAGACATATTGACATCTTTTGACCTCATGGTTACAGATATTGAAGGAACCTTGAACTCGACACTTGAAGATATTGAACCACTTACCATGTCCAATGACAACATCTAAGAACCCCTTATAAGCGATCCATCCTTTGAAATTGACCCATGTCAAGAACTTGATCCAAAGCATGTCAAAGGGGATTCCAAAATTATTTAGGATTAAGAATTTGTATCTCCAAGATACTACAATGATCTAATGGACACTCTCCTATCTATACAAGATTCACATACTCCTCCATCTACCCATGAGATGCTTTCTATGGATGGACACATAGATGATCTTCATTCAGAACAAGATTCCTTTACTCCTGACATTATTACACAAAAAGAGCAGGTTATCGATTCCTACAATCAGACTGAGTTGTCAACATCAGGATCAGATATATCCCAAATTCAAATTGAGGACACCATGAATAAAGATATCCAGAAGTATCCACTCAAGGAAACAGGTCAGATAGAACAGGATATTCCAAAGTCAGCAGACACAACAAATTCCAATAGCATCATCTACAATGGTCATTTATCAGAGAATGCACTCTAAACAAGAGCTCTTGGAACAGGCAGAATCAAAGCATGAAGGCACTACTTCCACAATACTGGGGGCAACTTCATCTAGTGTAAATGCCAACATAGGGAGCATGAAGAATCCTTATGATGAAATTGATGCCAATACTACAACCAGCCATGTCATGAATCTTCATCCACCTATCACCCCATCCATGATTTGGGACCAACATCAAAAGAAAGATTTGAATCAAAGCATGAAGAACATTATCAAAGCAAAAGAAGCTAGAAAGCATAATGGAAAAATCAAATACACATGGATACCAAAGAATACAAAGAAAGATCATCCCTATCTAACTCCATCAGTCAAAGAAACTATGGGGAAAAATAAAAAAGGGAAAAGTATCCATCAAAGATGTCCACAAAAACAAAAATAAGCTTTTCAAACGACGTACAAAGTGTATCAAGCAGTTGGTCCTAATTTCACGCACACTTTCGTATCCACCCATCATTGCTCATCTTCCCAAGTTTGGAGAGTCAAAAATTCCAAACTGTCAACCAATCCATCTTTTATCCCTAAATACACTCCATCCATGCCTCCATGCATGATATCCAATTCTCATATTGACCATGTATTGGAAACGACTCTTCATTATAAGGATTCTGAAGGCACTCTATCATGATGCACGCACAAAGACAAAGTTAACCCCGATATCAATGAAGTAGATCAAGAATCCCAAAAAGTTGCATTCAAGTGCATGTATCTTAGCAAAGCAACTTATTCAAGTAGGATATCGATGGCGCATTATGACAAGGGGCATCTACATCGATGACACCTTGTGATTCAGCATGAGCTTAAAATCTTTCAGGAAAAACCAAAAAAATCAAAAAATATGAAAATCCAAAAAAAAATTAGAAAAAGGATTGAAATTAGTAAAGAAAAAAAATCATCCTCTAGTGAAAACCACTACGGTGGCGCTTTGGGCAAGACGATGATGAAAACTTGGAAAACAGGCATCATGTGTGGAATCGAGCATCTACGTGCGCCAGTTCAGATGGAAGCATCTCATCCCATCCATAATAAATTTGGCATTCCATCCATCTTATCCATAATAAATCCATTTATCCATGAACCATTTATCCATCTGCATCCATGGTTCAAGTTATCTTGATCTTGAAAAATTTTGGTGGACACTTTACGCTTGCTTATGGTAAACATCTTGACATGGGCCGTTTTCATTGATCCTATCCTATGCAGCATTATCTGAGCCATGAAGCATTATCCAAATGAGCATTCCTTATCTGAACATTGTATCTTCTCGCAAGATAATCCTTGGCATTCTTTGCATGCTTTCCATATCCATCCATCCATACACCTATCCAGGCATTCATCCATGACATTCCATACATTGCTAGACACTAGGGGAAATTATTTACATCTTGCTTCAGGAATAAATCTTGATCTATATCCTCCAACTTATGTGGTGATTCGAACATTGGCAAACGTGAAACCAAATTGGTCAAAGCATTTGTGATCCAAAATCCAAATAACTAGCCCATGGAATATTTTGATGAGAAGGCATTCCTTATTAGTCTTCATCTTTCATCGAACACCAATCCAAGTAATCACTATCAGTTGCATCCAAGTTGTGCTTCAAATTTCACATCAAATCATTCAAAACAATTTTGTTCCAAATCAAGCTTCTAAATCCTGATCAATCGAATCCAATCAACCCATCATCATCTCAGGATATCATTCCCAATCATTGTGTTGCTTAACACTATCCTTGCATTGTTGTGCATCCTCAACAATGTTATCATCATCAATCCCATCAACATCCTAAATCCTCGTGTTGCTTAACACTGTCCTTGCATTGTTGTGTATCCTCAACAATGTTATCATCATCAATCCATTGATCCGATCAATCAACCTTAGCTTGGTTTTCAACAAAATCCCAAAATAAATCACTGATATCGTCACACACATGTCCATATCCAAATCGTCAAAATCATGCGAAAAATCCAAAAACATCCAAAACATAAAAAAAAAATCCCAAAACATTCATAAAAGTCAAAACGTGAAAAAACATGGAACTGAACCACGCCATCTCCAGCTTAAACGTAGGCAAGGCTAATCTGATCAACCCCCAAGACATCAAAATCCAAAAAAATTCAAAACACAAAATCCAAAAAATATTCAAAACACAAAATCCAAAAACAATCATAAATCTCAAAACCCAAAAAACATTAGAAAATCCAAAAAATCCAAAAAATATTTGTAAAACATCTTGAAAATACCAAAAACAGCCTCAAAACATTTCAAAAATGCCAAAAACATTCAAATATTTGAAAAAATCCATCTGTCCTATTTCGCTTTCACCCACGATAATCAATCATCCATAATAAACTGATCATCACTTTCATCCTTGGCAAAACAAACATAAACAACCACAACAATCAGCAAAAGCAAGCTTCAAATGTAAAATCAAAATCAAAACAACAAACCTTTAAAAAAAAATCAAACTCTTGATCATTTTCAGATATGTCACCAACCTTATATCAACAACCTATCAATCAACTTTTCAAACCATCATCATCCTATACAATGCATGTCCTAGGATATATCGTTCTAACAATGGGCATCATTTTGGATATCACCTTGGATTCTTATCCTATCAAAACAAATCCCTTTGGCTAGAGGTATGAAGAACATTGGCTTGTTTGCGTACTTGATCTTTTCTTTTGATTTATCTTATTGCACTCATTCCAAGGACCTCTCGATGATATCCGAATGAAGGATTTAGAGAGATAGGAATGGGGCAATGATCATTACCTTTTTATCTATTGTGCTTGTTGGACGTTCTTGTAATATAACTTGGTGAATACTTTCTTTGTTAGGTACGTCCTAGCAAGGTTTTCGTATGTCAAGTGTGAACAAGAATAGTCCTATCTGTTTGTCGAGTCAAAGTCCATTGCACTAGGTACAACGTCATCCTGGTTCATTATACCCTGATGCATCGTGCCTATGTGTGTTATTAAGCATAAGGTAATTGCCCCTTTGAAAATCCCAACTCCTCAACAAGTAATCATCGTCATCATCATCTCATGTCTTGTTGGAATCTCTTATTTTATTCTATCTCTTACTTTTCGTGCTAACATGGTACCATGACAATTAATCATAAATCATCACCATTACATCTATCTTGCATCCACAAACTGTCAGCATACTACATAATGCATATCATATCATATAGAAAGCATTAATCATACCACATCCATTCATCCCCATCATTGCATAATATAGATTGGTTATTCTAAACATCTCATAAACCATACATCTATCACCATACACATAATCATAAAAGCATCATCATATCATATCATGTGCATCCATATCATCCATTCATCATCATATCATCCATTACATATAAACATCATAATCATCTCATCATCAATAATGTCACTGTCATGGTACAAATCAAGATCAAGTGTGTGTAATATATCAAAATAGGCATGAGGCTAGCCATGGCTGATGATTGTCTACATCATCAAATCTGTTTACATCAAATATTCGAGTTGAACTGATCTTGAACCTCTTTTTCGAGAGATCGACCCTCAAATCAAACCTCTCCGCTCGATCTCTCGAGGGGGCAGTATACCAGCATAATTCTTCTCGCTGGGGCAACAGTGGGGCATCCGAAAAATTAGAATTATTTTGAATTTTGATCAAGATAGTTTCTTCTTTGAACCAACACAACAAGTGCATCGCTTCAAAGATGGAAAAAATATAGACATAGAAAATATACAAATTGATATCGCACACTCGATCTTGATCTACTAACATCGCCTCATCCTGAATTATCCCTCTATCTAACCATTTAATCAAATATCCTTATTTGATTAAATTCGTCATAATTCCCCTTTTAATTAAATAAATCCCTCGATTTAATTAAATCATTGTCTCTATGTAATTAGCTAGGTCATTTCATCTTCCTATCTTTGATTTAATTAAATAATCCATATTATTTGATTAAATCTCTAAAGTTCATCTAATTAAATTAAATAAATCAAACATTTATCTAATTTAATCTAACATCACCCCTTGGTTAAATAAATCAAAAATATTTATTTAACTAAGTCTAAATCATTCTTCTCATTTTGGAGTTATTTAAATCCTAAAATCTAAGTCAAAATGGTCAACCAATCCAGTATCATTTAAATTAATCAAATCATGATTAATGCTAATCCTAATCACTCCAATCCTCTAGATTTTGCAACTTGCACAATTAAATCATTTATTTGATTTAATAATTCTCTATTTACTTTCAAAATGGCATCAAAAAGAGAATATTCCTCCAAGTTTGAAATCTCCCCCCAAATAGACTCGTCCATCCAACAAGGCATTTAAATCTCTTACATTGTCTCTTACATGTCTCCCACTTGGCATTTAACTCATCTTTCATCCCCCCTAAACATGTCATCTCATCAAATTCAAATTTCAAACTTGCACATTGATCAAAATGTGCTCAAGCTTCCTCCATTCACAAGTTGACAAGTGGCACCTTGCCATTGGTTGAATGTTAGTCCCACATTTCTCTATTTTGACCATCTCTTCAACTTAGCATTCTATAAATGAAGGGCTCCTCTCCTCATTTGATCAATCACCAATTGAGTAAACTTACTATACTCAAATTTAGAGCAATCTTCATCCATACTTTTGAATCCATAGCTAGGTTATGAAGGTTTTTTCATCATGGAGCACACTTGAATCTTCAACAAAGTGGATCATCATCACCATTCATCATAAAAGCTTGCAAAGGAGTTGGGAAAGGGCCAATTTCCACATCAAATTGGCACCAACTCTCCCATAAGATCAAGAGTTTGCATATTCTTAATAGGATTTAGCTTATTTTCGTCTTCTTTCATTGTGTTCTTGTTTTATTTCTATTTTGAATATTGTTAAATGGATTTTATGGGGAACCTTTATTCTAACTTGCATTTGATCTTATTAATGTGTTCATTTGTTGTGTTCTTGCAGGTATTAGGATCTAGGTTCACACAAGCTTCACCTCAAAGTTGGCACCCAAGAATGGGCCCACTTGACTGAGACTTGTAAATATCTTCTCATGCAAAAGGTGTTAACTGAAACCCAAGTCAGACTTAGTTAATTGAAACATATCTCTCCACCAATTCATGCAGACATTATACATGATTGATCATCTGCACTTAACTAAAAGTATCCACCCGTTATTTGTCATGCAACTGAAGTCAACTCAAGTCAACTAGCATTCAACTCAAAATAACTACATGCAACTGAAGATAACTAAACCATAACTGAACTAAAATGAACTGAACTGAATTGAATTGATATTGAACTGATACTAAACTAATAGTGCCACTCCACTCATGTAAATATCAATCCCTAATTTGTAGGATCAAAACATGCATTACTAGAGTGTTATCAATCCTCCAAATGATTAACTGAAGCAAGGTGGATTCCACCTTCCATGTGGGTGCCCCATGTGCTCCTATCTTGTAGGAGCTCTTCTTGGACATCCCCACATGTTCCTATCATTTAGGAATAATCACAAATGTCAATTTACATGTTCATTTCATTTGAATTTAATCTCTTTCTAATCCTAGTGTTGGAGAACAATTTCCAAGGACTTAGGAGATACATGAAATATGTTTAGGATTGCAATTAAATGGCATCCTATTCCCAACAATCATTTGTTGTGTAGACCGAGCAAACACCAAATTTGGTTTCACCTTTAACAAAAACTACCCATACTATCCTATTACATGGGGACACCCCAAATTCGATAAGATATCGTTTCCACTTGCTAGCCATAAGAATGACAGTGCCCCCTCTACCTATTTCATGTTGGGTGGCAATATGGGAGGAGTTGTCCCAGATAAATTTCAAGCTATTTTCCAGAATAAATCCAACTACCCTGAGCTCCTAAAGAAAGACAAAGTCTTTTTCTCTTTCAAGGTTTATAAATCTCCTTATAATATATTTTCTATCTGGGGACTCTAGCCCCCTCACATTCAATGGTATACACTTAAGACTCATCATTAATCTTTTCATTTAGAGTCTCTTTGGCACTCCTAAATAGCTCAAAGTATTTAGGTGCCCCATCTTCACTCTCAATTCTTTTGGCTAAGGGAATGGTTAGAACAATGCTAGTTTTTTTCCTTTTTCCTTTTAGGAGGATCTTGTTGCTTTTTTTGAGGGCAATGGCGCTACCCTTCTTCCTTCTCCTTTTTTTCTTAGGGGGGACCACATCCCCCCCTTGATCTTGCACCATCGAGGGTTCCTGAGTGATGTCTTTACTCTCCTCCACATTACCAGTTTTTCCCCATGAGGAGACAAGTGTGGCAGGGTTAAGGTCCAAGGCTTCACCCTCTACCCTAGTGACCTGCTTGTTACCAACATCTCTAAAGGGCCTTACGGGGTCAATTGGGGAGTCAAAAACCTTCTTGAGCCATTTTTCACTCTCTTCCTTATCAACATACCACTTACTAATAATTTCTAAGAGAAAATCCAAGCTCTATTTTAAGGGCCGTGTCTTATCCCCATAGTCTCTAGGGGAGCTTGGGGAGCCCACTATTTGGGATTTATCCACCCTTCCCACAATGACTTAATTAATTAGTTTTGCATCATTTTCAAAATATTTGAGCTTAGTTTTAGATATTTGAATTCTATTGTCCCTAGTTCAGATGGTTTGGGAATCCTCCCACTCAACCCCCTTGGCATTCCCACATAAGGTGGCGAGGTTCTCACTAGTTATGTCCACATTTCCTTGAACAACTTAGTGTTCTTGATGGAAGTTACCGCCTCCCCCATTGGTATGCATCAGGGTGAAGGGGAAAGAATTACCAGCCCCTTCCTTTAGGTTAAAATCGACTTCAGACTCAGTTTAACACAATGCATGAACACTTGCATTTTTTTTGTGTTTTTTCCTTTTAATTTATTTTCCTCGATAATCATTATTAATTTCTCCAATGCGAGTTGTTGGGTGTTCTTACTCCCAATAGTAGGAGTCAGGTATGAGGGGACAAATGGATGAATGGGAGGGCCACTGGGATGCGGGGAGGGTGGCAAGGGGATGCAACCAGGCCAACCACATGAGAAATGTGTTCGGTTTGGGGGGAGGAGACAACCAAAGTGGAGACACACGCAGAGGAAGAAGGCACAGAGGGAGCCAAAGCTAAAACCTAGGGACTAGCATCAATAGGGGAAATAGGCTAGGGCCTAGCAGACTCAAAGGGCTTAGCAGGTTGGGGCTTCAAAGCAGATGGGTTGCAAGGAATGCCTCCTTCCTTTCTAATAAGGGGGCAATTTTTACGAACATTCCTGTCACATCTGCAGAGGTAGAAAGACCCTAGCCCTCCCAAAAACTCAATAGGGAAATGATGCCTTACCTCATGGAACAAAATGCCAATATTACTTGGTAATTCTACCCCATGGTGAAGAGAGATAAGAGCACGTGCATTCATCTCAATAAGTGATGTTTTAGGTTTGTACACTCTTAGCACATTTCCAAAGGGTGCAAGGACCTTTGGAATGTAGGAGCACATATCATGAGGGACATTTTTTATCAAGAACCATCTAGGTGATGAAAGGGCCAGGATTTCGTTGTAGTTGGCCCTGTGTGACCACACAATAGCTCTAAATACACTACTCTTCTCTATGCTCCAATAGGGTTTGTTAAGGATTTTTTATTACATTTCATGGGTTTTAACAAAAATTAAAAACAACCCTTGTTGTATCATCTGATAGAGCGAGATTTGGACATTGTGTTTTTTATTCCAAACTATGTTTAGCTAGTTTTCAAAAAAAATTCTAGCAGGAGGTTATCCACATCAACAACAACCAACAATAAAGAAACATTCAAAAGCCTATTTCTTTCTTTAATCACAGTTTCATGCATTTCAAGGTTAAGAGAAATTAGAGCGGTGTCGAGAGGGAGCATACCTTCTATTCCTCCATCCCTCTAAAAATCTTTAGCCTCGCTCTCAGCGAGAACAAACTTTGCATTATCAAGGCAGAGTGACCTCTCCTTGACAACAACATCACAAAATGATTTTTTCATCCCCTGGTTGTTAAATGTGGCTTTATCCCTAGTGATGTCGTTGGGAGGGTCTTGGGGGACATGCCCCCACCATTAGAGTTCACACACACAACCTAGAGAAACAAAAACACCCAAATGCAAAAACAGACTAGAAGGCAGGACGAGAACACAATAAAGAGGTAACGAAGGGCCGAGCCTCCCCCACACCACTTGCCGAAGAAAACCCTAGGAGTTGCAAAGCCCATTCCTCTGTCACTCTTCTCCAAAAATTTTAGTCCGAAAATACCTTCTCGGTCTTAGATGTTGACTTTAATTGCTTTGATTGACATAAGTGTTGTGAGAAAAATCTCAAAATTAAACAATGGTACTAGATTAGTGAAGAAGGGCATGCGTCATGAACTTTGAGTTTGTTAAAGCATAAAACTAGGCTACACCCATAATTTTGTCCTTGGATATCTTACTACCACGTAGTTCTATCCACTACTTAATTTCACCTTTGAGATTTGAGAAGTTAATTCACCTACACCTATAACTACATTGAAGAAACTAGGAGTGCTAAAAATAATCTTTTGGGTGCTACTATAGAAATAGGAAAGACTATTGAATTCCTTGATAGTAATCGCACCTTGTGTAAAATGTAACAAGATAAAAACATGTCAAATTGAGAATTTTTATGCAACTAAGATTGATCTAATACTTAAACTAAGGTTGATACTATTTCATTATTATTCCCTTGTGATGGCATGATGAAAATGCTTAGATCATATTATTCAACCAACCCTTACCTTTCATACATTGATTTTCTTAAAAATGTTATGGAGAGGGAATTCATTTAGTGGTTATACCTTACCCTCAAGTTATGTCTTCTCTTTAATAGAGAAACTATAATCTATATTATGCATTCTTCATATTTAAAATTAATATGTATATGATAAAGGAAGGTATGTAATATCATAGGTTATGTGAGGAAGGTATGCAATTGGAAACATCCTTATTTCCTTTCTAGTCTCACATTGTCCAGCACCATCAAAATTCCACTATGCACCTCTTTGCTTGTAGAATTTTTAATAATCTTCTCTGCAATTTTTCCATCTTTATTTTTTGAATCTTAAGGTATTTATTGGATATTTATATTCTTCTTCATTACATAATAAGATCTCATTTGAAGGCCTGATCTCTAATTTCTCATTAAATTTTTTTAATACAATTACATATCAATTCCTATATAGTTTTATGTTCATATCGAGAGAATGTATTAATGCAATTAGATATTGAAAAATGACATAATATTATATGGAGTTGGGCTCATTCCTTGACCTTCATCTATCCCCATTGATACACATTCCATACATTTCTCCACACCTTATCCAATTTTGTACACTTTCTTACATATTCCACGTGTATTTCAACATTCATGAGCATGCATTTATTTTGAGTGTAGATTTTATTGTTCATCATCATGGTTCATTACCATGTGTAAAAACAATATTGTGACCACAAATTTGACCCATAAATTTCCAAAATTTAAATTCAAATATGGTTGACTCCTACCCTTTCCACTAAGTATAATGAGTTGACCAAACAAAAGTTTGCATTAAATATTGTTATATCTTACTATTAAAGGCATTCTATTATTTTCATTTCACATTGTCATATCCTTTGTCAACCTAAATTGAATCCAAGGATAAATTACTAGAAGAACACTTCAATTTGGTGCACTAAAGAAATGATCACTATCTTATTTTATATTCTAGCTAGGTAATTTTACAAGACTTGTCATATAGTGCCCTTAAGGGTTTTCATCATTAGTCTCCATTAGGTCACTCCTTTTATTTTTCAGCTTAATATAAAATCCATTCATTCATTCATATAGACATCATGGCTCAGTATAAAATCCCTTTTCAAGGGCTAATATGTTGCATAGTTCTAAGGACATGGAAAATCTTATCGGTAGCAATCTAGATCGTTAATGAGGGTGGTCCCTACAAGGAAATTTCTAAGAATTGAGGATAGATTCCCCATCTATCTAAAGCTAACCCTAAAGCTATTTTTGTTATGGGGGGTGTGAAAAATGGATTGAATTTGCTTGGATATGTTTAGAGGTTGCTTGGATATGCATAGAGGTTGCTTGATATGGAGGCATTTTCATTGGTCACTCTTTCTAATTTTAGAAAGGAATTCTTAGGGAAATAATTTCTTGGATAGGGAGGTTGTCAAATTTAATCATATCAAAGTGCACTTGGGTATGTTCAGGATCATCATGGAAAAAATAGGCCTTTAAGTGGCAATGAAAATTCAGAACAATTAGAGTTAGGCAACTTGACGTAAAAATTTGAATAAGTTATCTATGTTATTTAAAAAATATGTAAGAATAGAATCTGTAGAAAATTGAATGTAGTTTCTAAACTACTAGGTTTATTTACAAAAAAAAAATCTATTTGGTGAAAATTTGAAATTTCAATGTTGTAGTACTTAAATTTCAAGGGAAAAATAAGAAGTAGGTGTTTGTCTGACCACCCTAACCACAATAAAATGATAATATTTTTTTATAATATTTTAGATATAAGTAGAGGACTCATGTCTCGATGTGATGCAATTTTTTTGTAATTTTTTTCCAAGTAAATAATTAATTGTGATTTTTTTTAATATGACACCAATTGGAGATCAGGTGGATGGCGATGACAGCGGCTCTAGTTTTCCTATTGCGAGCTAGGGCATCCGCGCCCTAGCTCCTTTTCCCTTTTTTTTCCTGTCTGTGCGTGGCTGGGGGGCGCTTGTTTGTGTGCAGGGTGGGGCGAGCCTTTTGTTAGTTTTTTTGTGTGGTGTTTTGGTGGCAACCGGTGGCGGGGTGCCCTGTCTACTCGCAGTCATTTCTCTGTTCCATCGCTTGTGTGGTGGATGTGACCTGGGTATCCGTGGCTGGGGCGTGAGGGTTCTTCGGTTTCAGGTGAGTGTTTTGGCTGGTTTGCTTTGCCTGGTCGTGGGTGGGGTTTAGGTGTGGGGTGTGAAGCGGGGAGTGAGTTCTGGTGTGGGTGTTGCAGCAAGTGATTTGGTGTGTGCCTTCTTCTGTGGTGGAGTGGGGTTGTGAGCTGAGTCTCCCCGTTTGAAGCCCTTCTTGTTCTTGGGGTTTCGGTGGTTTTGCATGTCAGAGTAGGGAATTTTTGTCCTCTATGTTGCACGGGGAATCTTCTAGGGTTGGCCCCAAAATGGATTTTCGATTGGCGTTTGGTTCAAAACCAACTCTTCAGAACTCGAAGGTTTTTGAGAATGATCTTTTTTCAGTGGAACCTGAGAATGTTGGGACGGGTCCGGCAGGAGGGCCTAGAATTCTAAAGATTAATGGGTGTCTCGAACGATGTAAAGAGAGGCCGAGTGTTGTCATTCCGATGGAAATGATGGCTGAAGACATTGATTATTATTCAAGGCATTCTCTTTACTGCAAATTCTTAGGTTTGAAAATTTCTTTTCATTTCTTGGAGACGTGGGCTCAAAGGACATGGATGCCTGAAGGAGAGATGGAGATCCGTCTCCTGGAAAATAACTATTTCATGGTTTCCTTTGATTGTTTGGCAGATCGAAATAGGGTTTTTGAAGGGGGCCCATACTTTTACAACCAGGTGGGCTTGTTCATTAAGCCATGGCACGCTGGCTTCAACTCGGCGAAGGAACTTCTGAATCGGGTTCCGGTTTGGGTTCGTCTCCCAAGGCTCCCGGTGGAATGCTGGCGAGAGGATGTGTTGTATTTATTAGCCTCGAAGCTGGTGGAACCTGTGGGTTCATCTCAACAAATGCAATTCAAAAAGGTAATGACTTTTGGTCGGTTCTGTGTTGAAATTGATTTAAGTAAGCCATTGCCAAATTCGTTAGAAGTGAGTGCAGGAGATTACTCATGGGTGCAACAGCTTGATTATGAAACGCTTCCTTTCTATTGTCATTTCTGTCATGAGTATGGTCACCTCCAGTGCAGATGTCCAAAGGCCAAGCCTTTGGATGTTCAATTTTCTCAGCCTTCGGCTAATCCGCCCAGGGTGGATAAGGGAAAGGATCCCGTTCAGGGTTTCAATGGTAGGGAGGATGGTTTTATTCCAGTTCAAGGCCGAAACAAAAATAAAGGTCATAAAAGGACTTTGAAGGACAGGCAGGAGGAGGACACCTTCAACAGGTTTGAGGTGTTGGAGGATCTTAGTCAGCAGGAGGTGAACCCAGGATTTTTGGATCTAGATCATGGGACTTTGGATATGGATCTACATGACCCTTCAGTTATAGTGTCGCTTACCCCCCAACAGGGGGGGGAGAGGGAGTACCATGCTTTGATGAGGCCGGGAAAGTACCTAGTCAGGCATTGCTCAATTCAGAGGTACCTTTGTCTCCGCCTGCTGAGGGGATCTTGGCTTCAGGGGAAGATCGATAGTTGGAGGTTCAAGATGGGCTGGGTGGTAGTGCTAAGGTTGTGAAAGATAGTGTGGACAAGGATCACCTCTTGCAGAAAGTTGGTTCAGAGGTGGGTAAGAAGAGTGTCAAGACGTCCCCTTAGTTGGGTGTTTTGCAAAAAACCCTCAAGAAGGGAGGGCTGGAGAAAAACACTAAGCTGGGAAGGAAGAAGGATGAGGAGAAGATTAGGATGATAGGGGAGACTTTGGTGGAGTCAGGGTCAGTCAAGACTCTAGATTCACATTTTTCATGTCCCTCGAAATGATAGTTCTCTCTTGGAATGTAAGGGGCTTGAACAGTGGCCCTAGATAAAAAGCTGTTCTAGATTTGATTAGGAGTCATTCGCCTGATGTTCTTTTTCTACAGGAGACTAAGCTCTCTGTGGAGGGTATGTTGGATTTAGTTCCAAAGTTATGGAGGAATGGTGATTGTCAATACATTGGTGCTCAGGGGTCTTCTGGCGGGGTGGCGTGCTTATGGAACCCGCGAAAGATCTGCCCTCTTTGGTGGGTGTCTTTTAAGTCTTCCCTTTCCATGGCGGCCTCTTGTTTTATGTATGGGTAAATTGCTCTCTTCTCCAATGTGTATGCGCCTGTGGAGTTGCAGGGAAAACAAATCTTGTGGTCCAACATTCGTTTAGTTCGCAACCTTTTTCCTTACCATCCTTGGATTATTGGCGGTGATTTTAATGCTATCATGGAGCTTGCTGAGAAGAAGGGTGGCATTGCAAGGTTGGAGGCTTCCTCTTTGTTGTTTCAGGATAATTTCTTTGCTTTGAATCTTGTGGATATTAAGCCATCCATTGGTTTTTTTACTTGGAATAACAGGAGAACGGGTGATGCTTCTATTTCTAAAAGACTTGATAGATTTATGGTATCTAGCTTTTGGTTGGGGGACAGGTGGATGACAAGCTCAGAAATTCTGGATAGTCATGGTTCTGACCATTGGCCTATTAAGCTGGTGGCTGATGTGCCTCAACATAGTGCTCGACCGACCTTTAAGTTCCAACTCATGTGGCTTAGGGATGAATCTCTTCATGATTTGCTCCCTAGCTGGTGAGATCGGGGGAAGCCAGCTTATGGCATTGCTATGTACTCTTTCTCAAAGAGGCTCCAGTATGTTAAATACAGTTTGAAAAGATGGAATAGGCAACATTTTGGTAATTTATTCCAGGAAAAACAGATGGCACAAGATAATCTGGATCTAATCACCAGGCAGATTCGTGATCAAGGCCTCTCAGAGGAGTTGAGTTTGTTAGAGGTTGTTGCTTTAAAAAAGCTTGAGGAATGGGAGTTAAGAGAAGAGATTTTTTGGAAACAGAAGTCTCGTATTGAATGGCTTCAGGCTTGTGATCGGAACACTTCTTTTTTCCATAACTCAGTTAAGGATCAAAGACAAGGTAATGCTCTTTCTTCTATCTTGTTGCCTAATGGGGAAATTTTGTCCTCTTCATCTTCTATTTCTGCTGAATGCATTCGGTATTTCTCTTCCCTTTTTTCTGAGGATTCACCTTTTGCGGAGGAGGAGGAAGCAAGGATTTTAGATTGTATCCCCAAGCTGGTGACTAATGAAATGAATGATTCTTTGCTTGCTGCCATTACCTTGTTGGAGCTTGAGAATGTTGTGTTTCAGATGAAGAAAGGTAAAGCACCTGGACCTGATGGGTTCCTAGTTGAATTTTTTTAGGAGTTCTGGGAAGTGATTAAATTGGATCTTTTGGAGGTTGTTCAGGAATCTTTTATGCATAAGCAAATGCTGAAATCCCTAAATGCTACCTTTTTAGCTCTTATTCCTAAGGTGGAGGGAGCTAATTCTTTGGATCGGTTTAGGCCTATTGCTCTATGTAATGTGGTGTATAAAATTATTACTAAGTTGATTGCGGAAAGGATGAAACCGTGGCTTGAGGATTTAATCTTTGAGGAACAGGGGGGTTTTGTTGCTGGCAGACAGATCATGGATGGGGTGGTTATTGCTGCTGAGGCCATACACTCTATGGAATCTTCAAAGGAGAAATCTATGTTTATCAAGCTGGACATGGCTAAAGCTTATGATCGTGTTAAATGGAGCTTTCTGTTTAAGATCCTTAGAGCTTTTGGCTTTGCTGAGGGCTGGATTGATTGGGTTAAAAGTTGTGTCACTTCCTCTTCCTTTTCGGTGCTTATCAATGGTGAACCCATGTGCTTGTTTGGTGCTTCTAGAGGCCTTAGGCAGGGAGACCCCCTGTCCCCCTACTTATTCATTCTTCTTACTAAAGGCCTGGGAAGACTCATCCGCGCTCAGGTTGCTAGCGGCTTGCTTCAGGGATGGAGTTGGGGTGAAGAGCTTCCCCCTCAATCTCATTTGTAGTTTGCTGATGATACTACCTTGATGGGAAGGGATAAGGTTGAGGAGGCTCTCAATTGGCGTCATGTGCTAGATTGTTACTTGGCAGCTTCTGGGCAATGCATAAATGAGGGGAAGTCCTTTATATACTTCTTCCACACTCCTAAGGGTATTCAAAGGAGAATTGCTGGTATCCTTCGATTCTAGACTGGCTCGCTTCCTTTTTCCTATCTTGGAATCCCTCTTGCTGTTTGTTCTCTCCCCAAAAGATTTTGGCAGGAGAATCTTGATAAGTTCAGAGGATTAGTCAGTCATTGGACTTGTAGGTGGCTTTCATCTGCAGGTAGAGTGACTCTTCTAAAGTCTGTGGTCTAGGCTCTCCCTGTTTATAAGTGCTTTGTTCTTTCTGCTCCTTCAAGTTTTATTAAAGAATTCGAGAAATTGTCTTGCCAGTTTTTGTGGGCTGGTAATCTTCTTCATAGAAAATGGAGTTTGGTGAAGTGGGATGCTGTTTGTAGGCCAAAACAGGAGGGGGGTCTTGGTCTACGACGGACTAACTTGAATGGGCAGGCCTTGGCTGCTAAATTGTATTAGTGTTGGTGCTCTCAACAACACATGTGCTGGGCTAAAATTCTGACCTCCAAATATTTGGTGGTGGTGGACAGTAGGGAGGTTGCAAGATTTAATATGGAGGGGAAAGGCTCAGTGATCTGGAGTACCCTTAAACGTGGTGCCAAGCAAGTTAAACAAGGTCTTTTTTGGATTTGTAATGGGGGTAGGGAGGCTCTCTTTTGGCATGACTCTTGGGATGGACACCCACCCATTGTGTCCTCTCACCCCCATCTCCAAGCTTTGTGCCAGTCTTTCGTGGAGGCGGGTTGGAGTCATGTGGCGAATTTCAAATTTCAACAATCTTTGGGTCAGTTTTATGTGGCCAGGTGGAAGGACCCCTTGGTCTGGTCACTTGGTGG
The DNA here is from genome assembly GCA_007258455.2 of Sequoia sempervirens. NCBI lineage: Eukaryota > Viridiplantae > Streptophyta > Pinopsida > Cupressales > Cupressaceae > Sequoia > Sequoia sempervirens. The sequence goes on along the minus strand of VDFB02047397.1, from coordinate 98,818,953 downwards.
TACGGTTGAGGATCGTCAAGAGCTTGCTACGATCTTATCGGGGCGTGCCTGTAATTCTCTCCATGGGGGTGATGTTCTTGCTTGGGGTCTTGACTTGAAAGGTAAATTTTCGGTTGCCTCTAGCTATCAGGTGCTGGATAAGCAGAGTTTCGGGAGCTCCCAGGTTTCTTGGTGGAAGCATGCTTGGAATAAATTTGCTTGGCCTAAGAGTAAATTTTTCTCTTGGCTCGTGGTTCATGGTAAATGTCTTACTTGGGACAACCTTTGCAAATGGGGGTTTCAGGGCCCCTCCATGTGTATTTTGTGCGGTCAGCATGAGGAATGCATATTGCATCTCTTTTTTCAGTGTTCTTTAGTGAGGACTATCTGGCATCACTGGTGGAATCTTTGGAGCTTACCGTGTTGCCATGTCTCTTCTTTGGAGGATCTTTGGAAAAGACAGGGTTCTTCTCCTGCCACAACCTCTTTCCTTAAAATTGCTTGGAACATTGGACCTAGCTTGATTATTTGGCAAATCTGGTTGGAGCGGAACAAAATAATTTTTCTAGATAAAAAATTGCTTATGGGGCAACTCTGGAGATGAATTATGGGCGCTTTGCAAGAGACTTTGACTGCGAAGTGTGACTTGTCGGTGCCGTTTGATCCTGGGGACTTGGGTGTTGTAAATTCCCTAGGCCTTGACACTGGGGTCAGGGGTATTTTGAGCAAAGTGCATCGTAGTCATGGGCGTGAAAGGGTTGTTCGTGAGGGCTTTTGGTGCCCACCTACTCTAGGGGAGCTAAAAATTAATACTGATGGGTCATCTAGGGGTAATCCTGGGCATACTGGTGTTGGTGGCATTGGTAGAGATAGCCTTGGGGTGGTGGTTTTCTTCTTTGCCACTTATTGTGGTCTGTAAACCAATAATCTTATGGAGGAGAGTGCTATTCTCTTGGCACTGGAGCGTGCAATGGCCCTTGGATGGTGGAGGATAGTTTGTGAAGCTGATTTCTAGGTGGTTATTGATATGTTGAATAACCACAATTTAGTGGATGCGAATTGGCAGTTGGTTGTGGTTGTAAAACAAATTATTTCTTTGAGCAATTCTTTGGAGTCCATTATTTTCTGCCATATTCCATGGGAGTGGAATTGTGTGGCTGATGGGCTAGCTAAATGGGCATCAGAAAAGATTGATTCTTGGTGTGTGGATGATTGGGACAATCTTCTTGAAGATATGGCTCCTATTCTTGAGGAATGGGTTGCTGAGGATTTGAGATGCTTTTTGGGTGTGAATTAATTCTTGATGTTTTGGCCCCTTGTCGCCTCTTTCTTCTCACTCTGTAATGTTGTGTTGATTCAATAAAGTTTTTACCCTCCTTTTATTAAAAAAAATAAAAAATAATTGTGAATTTTTTATTACAATTTTTAAAAAATATAAAAACTTGTATGTTTGACCACCTTAACTTGGTCAAAACTTCATGAATTCAATTTTTTTTTTAATCCTATATTATGCGAAGCATAGAATGTGATGCATGTTTCAAATTCAAAAAATGTGATACCATTTGAAAGCTATAGATGTTCTTCAATCAACCTATCAATCAAGACTTTAGTCGTAATTCAAATAGAAAATGAATAATAATTATTTATTAAATTCAAAGTAAAGCATAATTTATATTGGTGGAAAGTTGAGAATCTCCTTTAAAAACCCTTTTTGTTTTATCAATTTTGGGTAAAAAAAAAGTTGTTAGCCACATTGGTGAAGTCTAGAAAAGCAAGGTAAGTTGTTAAAGACATTTTTTGTGTTGAATTCTTAGGATTGGCATGTCTAGCAAAATTCCAAAGCAAGCCTGAGGCTAACCCCTAGGTAGTAAGGTTTGTGTCAGAAATATCAGATATCCAATATATTTTATATATGATTTTAAAAAATGTAATATAGTTTATAATATATGATTTAAAAAATGCAATAAATAGTTTATAGTTTATTTTAATTTATCTAGTTTAGAATATACAATATAGTTTATAATTTAATATATAATATACAATTTATGATAATCTCTTACAAAATTATGTATAATATATAATATATTATATTATTATGTATAATATTTAAATATTATTTCTATATTTTAGTTAATGTATAAATATTTATACATATATATATATATATATATATAACACTAATATATAAAATAT
>VDFB02047397.1:98803342-98816681 GCA_007258455.2 Sequoia sempervirens | reverse complement strand
CCTATACCCTCTATCTCTCTCCCACTCCCTCTCTCTCTCAAGTCTCTCCCTCCTACCCCCTCTCCCTCTCTTAGGTCCCTCTCTCTCCCTCTCTCTCTCTCTCTTTCCCACCCTCCACCTCCTAATTACTCTTGGCTCTATGTGTGAAAAAATGAGATATTCGATTTAATTAAATATCTAATTTATAATACCAAAATCTTACCATTACAATACCTTTTGAAATGTTTTTCAAATCAGATATCAGATTTTATCTAATATCAAATTTGTGGGCCATAGAAAAACCCCAAGTGGGTTGTTTTGGGCATCCCAACAGACCCTACATTATGTTTGTAGGCTTTGCAGGAAACAAAAACATGATTTCAGACAAGAAGAGACAAAGATCATCTTTTTGGAGCATCTTCTACTCAAATTTTTCATAAGCAATTTTTTTTTAGCATCTTTTTGGAGGTATAATGGGGAGCAATAGTCGTCGGAAGCTAAAACATAAGAGAAAGCTTACAAAAGAACAAATTAAAACATATAGACAAAGAGATAAAGAAAGTCATAGGAAGAGAAGACAAGGTATGTCAAATATTGGTGAACCTGAGCCCTTTGGTCTTTCAAGTGAAGAGGAAATTGAATATATTCAAGGTGAAAATGTTGAACATGATATTGAAATTGGGAATGAAAATGTTGAAATTGATATTGAAAATGTTCAAGGTGAAAATGTTGGAATTGAAGATGTTGAACATGATATTGAAATTGGGAATGAAATTATTGAAATTGATATTGAAAATTTTCAAGGTGAAAATGTTGGAATTGAAGATGTTGAACATAATATTTAACCAAGTGTAAATTATGTTTCACCAAATTACATGAGAAATGAAGAACCTTGTGTGGAAGAAAGACATATTCCAAATTCAAGACCTTCAAGAACCCCTAAATGGTTATTGTTACCTAATTTTCACCCTCAGGCTCAATCAGGCAAGGCGAATTGTGTTTAACAGGTTCGAGAAGGCCAAATGGAGCATTCGGACTAGGGAAAAAGTCATGAATCTGAAGCTAGGTCATAGGGAATTCAGTGAAGAATCCTACCTTGTTTAGGTTCGGCATGAAAATCTTCTAAGGAGAGAGTTGCCAAGACCCTAGGAATGTCACGACGAGTGGGATTCACCTACAGGTCCCTATTGGCAAGACATCGATCATCATCCCAATGACAAAAGGATATTCATTTTAGTAGAAGTTCTTTTCTTTGGAGAGAAGTTTCGGTGAATGCATTGGGTATCGCTGACAAAGAAAAGAAGGATCCCTTCAGCGTATGTGTGTAGGTTTCGATAGGAGGTCTTACCGATTGGAAGAGGTCTCACCGAAGTCAAGCGGCATCGAAAAAGCAAGCGAGCTTCGCCAAAGGGTCTCGCCGAAGTCACAAGGTCTCCCCGACTCTAAAAGCTCTCGGCATAAGGATTGAGTTCTACAAGATGTCTCAGTGAATGGGGGGGTCTTGGCGACAAAAGGGGGCCTTCGGTGTAACAAAACGGTTGCTAAGAAGTCTCGGCAACTCGGGTATGTCTTGCTGACTGAAGAGGAGTTCACTGTGATATCTCAGCGACAAGCACGGGTCTCGGCAAAGGATATTGCCTTCGGAAAAATGTCTTGCTGAATGATGAAGGTCACACTGAAGATAAAAGGAGGCCTTGCCAAGAGTTGAAGCCTTCGCAGTGATGTCCTAGCGATCAAGAATGTCTCACTGAAGGCCGGGGGTCTCACCCAAGGAAAGTCAAGTCGGCATCATGTCTCGGTGACCGGCAAGGGTTACATCGACAGTGTTTCACCAGGGAGTTCTCGGCATAAAGCTTCCTCTTCGGCGAGATGTCTTCCCAAAAAGATGGGGTCTTGCTGATAATAAGATGGGCACACCCAAATATTTAAGGCTCGGCGAGAGGTCTTACCGAAACAGCAGTGTCTTGCCGACAGAAAGAAAGGAACTCACCGAAGGATTTGGCCTTCGGCATAGGGTCTCAGTGACCAGTGGATGTCCTACCGACCCAGGGGATGTCTTAGATGTAATATTTTGAGGTCGTGGTGAGGTCTTGCCGACCCAGGAGGTCTCATTGAAAGCAAGCTAAGCTCACCAAGAGTTGAAGACTTCACCCTGAGGTCTCACCAAGATGGCGATGTCTCTCTGACTGAAGAAAAAGTAGCTCATCGCTGAAAGATAAGGAGCCTGATGAGAGGTCTGGCCGATAGGCCAATGTCTCACCGACAACAAAGGAGATTGCCAAGAGTTGAAGCCATCACCATGAGGTCCCAATGACCAACTAAAGTCTTGCCGAAGGGGAACCAGCTCAAGAAGAAAGATCCAACAAAGCAGAAGGTCTCACCGACCAACAGAGAGTCTCCCTGACATAAAAGACATTGGTGTAGCTTCCAGCTGTCGGAGTAACATCTTGCCGACATGGTGCGGTCTCAGCGACTGAAGCAGGTATCAGTATGACTAGGGGACCTCGCTATGAAGTCTTCCCGACTTAATAGAGTCTTGCCGAAAGAAATGAATAGTTTGGTAGAAAAGGGTGCATTTTGGATGACATCAATCAACTCTTGTAGAAGATGAAGGGCCTCGGGGTAACGTATTTCTTCGATAAAACGTCTCACTGACACTCAGAGTCTTGCCAATTGAAGAGGAGTTTGGGGAGATGGCGAATTGAAAAGGAAAAGTAGACAAGAGGAAGCTCGACGAGAGGTCTCGCTAACCAAAGAAGGATCCAACTGATACAGAATGAGCCTAGGTAGAAGGATCCGATGTCACTATGAGATCCTACCAACTCAGTAGTGTCTTGCCAATGTTCTAAGCAATGGCAAAGTTGACTTGGGTATGACTTTGCAAGCTCGATAAGAGCTCTCATCGATAGTGTCATGTTATACTGATAGATTCAGAGGGGCATAATCGCATCGGTGAGACACTTCCAGTGTCTCGCTGAGATGCAATTTTGACAGAAAGAGCTTTTGACCGCCCGAAGAATCTACATGGCATATGCCCAACTAATCAGAGAAATCCCAAAGCAAGCCATGGAATCTCAACCAGATGAAGAAGATCAACAGAATGACAGGCAGCGTGTATCTGTTCGGAGCTCAGGAGCCTTCAAAGCAGCTCGACTGGGGGGGAATTCAAAGATCGACACAAGGAGCAGAATTGAATGCGGTGGTTGCAGAAAGATCTGAAGAAGGCTTCTCCGGGAAGGTTTCTTCACCGACATGGGCGACATGGACATGCAGGGTGTAACATTTAATTTCAATAAAAAGATCTAAGGGGTGGATCTTTCTGACCCCTAATATTTTTTGTACGCCCTAAGGGGCTAACACATTTTGATATATAAGGTATTTTTGCCTTTTTGTAAATAGTTCAGATTATACGCTCTGAACAGTTAGTGATTTTTTATCAATTTTTTCTCGACTAAATGTATGTTTTTTGTAACTCAAACTGGAATCTGGAATACAACACAGAGTTTACCTTGGAAACTAGTGTTCATGTTTGTACTACTTTCATCTTTGTATTTCTCTTTTGATTATGCAAGTCTTTAATTGTGTTTTATAACTCTGCACTCATACCTTAAAGCTGTGAAATTTATCTTTCCTTCCTAAGATGTGTATGTAGATCAAACCTGTTAAGAATGATGCATAAGTCTAAAAGAAGTTCTTTTGAGTATGTGAAACAATAGCGATTAGGTTTCCCAGTGTATTTTCTTCTTGTTTCATTTCATGATTTGCTATCAATACAGTGTATCACCATAGTTTAGTTCCATTTTAATGCTTTCTCCTTCTCCATTTCCCTTCAAAGAATCAGTAGTTTAGGTGATAACACAAAGGAAGCCGGCCTTCTTTGGAGGTTGACCTCTGTCTATAAGAAATTCACATCTTTAGAGGTCTTCCAATGTTACACTGAGGTGTTGAACATCAAGTTCAACAGGGTGTAATTTTAGGTGATAACAGTTACTTGGAATTGATGAGAACATTATAAACAATTTGAAGGAAAGAGGTCAACACGAACCGTTTGGTTGTGGACTACACAACTTTTCAACCAATATTTTAGCAATAATACATTCACCGATCAATTCCAACTTTTTGAACAATTTCTAAAGATACAAAAGGTGAGACCTTTGCTAGCCAAATTGAGGATTTGTGTGAACAAGAAGATTAAAAAAAAATCTATTATTTTCAAAAATATTTTTAATGCTCTCAAGTCTATTGGAAAAAATAACAAGGAAAAAGATAAGAGAGCTACTTGAAGATTCATTACAACGGTCCTAGTAAGCCATCAATTGAAAAAGGCTCGCTTTATGAGACAAACTTGTATTGATTTTGACATAAATCGTAAAAATTTGGATAGAGCACTTGCAAGAAGAGAAAGAATAGACGATCCTCTTCAAAATGATACATGGCCTTTTGTTGAGAGGATTCCACGTGTTGATAAGAAGCCAATTGATAATGTAAAGAAGGTAATTCAACAATTTTGGCATGATAACTCTAGAGTATCACCCAATGAAAAGGATGTTTTAAAGTTAAGAATTGGCAATCAAGACCATACACTGCATCCTAAACATTTCTAAGAATCAATCCAAACAATGTTGTTCAAAAAATTTATTGAAACACATCCAAATATGGAAATCTCACAAAGGACTTTTGAAGGTTTGAAGCCATTTCATTGTGTGCCTCTTAAAATTCGTAATACTTGATGTTGCAAATACCATGTTGAGTTTTCAATGTACCATGAACTATTATGCTATATTCATTCTACTTTGCACACTAATGAAATGTTGTAGAAGTGTAGTGCAATGCATCTTTCAAAATCATCAAGGGACTTGCTAGATCTATTTTTATGTTCTAGAGATGATGGTTTCCTTTTCTATAGAATTTATTGTTTAAATACGAAGTGCTCACAATGTGGTGGAGTTTGTTCAATGTTTTCATGAGGGTTTTGAACATGAATTTGGAAAGAAGCTTGTTGAGAAAAAGAGATATGAGATAGTCAGATATACTTTGCAGAGTGGAGGTGAAGGTTCTAGATGCGAGTTGGTTACAAAAGAATGCAGTGTTGCTGATTTTATTTTAGATTTTAAGGACAATATTTTCTACAAGAATGCAAGGAAAAGCCATAGGTTTTAGTGGTTGGATCAACAATTCAAGATGTGTAAGGACTCTTTTCTGATTGGAACTATTATATCAATGGTTGATTTTGTAGAAAACTACACATTGCAACCACAAAATGAGGTACAATCTCAGTATTACAATTCCATTCAAATTGCTATTTTTGTCCACATAACATATAGACATGCACTTGATAGTACAAAAGAGGATCAAAAGATAATCAAAGAGTATAATTTTTATATAAGTGATGATAGATATCACTCATTCGAGTATGTCCAACATTGTCTTGAGAATTTTTTTGAGTTCTTGTAGGAGCATGATATAGGAGTGGGCCGACATCTCATTTGGTCAGATAACTGCACAGGTCAATTCAAGAATGCTTGTATGTTTTATTAGTTGAGTAGATGGAGCATGATTCTGCAGGTGCATGGGCAAGGGGAGCATGATGGAGCAAGTGCATGTGTAAAGAGAGCTCTAGTTAAGGAGAAATTGAAGATTTTAGGAGCAAAATTCAGTGATGCATGTTCTATTGTTGATTGTTGTAGTTCAACCTTGTCACGGGGAGGGACACTTGATTCAACAGTGAGAAAATTCTTTTGGTTGGTAGTGGGAGGTAGATTGGATTGTTATACAATCAAAGATTCTTCAAAGATGCATTCATTTCGAAGCTCAGATGCAAGCAAATGGACCATTTGGACACCATAGTTGACTTGTTTTTTTCAGAGTTGTATTCAGTGTGAGTGGGATCAATGCGAGTCAAGTGAGTGGGTGGATACATGGGTTCCACAATATCTAACTCTATCTCAAACAATATCCATGAAAACTGACATAATGGAAAGTTCAGTTGATTACAACCGTCTTTCAGATCTACTACAACCAAGACATGTTTTTGTAGTTGTTGCACCATAGGGTAATGAAGAGAGATTAGACTATTTGTTGGCTTGATGTGTGCAGGTAAAGCATAAGCTAACACAACCGATGGAAGATGATGATGGGTTCGTGTATCCTATAGGTTCAATTGTGGTTGTAGGAACTTGGTTTCAAACATATATGATTAGAAAGAATGACATACACGCATTTGAAGACTATGAGAAACACAAAACCATTCTCATGTATTCGCACCTTGTTATAGCAACAAATGTTAAGTTTTTGAAGCATAATGCCAAACTAAAGACAAAACAACTATGGACACTTAGTAATGTTGATCAATATTGGATACTCTTAAGCAAAGAGATGACCCTTCAGGCACATTTGAATAGAATATTCAAGAATGGAAGGTACAATGCTTAGGTTCATTATGCTTAAGTTCATTAGTGTTCTTTATTTAATACTGATATTTTCTATACTCTTGCAATGTAGGTGTTTTTAATACTGGTATTTTGTATACTCTTGCAATGCAGGTGTCTTTAATACTGATATTTTGTATACTCTTGCAATGCTTTTTCATGAGAATTCTCCTCATTTAATGATTGCAACTTGACTTTCCTAAGAAGGTAATATGCACTCTTTCAATGTGATTCACTTTGTTGTCAATATGGCATTGACTTTTCTTGATGGTTTTCACATATATTGTTCTCCTTGCCTTCTTGTGATTAATATGATTCTTTTATTGTACTTTTAATCTACCTTGCATGTGTGAATGATTCAGGTTGTTTAGAATAATATATATTTGTTAGTCTAAGCATCTTTTCTATTGAGACCATATAGATTTCTCATTTGAAGTATATTGCGATGTTCCTGGCATGATTGATCATGGAGTTGTTGCAACAATAGCCAACTCTGATCCTTTGGTAGAGGTAGGTGAAAAATTACAGTAATATAGATTTGTTATTGTAAGTTTCTTTTATAGTTTGCATTACGATTTCATCATCAATTAGGTTGTTAAGAATAATATAGATTTGTTATTTTAAGCATCTTTTCTATTGTATGTAGTTTAACTGCTACCTTGATGGTTTGTACAGGTGCTTGTCACTCCAGAATGTCAACATGTTACTGTTGTGGAAGAGTGTGCCGACCGCAAAGGCAACACGTGTTCTATTTCCTTCCCCTACTAGGAAATGACTATGTATTAGGGCCTTTTTTGTATGCCTACATGGCATTTTGTAAATCCTATATTTGATAGCAATTATTGAATGATAATATCATGCATATTGTGTACACTTTATGTGTATTCAAGTATATACTTTACAACTTATGTGTATACTTTTTCACATATGAGCATTCCAATGTATACTTTATGACCTAGATGTTTTGATGCGTATACTTTGTATTCATGTGTGTAGTTCATGACTTAAGTGTGTTTGAGTAAATAAATCACTTTTGCAAATCATATATTTGATAGCAATTATTGAATGATAATATCATGCATATTGTGTATACTTTACGTGTATTGAAGTGTATAGTTTACAACTTATGTGTATACTTTGTCACTTATGATTATTCTAAGATTGTTGCCTTTTAGCACTTTGGACTCTTAAGGGAAATCACCGGTCCAATGTAGCTTGGAGTGATTCAACATATTTTGGGTGCAAAAGAGGACCATGCCTAGCATAAACGCACCCGTCTGGACGTGTTGGAATATTTTTTTGGTTGTATGAGTTGTAGAATGAAATTTTCACCACTTTGCAACTTTACATTGCTTGCATTTGGCAATATTTTCCTCAACTAAAAACTCATCACCACAGGAAAACGCCTCTAAGATAGCAAAAAATGAGAGAGGTTATTGTAGAGGGTCCCAACACAATCACATAGCCTCAGACAGAGAGTCTGTAAATATCACAGTTTCTAGGTAATAGCCCATCAAAGATTGCTTCCTTTTAGCACTTTAGACTCTTAAGGGAAATCATCGGTCCAATGTAGCTCAGAGTGATTCAATGTGTTTGGGTGAAAAAGAGGACCATGCCTAGTGTAAACATACCCATCCAGACGTGTTGGAACAGTCTGTTTGCTTGTAGGAGTTGTAGAACGAAAGTTGCACCACTTTGCAACTTTACACTACTTGCATTTGACAACCTTTTCCTCAACTGAAAAATACATCACCACGGGAAAACACCTCCGAGATATCAAAAACCAAGAGAGGTTATTGTAGAGGGGCCCAACACGATCTGATAGCCTCAAAAAAAATTTAGTAGGCATCATGGTTTCCGAGTAACAACTTGTCAAATATTGTTTCCCTTTTGCACTTTGGACTCTTAAGGGATTTCGTTGTTTGAACGTAGCTTAGACTGCTTTGGACTATTTGGGTGTGAAAGGGGACCATACCTAACCTAAATGTACCCATCCAAACGTGTTGGAATAGTTAGTTTGGTGGCATGAGTTGCAAAACAAAATTTACACCTCTTTGCAACTTTACACTCCTTGCATCTGACACTTTTTCCATCAATTGAAAGCATGACACCACGGGAAAATGCCTTAAAGATATCAAAAAATGAGATAGGTTATTGTAGAGGGCCTGAACACAATCCCGTTGCCATAGACAAAAAATTTTGTAGGCATCATGGTTTTCGAGTAACGACTTGTCAAAGATTGCTGCCCTTTTGCACTTTGGACTCTTAAGGTATTTCGTTGGTTGAATGTAGCTCAGACTGCTTCGGCATGTTTGGGTGCGAAAGGGGACCACACCTAACCTAAACGTACCCATCTGGATGTGTTGGAATAGTCAGTTTGGTTGCATAAGTTGCAGAACAAAATTTACACCCGTTTGCAACTTTACACTACTTGCATCTGACACTTTTCCATCAACTAAAAGCATGACACCATGGGAAAATGAATATGTTATATCAAAAATTGAGAGAGGTTATTGTAGAGGGGTCCAATATGATCTGGTAGCCTCAAAAAAAAAAATTTAGGCATCATGGTTTTCAAGTAACAACCCGTCAAAGATTTTTTAAGTTTTGCACTTTGGACTCTTAAGGGATTTGGCCGGTTGAACATAGCGTGGACTTCTTCAGCCTATTTGGGTGTGAAAGGGGACCGTACCTAACCTAAACATACCCATTTGAACATATTTTGGAATAATTGGTTTGGTTGCACGAGTTGCAGAACAAAATTTACACCCCTTTGCAACTTTACACTGCTTGCATCTGATAATTTTTCCATTAATTGAAAGCATGACACCACGGGAAAAATACTCTGAGATATTAAAAATTGAGAGAGGTTATTGTGGAGGGGTGCAACATGATCTCATAGCCTCAGACAAAAATTTTGTAGGCATCATAGTTTCTGAGTAACAACCCATAAAAACTTGTTGCCCTTTTTTCACTTTGAACTCTTAAGGGATTTCTTTGGTTGAACATAGCTCAGACTGCTTCAGCTTGTTTGGGTGCGAAAGGGGACCATACCTAACCTAAAGATACCCTTTCGGATGTGTTGGAATAGTCGGTTTGGTCACACGAGTTGCAGAATGAAATTTACACCCCTTTGCAACTTTACACTGCTTGTATCTAACACTTTTTCCATCAATTGAAAGCATGACACCACAGGAAAACGCCTCCGAAATATCAAAAACTAAGAGAGGTTATTATAGATGGGCCCAACATGATCTCGTAGCCTCAGACAAATTTTTTAGGCATCACGATTTCTGAGTAACAACCCGTCAAAGATTGTTTCCCTTTTGCACTTTGGACTCTTAAGGGATTTCGCCGGTTGAACATAGCTCAAACTTCTTCAACTTGTTTGGGTGCGAAAGGGGACCATACCTAACCTAAACATACCCATATGAACATGTTGGAATAGTTGGTTTGGTCACACGAGTTGTAGAACAAAATTTACACCCCTTTGCAACTTTACACTGCCTGCATCTGACACTTTTTCCATCAACTAAAAATATGACACCACGGGAAAATGTCTCCGGGATATCAAAAATTGAAAGAGGTTATTGTAGAGGGGCGCAACATGATCTTGTAGCCTTAGACAAAAAAATTTTAGGCATCACAGTTTCTAAGTAACAACCCGTCAAAAATTGTTGCCCTTTTAAACTTTGAACTCTTAAGAGATTTCATCGGTTGAACGTAGCTCGGACTGCTTCTGCTTGTTTGGGTGCAAAAGGGGACCATACCTAATCTAAACTTACCCTTCCAGCATGTTGGAATAGTTGGTTTAGTCACACGAGTTGCAAAATAAAATTTACACCCCTTTGCAACTTTACACTGCTTATATCTGACACTTTTTCCATCAACTGAAAGCATGACACCACAGGAAAACGCCTTCGAGATATCAAAAAATAAGAGAGGTTATTATAGAGGGGTCCAACATGATCTCGTATCCTTGGACCAAAAATTTTTAGGCATCACGGTTTCTGAGTAACAACCCGTCAAAGATTGCTGCCCTTTTGCACTTAGAACTCTTAAGGGATTTCGCTGGTTGAGTGCAGCTCAAAATGCTTCGACCTATTTGGGTGCAAAAGGGGACAATATCTAACCTAAATCTACCCATACAAATGTGTTGGAATAGTCGGTTTGGTCACACAAGTTGCAAAACAAAATTTACACCCCTTTGCAAATTTACACTGCTTGCATCTGACACTTTTTCCATCAACTAAAAGCATGACACCACGGGAAAACGCCTCTAAGATATCAAAAACTGAGAGAGGTTATTGTAGAGGGGCGCAACATGATCTTGTAACCTTAGACAAAAATTTTGTAGGCATCACAGTTTCCAAGTAATAACCCGTCAAAGATTCCTGCCCTTTTGCACTTTTGACTCTTTAGGGATTTCACTAATTGAATGTAGCTCAGACTGCTTCAGCCTATTTGGGTACAAAAGGGGACCATACCTAACCTAAAATTACCCATCTGGACATGTTGGAACAATCGGTTCGGTCGTACGAGTTGCAAAACAAAAGTTGCAGAAAAAAACAACTTCCAGTCTGCTAGTGGTATAATTACCATAACTTATTCAAATCTCCATAAAATTTGACCAAACCAAAGACATTTGAAAGCTAACTCAACTATCTAACCATACCACACATGTGAAAATCATAATAAGACTGTACAGATCATACAAAAGAAAATGAACAACTTAAGACATTGGAAAAACACAAATCTTCTTCCTCAAAGATACAAATTCTTATTTTCAACTTCTCCAACTCTGAGGTCATGTTTACAAGATTTATTTATGCCCTTACAAGTATTTTTCTGCCTCCAAGTGGACTCCAACTAAATTTTAACAACATTTCAAAAAGTTTTCATTACAATTGAAAAGTTGTCATTGACAACATTGACAACATTTGATAATTTTTTTACATTTTTTATCCGAACGACCCTCAAACTTCCAAAATGACTCTAAATGATCATTAATGGTATAAAATGACCTTATTAACATGAAACAATGCAAAACTCAAACTTTGACTCTAGGAGGAATGATAGGCTTGTGGGTACTCCTGCACCAGAACATGATATTTATCATTAGTCTACTTTCTAAGAAATGCTACATGAAACAAAACATCAATTTGTGAGAGAGAAGGAGAAGAAAATAGTAATATTTTCTATGGACTATAAAAGATATATGATATTTTTTGAATTTCAATATGTAATGATAATCCAATATGAAATATGTAGTGTGAGACAATGACATTTGTGTATTTAAACTTTAAAGTTAAAATGTTAAACTTTACCATTGTTCTTGTCTTCAAAGTTGTTTAAACTATATAATATAACCATAATATGACTAAGCAATATATGATATAATTTAACCCTTATTCATTATTTTTTATTGTGAACTATATAATATAACCATTATTTTTTATTCTATTGTACATTGATATTTAACCATTACTCAAGATTAAATTTTTGAAGAGTTTAAACATGCACATGATGAAAAAAATTATTTCGATTCTCAACTTCTATATATCAAATTATCCAATAATCAAGTGTATGTCCATATACAAAAATGGCATTAACGCCAACTCAAACAAAGTTTTACAAAATGTGGCATATGCCATCTCGATATCTATTAAAAATATACTTGCCAAAATGTCTATCTCATCCTAAACTACCTGGGTGGATCATCAAAATGGAGCCTCTTTGAAGCACTCTTTGGCTTTGAAGGTACTTGCACAAGAAAAATTCAAACCACAATTGATATTAGTTATATTATATAATTTAAAATCGAATATTTAACATCAAAATCAATATACATTGAATTATAATTGAACTCTAAAATTGAAATCTTGATTACCTCATGTCTATGTCTCTTCAAATGGTTAGGAGTCCTAGAATATGCCCCTCTCAAAGAACCAATCAAACCAACTTTTGCAATGTTAATCTATATATGTGAACAAAAACATAAAATTGATACAAGTTAGCCTACAATTGTCGGTAATAGGAACATATTTACCAAACACAAAATAAAATAAACACATACCTCTTTAGGAATCTCTTTTTCTTTATCTCCTTGAGGTGTTTCAACACCTACTCCTTGAGGTGTTCCAACACCTGCTCCTTTAGGTGTTGTGACACTTGTCAACAAGGATGTGTAGGTCATAACCACATGTACATAAAAATGACAAGTATATGAAACTACCAATCTATGTCGATGAATGTATAATCACTATAAGATATTAAAAATCTTAATTCAATTGAATTTAATTTCAATTACCTTTCCCTTATCTACCATTGCGCCTCTAGAGTCTAGAAAGAACTACACCTCGCTCGCACTTGGTGTTTCCTACAAGAGGAAAATAAGATAAACATATAATTTCATTAATGAGAATTCAAATGACAAGCAAGTATGGGTAAGTGCACCAAGATGGTTCCCAAAAAAGGGGCTTAAGTGGCCACTTTTTTTCTGAAATCAGGAAATACTTACCTTGGACATGAAATTGAGGATAGCTACACTCAAAATTTTTAGATGGAACAAAAACAAGGACCGCAGTGCTCCGAGTCTACTTTCTAAACTAATAATTTATTTTGAAAATGGTTGAGATTAAGGGGTTCAAAAGAGGGACACACACAAATTGTTGTTGTTTCTGTCAGAAAAATATAACATAGCAAGTCTTCTGTGACCTTAGCATGGTGGACTTTTTTGTAGTATTTTTAAAAATGCTCTAGTCAAAAGTTAGATAATAGTATGTAGTAAGGACTAGATTTTTTCTGATAATTTTTTAATGAATATTTGATTTTTTATTAATTTTCTAAGTGGAGACTTCCTAAAAAGCAAAATTTTGGCCGTGCTCCCCCTAAATTTTTTTGAAAGTAATAGATTTTTATTTTTTTATTTT